>PVKB01001239.1:0-459757 GCA_004027205.1 Ctenodactylus gundi | reverse complement strand
AAAAAAAAAAAAAAAAAAAAAGTGAAGGGAGGGAGGGGAGGGTAGCGGGAGGGACAAAAGGAGAGTGGGAAAGCCCTTGTCACCTTGACAAGATACATACGTGCAAAAAAAGGCTCAACTCCATTGTAAACCTTAAATTTTGCACATATACATATCAATAAAATGGGGGGGGGGAGTGAGTTCACAGTTAATTAATAGTAAAATCATAACTAAGCAGTGATATATGGAAAAAATGCTGCCATGGGAGTAGAAGATAAAAGTATAATTATTTTAGGTCTAGCTATAAATTTCAACAGATCACTTATCTAGAAAATTTCTTCCTGCCTGTCTCTTTCTATGAGTATGGGAAAGACTTTCTATGAGTTTGAGACAGTCTTGCTCTGTAGCCCAGGCTGATCCCGAACTCACTATGTAGCTCAGGCTGGCCTTGGGCTCATGGCAATCCTCCTGCCTCAGCACCCTGAGTGCTGGGATTACAGGCATGTGCCACCACAATCAGTTTTATGTGGTGCTGGGGAATCAAGCTCAGGACCTTGCAAGTGATTTAATCAATCTGTGCCATTCCTCCAGCCCCTAAAACCTCTGACTCAATACAATCATCGACCTGATTCAACCTAAGCAATAATCATCCCACTAAATTCTCTCACCTCTCTGAGTTTTCACAGGCCTAGAGCTTACTCTACCTATTCTGACACAAACATGACAGAGATAAATAACAGTCTCTTAAAATAAGAAATGAACTTGACATGGTAACCACATGACTTTTTATCAAATTGTGGATCAGAGGTAGATTCATGAAAATTCAGACAAGCAAGACAAGCTATTCTCTACTCCTCACTAGCTGTCATACACAAAATCCTAGTCCTAGCTAGGCCTGCTGGCACAGGCCTGTAATTTCAGCACTCTAGGAGGTTGAGGTACGATTGCAAGTTTGAGCCCAGCCTGGGCAACCAATTGACTTATATTAGATCCTGTCTTAAAATAAAAAATAAAAAAATGGGCTAGGGTTGTAGCTCAATGTGAAGGTCCTTGGCTTGATCCCTAATATCTCACATACACACACTCGCATGCACACAAATCCTAGTCCTAGGTATTTAGAGCTCCGCAGTAATGTCTTAATTATTAACCACAAGCAAATAACTGCCAGGTTTGAAGAACAAACTTCAGCAGTCCCCAGTATTAGTAAAGACCCTGGAGTTATTAGTAATCCTACGGTCAAGTTTCAGAGCCACAAAAATAAGTCTTTAAGATATCAAGTGCCAAATATAAAATATAAAAAGGCTAACTTAGAAAGATGGTCTCAGCACACCTTCATTTTCCCTGTAGCACCACAACTTGCTGTCCTCAGCAGCTTAACAACTATAACAAATGAACAGGTATGCTGTTAAGACTATGCTGCTTACAAAGGAGGCAAGGTGCACTAAAAACTAACCATTTACAAAATTGCCTAATAACTCATGACAAAGGGGAAAGATACATTTTGTTCACACTTTAATAGCTACTTTATCATGTCTAAGATTCTCTTAATAGCTTAAAAGTCTAAATTACAAATACAAAAAGATTTTAGCCATTTAGCCAATGCACTTCGCACACCTCTAAATCCAGGACTTCTTTCCCAACTGAACTCTAAGAGAATCCAGTTTTAATAGACTACAGATGACCAAAGGACTCTGAAGGGATACTGCCGAATTTCTTAAGTTCCTAGCAGTGAAAATTCTTTTATACTGTAGGTACAAAAAGTAGACACATGTAAACTGTCATTATAATATGATAAAAGAGTATACGAGTCTTGTAATAAGCTACACGTTTTAATACAAGCTCTGCAACTTACTAGTTTAGTGTCCTCAAGCAGGTTGCGTGAGCTCACTGCGTTCTAGTTTAATCACCTATAAAATGGAAATAATGATAGTACCTATTTTATAAGGTCAATGTAGACATCAATGAGATATTAAATCTAAAGCTTTCTAGCACAATGATAGAGATATAGTAAGTATGCAATTAATAGCCACCATTATTACTGTTATTTGTTATTATTACTTATCCTTCCAGCCTGGAATGCATTAATCTTCACATATAAAGATGTTGAATATTCATTAAAATTTACAGATAAAAATACTGACAAAAAACCTTTAACACACTGAGTACAGGGAAATTATCATTACCTACATACACATACAGAAAGCTTCTTGGACAAACGAAATCTCAAAGGTCTCTAAGAGTATCAGAATGTTCTATCTTGACTATATGAGAAAATTTACACCCCAAAGTTAACATGTAGAACAGAATTCACATATCAATAGTGGAAAATTTATAGACGTAAACTCAAGACTAAAATCTACAAAACTTCCTGAAGAAAACAGAAAATTTAAGGACTGATTTTAGCACAAATTTTTGAAATACGACACACAAAGTAAAAGTGTGGAAATTACTGGACTTCACCAAAATTCAACACTTTGGTTCTTTCAAAATGTACTGTTAAGAAAACAAAATGGAGTCATGTGTGGCGGCACATATCTATAATACCAGCACTCAGGGAGGCTGTAGGAGAATCACCTGTTTGAGCTCAGTTAGCAAAATATGTCAAAAAAAAAAATTAAGAAGGCTGCTGGAAAGGCAGCTCAGTGTGAATGTCCTTGTTTCAATTCTTGGTATTGTCAAATGAGACAGTTCAATTCCCCAGCACCTCAGAAGCTAGGCGTGGTGGTGCACACCTGTAATCCCAGCACTCAGGGCGCTGAGACAGGAGGATTGCTGTAAATATGAGGTTAACCTGGGCTATACAGTTCAGTTCAGGACCAGCCTGGGCTGCAAAACAAGACCCTATCTCAAAAAATAAAATAAAATAAAATAAAATAAAATAAAATAAAATAATGGACAAGATCTGAAATAATAGCTTCAAAAAAGATACACAAAAAAGGACATGAAAATATGCTTAACATCATTAGACAGCTATAAATTAAACCCTCCGTAGTATGGATAAAAGTTAACAGTGATCAACTGGGCCTGGTGGCACAGGCCTATATCCCAGCACTCTAGGAAGCTGAGGCAAGAGGATCTTAAGTTTGAGTCCAGCCTGCACAATTTAGCAGCTTAGAAGACTCTTAGTTTCAAAATAAAATTAAAAGATGGTCTGGGGTTTAGTACAAAGCAAAGACCTTAGATTCAATCCCCCACCCCTGCCTAAAAAAAAAAAAAAAAAAAAAGAACTGATGGGTCGTACCAAGAGATAGCAAGGAGCTAGAACTCTTATACATTGCTGGCAGGAATGTAAAATGGTACAATCATTATCAAAAACATTTTGTCAACTTTTTACTAAACACATAAGTGGGCCCAGTGGCAGAGGCCTGTGATCCCAGGGCTCTGGGAAGCTGAAGTAGGAGAATTCCAAGATCAAGGCTGCCTGGGCAAGGTGAAGACAACAACTTAGCAAAACCTGTGTCAAAATTAAAAAGAAAAAAAATAGGCTGGGGATGCAGCTGAATATGAAGGGGCAGAGCTCAATCCTTTGTACTACAAATAAATAAATAACATACAAATGTACTAAACACAGATCTATCACAGGAGGCAGTCATTCCTCTTCTAGGTAACCCTACGTAGAAGAAGTAAGACTTAGGGCCTGGAAGGCATAGTTCAGCAGTGAAAGTGCTTGCACAGCAAGCACAAGACCCTGGGTTGGATTTCCTAGAACCACATAAACTGGGCATAGTGGCACATGCCTAAAATCCCAGCACTTGGGAACTTGGGAGGCTGAGGTAGGAGGACTGCTATGTGTTCAAGGCCAGCTTGGGGTACACAGTAAACTGAGGACTAGCTTGGACTACAGAGCAAGAGCTTGCCTCGAAAAAAGAAAAAGAGAGAGAATAGAGACATATATACAGTCAAAACCTTGTACATGAACATTTACTAAAAAAAAAAAAAAAAATAGAAATAACCCCAACGTCCATCAGTAGGTAAATTAAAAAACTATAATAGCTGTAGCTGTAAAACCAAAAATAAAATTGGCCTGAGATGCAGCTCTGTGTGAAGACTCTGGACTTGGTCCTCAATACCACTTAAGAAAATAAAAAAATAATCCTTGGGGCTGGGGGAATAGTTCAGCTGTTTAAGTGCTTGCCAAGCATCCTCAAAGCCCTGAATTCGATTCCCCAGCACCACATAAACCAGGAATGGTGGTGGATGCCTATAATCCCAGCACTCTGGGAGGCTGAGGTAGGACTGCCGTGAGTTCAAGGCCAGTCTGGCCTATACAGTGAGTTCAGGACCAGCCGGGACTACAGAGCAAGACCCTGTCTAAAAAAAACCCCAAAACAAACAACAACAAAAATAAAAAAAAAACAGCAAACCATATTACTCAACAATAAAAAAGAATGAGCTACACTGGTAAGCTCAGGCTCTAGGAGGCTGAAACAGGAGGACCATTAGTCTGAACCCAGCTTAGACAATTTAACATTTTAGTGAGATTATCTCAAAACTGAAAAAAAAAAAAAAAAAAAACACAAAGGCTGGGAACTTAGTTTAGTGCAAAGGCTCTGGGTTCAATCTCCATCACAGTGAGTAAGGGGGGGAAAAAAGGCACACCACATGTTGTGCTAAAAGAAGCCGAAAAAGGGAGTTCATACTACAAGATACCATTCACATAAAATTCATAAAGCGCAGACCAATATACAGCTAAAGACAGCAAATCAGTGCTTATCTAGGGATGAGAGGAGAAAGTAGGGATCTGACAGGGAGAGATTACAAAAGGAAAGGGCAAATTTTTGAGATTATAGAAATAGTCATCTTGACTATGGTAACAGTTTTATAGATTGTGCATTTTAAATATATGCAGCTTACTGTATGTTAAACATCAGTAAGGCTGTAAGAAATGAGAATATTTTTACCTGATCCAAAAATTCTGATATAAAAAGTGCAGATATTAATATATCTGAGATGTAAGGCATATTCTGTTTTTTTGTGACCTTGAGGATCAAGATGGTACATAATTCAGCCTTGGCTAGGTCCTTAAAGTACATTAAATCTTAAAAGAAAGTATAAATCCTATGCCTTCACACAATACTACCTATAACATAGGAAATAAGTCACAGAATCAGAAATTCAGAAAAATAATACAGGATCCCAAGAACTCTACCTGTTATCTGCTGGCCTAACAAAAAGCCCAAATGGCTGCTACCTAAGAATCAGTTACAACCACCACAGATGAAAATTTTCTATTTTCCAATAAAATGCTTCGATACAAGAATATCAGCCTAGCCTGGTGGGTCAGGCCTATAATCTAAGCACTCTGCCAGGCTGAGGCAAGAGGATCAAAAGTTCTGGCTAAGCCTCCTCTATTTAGCAACCTAGTGAGACTCATTCTCAAAATAAAAAATGGGTTGAGGATGTCGTTCAGCATGAAGGCCCAGGGTTCAATCCCCAGTATCTAAAAAAAGAATGTGGGTGTGTTGTGGCACAGGGGCTTCCACATGCTAAATCAGCATTCAACTACCAAGTCATAAACCCAAAACTTCCGTGCTTCTTTTAATTTTATTATGCTTATTCTGTTTTGTATCCCCTGTTGGTTCTGTCCCCTTGTTGTTTTTCTTGCAACAGGGTCTCACTATGTAGCTCAGGCTGGCACTGAAGTCCTTGTGTAGCAGAGGCTGGCCTCAAACGTGTTTGTGTGCGTACCTCTGTGGGTGGGCAGCTAGTGCTAGGGATTTGCCCAAGGCCTTCACACTGAGCTGTATTTTCAGACAGGGTCTCACTAACCTGCTGAATTGCCAAGGCCAACCTCTAGCCTCCCACACCTCTACCAGCCCTGCCAGTCTCCAACTTGTGATCCTCCTGCCTCAGTCTTTCAAGGGCTGGGATGACAGTACTGTTCCACCACACCTAGCTGTCTCTCTTCTTGAAGAAAAGAAATTTAAACAGTTAAAGGGCAAACTGACACTAGTTATTACAGAGCAGAACAACAGAGAACCAGTTTCTTCAATCTTTTCCCTTTCAGTCTCACAGTTTCTAGTGTGCCTGTTCCTCTTATAATAAAACCACTTTCTTTCTTTTTTGCTTTTTGAGACAGGGTCTCGCTCTGTAGACCAGGCTGGACCTGAATTCACTGGTATAGCCCAGACTGGCCTAGGAACTATGCCCAGCTTTATATGGTAATGGAGAATCGAACTCAAGATCTTGCACTTGCAAGGAAAGCATTTTAACAGCTGTGCCATTCCTCCAGCGCAAAACCGCTTTCTACTATTTCCAAGATTCTAAAATTTACATAAAGAAATGGAGAACCCAAAATTTGATTCTCTTTCTCCATTTATTCAATTTCCACCTCTTTCAGCTTGTTGATGTTTCCAACTTAGCACTGCAAGAAATGAAATGAGGGGCTAGAGGAATGTCTCCACGATTAAAGTGCTTGCCTAGCAAGTACTAAGTACCCGAGTTCGGATCCCCAGCACCACATAAACAGGGTGTGGTGGCGCACGCCTGTAATCCCAGCACTCAGGAGGCTGAGGCAGGAGGGTTGCTGTGAGCCCAAGGCCAACCTGGGCACCATAGTGAATTCAGGCCCAGCCTGGGCCACACAGCGAGATCCTGTCTCAAAAAACAGAGAGAGAGAGAGAGAGAGAGAGAGAGAGAGAGAGAGAGAGAGAGAGAGAGAGAGAAAGGAAGAAAGAAAAGGAAATGAGCACTGTATTGCAGTGGGCATGTGGGCTTGCAAACAATGAAAAGTCTCTTCTCGCTTAAACTGTTAAGGCTACCATTCATAGTAAATTTCAATAATGTCTGAAATTAAGAATCTTGAGCTGGGGCATAGCTCATGGTTAAGATACTTGCCTGGGAAGCCCAAGGTCCTGGGTTCAATTCGCCAGCACCACATAAAGTGGAGATGTAGAAGACTGACACAGGAGGATTGCCATGTGTCTGAGGCCAGCCTGGGCTACATCGTGAGTTCAGGTTCAGCCTTATCCGCCCCCCCCCCCCAAAAAAAAAAAGAAAGAAAGAAAGAAAGAAAGAAAGAATTTCAAATTTGAGAGAATGGTGAGTCACCCAGTTATTCTGTAGTTAGTGGTGAATTCATTCAAACAGCTGGTCCTACAATTTGTCTTTTCCTTCTGTAATTCATCTACTGCCTTAAAGAGCTAATTCTAAAAACTAGCCAGACATGGCACCCATGCCTGTAATCCAGTGCTTTTGGCAAACTTAAGCAGGAAGATCATTAAGTATAAGCCCAATCTGGGCATCTCAGTGAGACCCTGTTTTGAAAAAAAGTAAAAATAAAAAAGGCTGGGGATGTATCTCAGTGTGAAGGCCCTGGGTTCATCCCTATTACTTCAAGAAAAAAGAAACAAAACTGTTTTAGAAATGACAACAACAAAAAATAGATATGGAGAAAATTCAGTTAAATATTTTCAGTGATTAAAATATTCTTTACTTTTCAATTTTAGCTTGAAGGTTTTAAGAAATTTTAGTGTTGGGATAGACGAATGGCACAGCAGTTAAAGTACTTGCCTTGCTAGCATGGGACCCTGGGTTCTATTCCTCAGTACCAATATAAAGCTGGGTTTGGTGGTGCATGTCTATTATCCCAGCACTAAAGAGGCTGAGGCAGGCAGACTGTCCTGAGTCCAAGACCAGCCTGTGCTACACCACTGAGTTCAAGACCAGCCTGGCTATAGAGCAAAACCTTGTCTCAAAAAAAGAAAAAAAGAAATTTTAGTGTCAATAGCTCTTGACTGTCCCTGATTCCCCAAAAGTAAGGATGTATTCAAAGTAGTCTCTATAGAAACAGGGAAGGAATAAAAACAAAGAAATGATAGGCAGTGGGGCAAGTATAGAATATAGGTTGGTCTCAGCTAACCCTAACTGGAGCCAACCCACAATGCTGCCCCACCTTTTTTCACCTTTTTTCTTTCAGTGGTACTGGGGGTTGAGCCCAGGGCTTTGTACATGCTGGGCAAGTATTCCACTACTGCGACACATCTGAAGCCTCTCAGCCCTTTCTTTGTTTTTTAATTTTCAGAAAAGGTCTCACTAAATCAATAAATTGCTCAGGTTAGGCTTGAACTTACAATCCTCCTACCTGAACCTCTTAGGAGCGCATTACAGGTGTGTGCCACCATGCCTAGCTAAGAAAGAATTTTCTTTGAGACAAGCTCATGTCATAATATCAAGTGGATTTGTGGCCTCACTTTAAAGACAAGACAAGTCAGGCCTGGCAACAAGGCCTATAATCCCAGCACTCTGGGAGGGCTGAGGCAGGAGGATTCCAAGTGCAAGCTAGCCTGGGCAACCTGGTGAGAGCCCCACCTCAGAAATTTTTTAAAAAAAAATTTTTTTTAAACAAGTGTTGTGAGTATAGCTCAGTGCAAAAGCCTTGGGTTTAATCCCTAGTCTGGCAATAATAATAAATATGTAAGGCTGGAAGAAGGGCAGAAATTATTAAAGTATCATTTTGTTACCTCAATCATTTCAATAACATTCCTATAGGCTCCTCTTCCCCCTTTTCAAATTAATAACCCTGTTTATCATCTTTTTAAAAACATATCACTTGTCAAAGCTCTGTAAATTTCTCAGTTTTTGGCCATCTTTTGCATACAAAGTTAGTATCTTATTGAAGAAGAGACAGCAGGTGGGGCTGGAGAAATGGCACAGCGGTTAAAGTACTTGCCTCGCAAGAGCAAGGCCCTGAATTCGAATCCCCAGAACCACATAAAGATGGGCACAGTGGCTCACACCTGTAACCCCAGCACTCAGGAAGCTGAGGCAGGTGGACTGTCCTGAGTCCAAGGCCAGCCTAGGATACACCAGTGAGTTCAGGACCAGCCTGGGCTAGCCTGTATCCAAAAGGGGGGGGGGGGGGGGGGGGGGGGGGGGGGGGGGGGGGGGGGGGGGGGGGGGGGGGGGGGGGGGGACAGAGAGAGAGAGCAAGCAGGTATCTGAAAGAACAACTTCACTTTTTTCATACTGCATTCCCTATTATCTCCGAATTCTGCACAGCATCTCATAGTTGCTCTCATTTTGGTTAGGAGTCTACACCTAAATATTTACACTCTATTACTTTATGTTTCAAAGAACACAAAACTTTGACATAATTCAACTTGGACACTAAAATTAAATAAGATCTTTAAAAGTCACCTATCCTCTCCAATTTACACACTAAAATTCATGCTCTATAAAGGTATGCCCCTAGCTGAATCAGGAAACAATGAGAAGGCATGGAGTCTACCATGCAGGAATACACCGCAGCTTCCTAATAATCACATTGTGTATATTTCAGAAACCAGTCCACCTGACACCTACATTCATCACTGCTGAAAGTCAAAAACACCTTGTTCACTTAATTTTTATTTTCCTTTAACTGAAGTTATTCCAAAAGGAACTGGAGTACTACTAAAGAAGTGATATGCTCACAGCCCAGAAGACAGACTCAAGATGAACAAAAGGGGCATACCACATAGTCTGGCTTCAGCTGCTCTTGTCAACATCTCCACCAATCTCAGGCAACTCAGAAGCTCTCTATTCTCCCCAGTTGATCTGTACTAAGAGCTGCACAAGCCCACAGAGGTATGTAACAGCACCTAAAGATCTCTGACATGCAAACAACCTTCAAGCACTCTTAAGCCCAAAGCAGTGCAGTTTTCTAAAATGCATTCCTAATGGAGTTCCAGAGGATACTTTAGAAAAGGTGGAGTAGGCGAAAGAGCTTTGAGTTTGGTTTTAGCCTATAGTTCAGGAAAACTAAGCCATGGGTAACAAAAGCACACTAGCAATTTCACCCACTCCACCCACCCACATACATATACAAAGACAGAAAGAGAAGTAGATTGCAATGCTCTCATTTCAACAGAGTTCTCATAAAAAGAACAGTGGCAGAGACAATATTCTGCTGCTCCGAGGTAGATTATACTTGGCAATGAAGGGGTTAAGCAGCACTACTTTTTTGGAAACTTTCCAATTCCCTAGCTGCTAATGCAATTACCCTGATACCTGCAATACCTACTTTTAAAAACTTGGCAGGGTAAGGGTTAAGACTTCAGGAAGAAAAGGAGAACTTGGTTCAGTGCCACTCTCTCTAAAGCAAACATCAACAGCTCTGAGCCAAATCCATTCAGCATACACAAGACTGCATGGACATGCCAACAACAGGTGAAAAGAAGCTGATTTTCCTCAGGCTTCTCACTTTTCAGCACCACATTTAGGTAGAGCTCAAATGTGTGAAACTCATAAGTGTTAGATACACTAAAAAGCACAAGAAAATTCTACTGAAGACTTTAAAAATATTTAAGAAGTCAAGAAGGTCACGACAGAGCAGGAACAGCTAGAATTCGGGTGAAAAAGGTCAAACGGTACCCATGGAAACAAAACCAAAACAAAAAGATACAGAAATAGAAGAGACATAGGCCTTAGAATATAAATTTTGGAAAGAAAGCTGTCTAGCAAGAGTCAATTCTCATTCTAAAGAAATACTGAGAAATGTTGCTTTAGTCACCAAAAAGGATAGGGAAGTCTCTTTGATTAACGCTGTATTTCTGGAAAGGTGTTTGTCAGATAAAAATAGTTACTGACAACCTGTGTGTCACTGAAAAGGAAAGCCGAGAAGAACCCGGTCTTACTAGAAATAGGTGGGATGAGATAAATCACAATTTCAATCCTGCTTAAGTGTGTTCCACACCCCAATCCTCTAAGGCACACAACACTGTCTTCCTGTTCCCATCTTTTACCAGTTTTCTCCCCGAACTTGGAGAGGTGGGTCAGAACACTCTGGGACGAGGCAGAGAGAAAGCACAAGGTAAAAGTTACAAGCCATTTGGCTGGTAAAAGAGATACCACAGTTGAAGTATAAGTACCTGGAAAAAAAAGACTAAGTAAATAACTAATCAACAACCAGCAAATCATTAAAACCAAGTCTCTCTCCCACTCCTGAACAGTGGTCAATATTTTTTGAATGTTTTCATAATAAAAAAAAAAGCAAACAAATAGCTCTTGGGAAAAAGAAGTATGAAAGATTTATGATGGACAAAAGACAGTAAGGTACAATACAGTTACACCAACACCGATATTCCCTCAGACTTGGCCTGGAAGTAACTGGTACCTGAAGAAAGCTACATTTCCTTTTATAAGAAGAGGATAAGGGTGAGTAGCCTTGACACACAGAAGGCAGAGGAGAAATGGAGATGCTTATCCTAAGAAACGCGTAAGAAGCGATTCAGCCACTCACAAACTTGTTGCACTTGAGGCTAACGTTCTCCCTCACGGAGGAGGTTCACTGCCATCCTGGGTCAGGAGGGGCATAATCACGAGAGAAGTTCTAATGTCCTGAAACGTGAAAAGCAACAGGGCAAAGAGGCAGGTTCTCTGCATACAGAAATACCGGGAAGCCAACTCTCGTCATGCCTAGTGACCACAAGACCTAGGCAGGAACCGATTCCGGTAACCGCAAAGACAAACGTCCAAGGGAGGAGGGAAGGTACAGTCCAAGTCAGGTAACATTCCTGAGGGGAAGGCTTATCAGGTGACACCGGCCGAGGGCCCGGAGAGGGACGGAGGAGGAGGAAAGTTAGCAGGTGAAAAGAATCAATCATGGGGAAGGAAGTGACCTTAAGAGAAGGAAATAAGAGAACACCAAGGAGAGCGCAGAGATGAGAAGAGAAAATGGACCCAGGGAAGACAAGGCGTGTTTGGGGACTCGAGGCAGAAGAAAGGACGTGTGGCCAAGAGCCGGAGGGGCCCAAAAGGCTACAAGGAGCGAGCCTGGCTCGGGGAAGCGCCGGAAGCCCCAGGGTGCCGCGGCACGAGCCAGGTGGGACTCGGCTGCCCGCGTCGGAGGAGCAGGTCTGGCTGCGCAGCCCGGGACCCAGCGGAACGAGGAAGGAGGCGCGGGGGCGGCGCCCTGGAGCCGGAGGGCGCCGGCAGGCCGGCGGCTCGGGGCTCCGGAGCCCGGAGGGTGGCAGTCGGGTCGGGGTGGGAGGGACACTCACAAATTTCTTGGATTTGCCGCCGTCGCCGCCCGTAGCCGGCAGCTCCTCCGGGCTCCGGCCCTTCTTCTTGTCTCGGGTCCCTCGGCCGGGCCCCAGGTTCCCAGCAGACGGCTCCATGTCCCGCTTCGCGCTGGCCAGTGACCCCGCGCCTCCGCTGATCCCGCCCGGCCGCTCCGCGCCAGCCGCTGCCGCCGCCCAGCAGCTCCTCAGCCGGCCGCCGCGCCCCGTCTCATTAGCATGCCGAGCTGCGCGCGACTCATGAATATACAACGGCGACGCCTCGCTCCCGCCCGCCTGCCCCACTTCCGCCCGGACCTGAGCCCCTACCAATGGGGGAAGGGAGGGGGTGGAGGGAAGCCGCGGAAGCGCGCTACCTGCCTGGCGGGCCTAACCATTCAGACCCATGGGGGGGGGGGGTGAGTGGGCGGTACAGCGCCCCGGCAGGAGCGAGAAGCACTGCCCCCTGGCGGTTGAAACCTCACAGGCCTCTGCGCCCATGCAGCGCCCACGTGGCTGGAGAGCCAAAGAACCTGCTCAGACCCAAGACTAGGATATGATCAAAACTAAAAATTCTCACAAGACTGCGCTCTTGGCAGAAAATTGTGGGCTAAACGTTCTGGGATAACACAGTTTTAAATGTGTGCCGTACTTGGGCTAGGAGCATCGTTCAGCAGTTAAAACTCTTGCCTAACATGTGCAGGACCCTGGGTTCTATTTCCCAGCACCACATAAAAATTAGCTGGGGAAGGGCTGGAGGAATAGCATAGGAGTTACAGCCCTTGCCTAGCAAGCTCAAGGCCTTAAATTCAATGCCCTAGCGCTACATAAACCGTGTGTGGTGGCACACTCCTGTAATCCCAGCATCCAGGAGGCTGAGGTCCAACTGCCAGGTTTCCAAGGCCAGCCTGGAAGGTGAGATCCTGACTCAAAAAACAAAACAAAACAAAACAAAACAAACAAACAAGCAAAAAACCAGCTGAAAGAGCTGGGGCATAGCTCAGGGATTGAAGCACCTCAGGCCCTACCTTAGATCCCTAGTACCATGCTCAGCTTCCTTATAAACTGGGCATGGTGGCCCGAGCCTGTAACACTAGCATTCTGGAGCCTGAAGCAGGATTGCCATGAGTTTGAGGCCAGCCTGGACTACATAGTGTTTAAGGACTATGTAGTCCAGCCCGGACTACAGAGCAAGATTCTGTCTCTAAATAAATAAATACATACATACAAACATACAAAAAGTTAGAGTGGTGGTACATGTTGATAATCCCAGGACTCCATTCAAATGCTTAGGCAAGAGGATTACCTTGTGTTTGAGGCCAGCATGGGCTACATACTAAAGTCAAGACCAGCCTGGAACTATAGAGTAAGACCTTATCTCAAAAAAAAAAAAAAAAAAAAAGAAAGAAAGAAAGAAAGAAAAAGAAAAAACAGGCTGGAGGAATGGTTCAGCAGTTAAAGTGCTTGCTGAGCAAGTGCTAAGTACTCAAGTTCAATTCCCCAGCACCACATAAGCTGGGCATGGTGGTGCATACCTGTAATCCAGCATTCGTGTGGCTGAGACAGGAGAATTGCAGTGACTTCAAGGCCAGCCTGGGCTCCATAGTGAGTTCAGGACCAGCCTGGGCCACAGAATGAGACCCTGTCTCCAAAAAAAATTTAAAAAAGTCATGGATCAAGCACGCGAAAACAAAATTAACTGGACAGATACCATTTATTAAAAGCTATGTGCCAGTTCAAGGCCATCTTGGGAAATGTAGCGAGATTTTGTATTAAAACTAAAAAAAGGACTGAGTGGTGGTATAGATCAGTGGTAGTGGACTTGCCTTGCAAGTGTGAGGTCCTGTGTGCCAAGAACAGAGCTTGATCCAATTGAAGTGTTAAACTCCAAACTAGACCATCTCTGGGGTTATGTTGCCCAGTTCTGTATCTCAGGTTTCCTCCTCTCTAGTTAATGTTTCCAATATCAACAAATTAGTTATTACCAGCAGCCTGAACAGTAATAATAGTTACACTTTTGGACTCTGGGAGTTGAAATGACTTGCCCAAGGACATGTAAGTAATACAAAACTTAAACCCAGATTAGTCTGACTGCCAAGCCCTATGTTTAACCAAGCTCTCAGCAATTTCATCCATTCTGCCAGCTACATCTATGCCCTGTTTTTTGGGGTGTGTTATTTTTTGTTTTTGGATTTTTTTTTTGACACAGAGTCTCGTTCTCTATAGTACGGGCTGGACTTAAAACTCATTATATAACCCAAGCTGGTCTCAAACTCACATAGCAATCCTGCCTCAACTTCCTGAGTGCTGGAATAACAAGCATGCGCCTCCACACCTGGCTTAAGTGGTGCTAGAGAATCAAATTCAGGGCTTGCACTCTGCTATGAAAGAGCTTGAACCACTATGCTATTCCTCCAGTCCCCATCTGTGCCCTTAGTGAAAAGTAGTAATACCCAAAGAGACCTCAGAATATGAATGAATAATCTTGACCATACTTGGCAAAATATTTCAAGTGTACACTCCTGAGGAGGCCCAATCAGTGACTTACTGATTCCCCTAGTGCTTACTGTGGGCCTGTTAATATCAGGGACAGCCAAGGCGGCTGACAGCGAAGCCTGACCTTCATCTCTCTCCGGCTCCTGTCTTCCAACTGCAGAACAGACAGTTGCATAGCGCTGTCCAGCCCGCACTTCAAACTGTTTATCCAAAACTGTTCAAAAGCTACTTATACCTTTTTATTATTTATTGTGATACTGGGGATTAAGACCAGAGCCTTCATGATGAGCCATATACCTAGACCATTAGTTTTAATTTTGAGAGAGGGTCTCACTAAGTCACTAAGTTGCCTAGGCTGGGCTGGAACTTGTGATTCCTCTGCCTCAGCCTCCCAGAGTGCTAAAATTACAGCCTGGGCCACTGGGCCTAGCTGCTACTTACAATCTTAAGCTAAGGTACTGAGAAACAGAATGAAGGGAACAAGGATGGAATCCATCTATCTAATACTCCTCTTTCTTGTACTACTACTGACATCTGCTACATTCACCATACTCCTTACTGACTATGCACTGCTCCAAAGAAGGGTCCATGTTTGCAGGGACTACAAGATCCAGCACTAGCCCCCATGAAGACAATTAAAGAGCAACTTCCTATGAGCAGCACTGTGCTAAACACCTGCCATGTTTTACCTCAGTGTTTTCCCATCTAGCATCATACCAATACCAGTGTTCAGAAACCTGAAGTCATCTTCCACAACCTCTGAAGCTAGGAACCTGCCCAAGTCTCATCCTCAGCAGGCCCACACATTCTCTTTACCAGAACGTTCTATTAATTCCCTACATATGAGTAAAATAATCCATATACAAGAGTTAGAGTGCTTACCCAGCAAGCATACGGCTCTGAATTCACTTCCCCAGCACCACCTAAGCTGGGCATGGTGGTGCACACCTGTAATCCCAGCTCTTGGGAGACTGAGACAGGAGGATTGCCGTGAGTCCCAGGCCAGCCTAGGATACATGCTGAGTTCAGGACCAGCCTGGACTTCAGGGTGAAAACCTGTCTCAAAGAAAACCCATGTACTTCCTGGCCCTGCTGCATTGGTGGTACAGGGCTAAGTACAGCTGATAGCTGCCTTCCATATAAAACATACACAGTACACACAGGGTGCTGAATAACTGTGATTAGTTATATGCATTATCACCTGTCCCCTCTCCCTTCATACATACATGACCAGCAAGAATTAATATTCCTACATGGTTGGGAGCATAGCTCAGTGGTTAAAGTTCTTGCCTAGCATGCACAAAGCCCTGGGTTTAATTCCCCAGCACCACATAAAGATTAGCCAGGCATGGTGATAAAAGTCTGTTATCTCAGCACTTAGGAGACTGAGGCAGGAAGACTGCTGTTAGTTGGAGGCCAGCCTGCACTATACAGTGAGTTCAGAACCATCCTGGACTACAAGGAAAGACTCTGTCTCAAAAAAAAAAAAAAAAAAGAGAGAGAAGGAGAAAGAAAGAAAAGAGTATTCCCAAAAAAGTACAAAAAATACCAACTTGGTTTATTGGATAAAAACATTGGTAAAATGGACATTATGCCAAAAGTTACAAGAGGACATTTTCACATCTTCCCGCTACTCAATCACTCTTCCCACCATGTGTCAGGAGCCAAATCCTTCACTCCTCACCTGCCTTTGAAGCAAAGTCTGCCAGAAGAAAACCCAAGCCCTGAGGACATCAGAGTAAAACTCAGTCCTGTCTACCCCTTCTTCCCTGTAAGTTTCTGGACTAGAGGGAAGCAGGTAAGGAACAAGGAGGCAGGAAAGCTGGGGACCGGCCTCGAAGGCCCTTTGCCCATAATATTTTAGAGACAAGCTAGTCTTTTTCCCATCTCATCCTTAACAGGTACCATTATCAAGCAGTGGAAAAAAGGAGAAAGGGGGTAGATGATTCTAGAATCAAATGTGGTCTCCATATTAGTAAAAGCCTTCCCCAGGGTTAGTAAAGTCCCTAGGGTTGACCAGTCCAGGACTGGAGGGCCACACACTTTCCTTTCCACCCAACCAAGAAGTGAAAAGGAATTCCTTGGGACAGCACCCCAAGCCACTCTTAAATCTCCACATCGCTTTCCTTGTCGTTGTCATGGTCTCCATCATAGAATTCATTGGGTGCCTCTGGCCTGCAAAGCAAGGAGAGAGAGATCAGGAAACACTCGCCAAGTTCCAACCTTCTCCCACACCCTCTCCAGAGCCATTTCTCAGGATCTGAGAAGAAGCTGACCATTCCTCTCCTCCAGATAGTAGAGACTCACTGTTTTGCTTTCATCCACTCACATATTTAATGAGTATGTACAGAAACTACTTTGCACCGGGCATTTTCATATGCCTCGGCAATACAGTACAGAATTACCAGATAAGGTTCCTGTCTATCCTCAACAAGCAAGGTATGATAGTATATATCTTTAATTCCAGCACTTGTGAAGGCTGAAACAGTGGTAAAATGACTGCAAGCTTGAGCCCAACCTAGGTAATTTAGCAAATTAGAGATACCCTATCTCAAAAAGTAAAAAATGTTTGTGGGTTTTGGTTTCGTGGTTTTTTTGTTTTGTTTTATTTTTGCTTTTGAGACAGGGTCTCACTTTGTAGTCCAGGCTGGCCCTAAACTCTGTACGTAGCCGAAGCCGGCCTCTAACTCACATCAATACTTCTTCCTTGGCCTCTTGAGTGTCGGGATTATAGGCATGTACCACTAAACTCGGTTTATGTGGTAATGAGGAATCGAACTCGGAGCCTTGTGCTTATTAGGCAAACACTCTAACTGCTGTGCTATTCCTTCAACCATAAAAAAGGTTTGGAGATGCAGCTCGATGTGAAAGCCCTAGATTCAATATTCAGTACCGGGGGGAAAAAAGTTTATCTAATAAAATAGACCAAAGATAACAGTAAATAAATACAATAATTTTAAGTGGTGAAGAATGTTATATATAAAATTAATTAAAGAGATATGACTGATATTGGCATGAGGAAAAGGATAAATTTCAGACAGGATTACTAGGGAAGGCTGCTCTAAGAATAAAATCCTGAAGTCTGAGAAGCTGGCCAGGTAAGCATCGTAACGTAGAAGGAAACTGATGTGTTCCAGTAAGAGAAGGAGGCCAGGGTGGCTAGGAGTGTGCGCATGGAGGACAGCAGTTACCGATAAAGTCAGACATAAACAAGTATCAGTACATAGGCCCTTTTTAAGTTGCAATCAGAAACTGGGGTTTTCTTTTTGGTGATGGGACAAAATCCAGGGCCTCTGCACTAAGCTACATCTCCAACCCATTTTTTAATTTTGATTAAAATTAGGCTTGACCTTGTGATCCTCCTGCCTTAGCCTCCCAGAGTGCTGGGATTACAAGCCCGCATGATCTAGACTAGTCAATTTTTTTTTTTTTTTGAACCAGTGTCTACTAAATTGCTAAACTGCCCAGACTGGACTTGAATTTGCCATCCTCCTACCATAGCCTCCCGATTGCTGGTGTTATGAGATTGTACCATCAAGCCCAGCTGAACTTTCTTCTAAGTATGAGGGAAAGGAAAATTTTAAGAAGAGGATTAACATGATTTTATAAACCTGTAGTGAAAATACAAGAGGTCTGAAAGCAGCACAGGGCCTATGAAGTGTTCCATACTGGTTTTCTTTCTTTCTTTCTTTTTATTTTTGAAAAACTATTCTCTTAGAGAAAAATACATGAGAAAGTCATCACAGAGAAGCTGAGGAACTAAGCCAGTTAAGGCTGTATCTAGTTTACAAGCCACATGTCAGTTACCACACAGGGGCAAAGAGTATGAACTTAGACACTCAGCTTTGAATCTCAGCCCTGATATTTAACTAGCTGTGTGATTCTGCAGAATTTACTTAACCTCTCTGAGTCTTAGATCCTTCCTCTGATAATTCTGAGGCAAGATTTAAGAGCCACCCCTTAGAACTGTCTAATGGTAACAGAATGATAACATACATACATACACACACACACACACACACACACACACACACACGTGTGTGTGTTTAATATATATAAATAAACATAATATCTCAGTATGAATCTGGTGTGGGGCAAATCTACACAAGGAGAAGTTCATTATTGGTACTTTGCAAGTCATATGCAAGTTGGAGCAGTAGGCATCAAAGAATAACATACACTCAGTTGGTGGGCTGACTGGTCTGTTAGTCTGAGGTAGGCCTTAGGAACAGAATGAGGCCTGAGGCTTCTGCTTGCTATTAAAAAGGTGTGTCATGATAACTTGGGATGCCCTACCAGAGAGGGAGAGCTTTTACCCCTCTACCTTTTGTTTCTAAATAAAGACCTGTTCTACCTATTCTAAAATAATAATAATAATAGTAATAATAAGACCAGGGCCAGATGTCAGCCTACAACTATAGATGAAAAAGCCATCTAGAGTGCTGAGATTATAGCCCTGAATAGGTGGCCAGGTTTCCAACTTACTTTCCCTCATAAGCCTCCCTAGCTAGCACAGTAGAACTCCCTGCTCCCACGTCTCTGCCCCAGACCTGCTATAGTTTTCCTCTGGACCCCTCTCCTCTGCATCAGCTTCATCAGTCCTATCATAGGTCAGAAGGTCAGCAGGCACATCATGAATCTGGACGCTAGGTGCATGGTTCAGCATCTTCAGATTTTCAAAGATTGTCTGGCGGATCTGGTCCAGATACTGACAAGGAATAGACAGTAAGCAGCTTCTAGTGATTCCCAGGGCTTCCACCCTTCTAGCTGTCTTCCACCTGTACCATCCTGGTTTTAATCTCAGTAGTGTTTGTAGTTCAGTTCCCAAGTTGACAATTATCCCTGCCTCCCTAACACATACCCACCAGTTCTTCCTCTGCTTTAATCTCAGCGACCTCTTAGCTGACAGCAGTGACAAATGAGAACTACCTTCTCTTTGTCTCCCCTACTTCCTACATCTGGACCTCTCCTGAGTTCCCCAATTCTTGTACTCAGCTTCTCCAAACTACTGACCTGTCGTGAGTTCTGATTCTCGATGCGGGTGCTGACATCTGGATGTAGCGTGAAGTCTGGGGCAAAGTACTCGAAGTATTCTTAGGGGGAGAAAGAATTAACCAAATAATTTACTGAGAAATGCAAATCTGAAGACTTTCCAATTTTTCCCCTCCCTGTACAGAATCCCGACAGAATAGCTGCCCAAACTTTTCCCTGTTCTGAGCTCAGGGATTTCATCTGCAGAGCCCAGAAGTAAAAATGCCTTCAAACCAGGTCATTCTGGGATATGGTGAGAATGGCCTTTCTGTGGTTGGGGTGTCACAAAGTAGTCTTACCACTATAGGGAAGCTCCTCACTAATGGCCTCTTCTACCAAAAGCGACGTCTCATAGGTCCTGAAACCAACCATCAAAGGGAGGGAGGGCTGATTAAATGGGCTGAAGGGCTCACCTGGCCATGTGTAGGGAGCCCCTAGCTCACTCTGTACAATGGGAGAGAAGGAAATTCAGGAAAAGTACTCACCAGCAACGAGCAACATTTCGGACAGTATAACCACCACCACCGAGTACCAGGAGAGGGATATTAAAGCTCTTAACATATTCAACACATTCCCTGTTAAAAGAAATGAGAGAAATTGGTAGAGCTGAGGCATATACTCTAGGTATTGCCTGGAAAGGCACACAAGGGAACCACAAATGTCCTATATCTTGATCTGGGTAGTAGAGTTATACCCTTAATATTTGTGTAATTATAACATTTTGTGTCCCAATGGAAAACTGAATAAAGTACACCATCACTTGTGCCTGCTCAAAACTCTTGTTTGTATCCCACGTGTTTTTCAGCTACTGTCATCGATACACCAGCCAGTGTGTCAGGGGGTCTAGCTTTCAGGACGTAACTCAGACCCCTTACTTCTCTCCATCACTGCCTTATCCACACAGTCTGGCCACTGGTCTCTCCTGCCTAAACAATGTCGAGGGCGAGGCCTCAATAACTAGTCTGCCCACAATCTTGTGTCCTCTCTCCCTCCCTAACCTTACTCCATTTAGCAATCAGAGTCACTTGAAAACACACTGAATCACATCATTTCCCAATTTTAAAACCTTCAACAGTTTCTCATCATCTTTGGAATATAATTCAAAACCTTCACAAAGGCTAAAAGCACTACATAATTTCACCATAACTAATTTCTAGGACCTCACCTCAAGCTACCTACAGCTTGTTCCCTGTGTCTTGGCTTTACTAATTTTATCTCATTTTCATTATATCAGCTTTTTTTTTTCTTAGTGGTACTGGGGATGGAGCCCATGGCCTTCACACTGAGCTACATCCCATTCCAGCCCATTTTTATTTTTGATACTTGAGACAGGGTCTTGTTAAGTTGCTAAGTTGTCCATCCTGGGCTAAAACTTGTGATCCTCCTGCCTCACCTTCCCAGAGAGCTGGGATTAGAGGCCAAACCACCAGGCCTGGCAAGACTAGAATCTTTCATTACCCTTCTCATTGCTCATTGCTTGGGCCAAGCATCTCTCTGTTTCTCTATGACTCAAGGCTTGCTTCTCCTCAGCCAAGGCCTCAGCTCCATTTCACCTCCTCAGTAAACCCTTTCCAAATCAAGCTGTGTAAAGTAGATCTGTATTACTTTGTGTATCTGCTTTCTAATTTATCTTTTTCATAATGTTTATAATCTACTTATTTGGGTTCTGTTTGTTTTATTTTGTTTGTGAGACAGGGTCTGCTCTGTGACCCAGGCTGGTCCTGAACTTTCTATGGAGCCCAGACTGGTCCTGGACTCACGGCAATTCTCCTGTCACAGCCTGCCAAATGCTGGGATTACAGGTGTATGCCACCATGCCCAGCTTATGTGGTGCTGGGGGAATTGAACTCAGGTACTTAGAGGTTGCTAGGCATGTGCTTTAAATACTGAACCATTCCTCCAGCCCCATAACAGTCTACTTATGTCTCTTGCTCACTTTTGGTATGGTTCATAAACTGTAAACTACATGGATGCTTCCCCTTTATATCTCCATAACTTAGTACAATGCCTGGAACACAACCAATGCTTAATGAAAACCTACTGTGAATAAATGACTACAAATGAGACCCATTCCCCAACTACTCCACTCCATTTCCTAAGATCCAAGGCCACCTGAAAACCTGAGCAAGGAGGAGGTAAGTCTCACCCATGTCCTCGGATGCTAAGGTTGAAGCAGCCCAATCGATCACAGCCCAAAGAATCAGCACCACACTGCAAAAAGCAAAACCCTAGTCACTAAGTCAGTGCAATTACATAACTGATCTGAAGATTACAGATGTCCTCTCGTTTCCTTCCCCTACTAACCTAGGGAACGTCTTCTTCCCTGCTACCCCTCTCAGCCCAAACAAACCCTGATGGGTAGGTAGAGACAGGATTACCTGAAGCACAATGCACGTGGGTTGGTAGAAGTCCACCACCTGGTTGATAACCGGCTGGAAAAGGTGCTTGTAACCTGGGAGAGGGCCAAAGATGGGCACCTGGCACCCCAAGGGGATGGGGAGACAGGGAACAAAAGGAAAAAGGGGATTGAGAGAGCATGTAGCCCAGGAAAACATGTAGCAACCCAAAAAACTAAACCATTGGTTCTGAACAGTGTGGCTATTCAGAGTGTCTGATAAAAGCTAATGACCCCTCTCTCAGAAAAATATACATCCACATGATAAGTTGTATATAGTTTCTCTCTGAAGGCCACTCATCCTTAAGGACACCTGGCCAAACAGCACATAACAGGACACAGAAGAGGTTAATTTAAAAAGAAGGAGCAGAGTGAGCAGGGAGAAGATGTCAGTACTTACTCTGGTCATCGATGCCATCCCGCAAGGGCACATTGAGACAGTAGTAGCGACCACTCTCTGCTCCAACTTCATACATGTCACCTATATGGAAGTGAGTGATGGTTGCCATGCACAGGAAGTACCTACCAAACATCTGTGGTCCTCCACCAAGATTCTTTACAGTCACTAGATTTCTCTTTTCATTTTTTGGGGGATACAGAGGGGTTCAACCCAAGGCCTTTGCTTTTTGAGCTACATCCCCAATCACTGTTTAGTTTTGATTCACTAAATCACTAAGTTGCCCAGGCTGAGTTCTGATTTGGGATCCTCCTACCTCTGCCTCCTAGAGTGCCAGAATTATAACTCTGCACTACTAGGCCTAGCAAGCTACTAAGTCTCTTACAGCTTACATTCACTCAGCAAACTTTTTTTTGGTAGTATTAGAGATTGAATCCAGAGCTGTTTTACTAAACTACATCCCTAGCCCTTTTCTAAAAATAAATAAATAAATACATTTTGAGATACGGTCTTGCTAAGTTGTCCAGCTTGGCCTTGAGTTCATGATCCTCCGGCCTTAGGGTCCCAAGTAGCTGGGATTTCTGGCATCTGCCACTATACCTGGCTTTAACAAACATTCTTTAAGAGATTCTCATTTGCCAAGGTACAGAGGATACAATGATAAATGGAACCAATGAAATCCCAACAAGTTCATATTCTTAGAGGTAGACATGCAAGAAAAAGGTAAACAAAAACCACAACATATATAATTAGCAGTGAATGCTTTTAGAGAAAAAGGGTGAGGTAACAGAGTAATAGATAAGAAATGATTCGTATAACCAGATTGGTTGGAAAAGCTTGTCTTGAGGAGACATCTGGGTTCACATCAAAAGGCTAAGGAGTTAGTCACGGTAAAGTGCTGAAGATGCGAAAGGGACAGTAATCCCTACTGTTGTACCTGTGCCAGGGAAGAAGTAATTTCCATATTTGTGGAAGGACACTGTCATGACCCGGTCAGTGAGGTAGAAGGCTTCCTGAACCCCATCACCATGGTGGATATCGATGTCAATGTAGAGCACTCGAGGGTGGTACCTGGGGTGAGGGCAAAGCCAGGGTCTGAGGGAGTCAACCTCCCTTCCCCCAAGCACACTCTTCCCAAACATGGGGTCTGGAATTTGAATTCAGTCTGTTTCTGGGAAAGTGACCTGTAACCTTAAACTACCAGTTCCCTAAGGGCAATCCTGGGGTTCCAGCCAGGAGGTAGGAAAGAAGAGATGTGCATGGAAGGGTGAAATATGAGCAGGCAGCAGGGAATCTACCCCAGAGTAGAGAAAAAATAACAGCCTGAGAAGAACATCAAGATCTCAGAAGATGCTAGTGGAGGAAAGAGGTCAAGGTCAGGGCCGGGCCAAATGTGAGAGACCTTCTCAGTTGAGAGCGTAAGTGCTCTTATCTTCTCCCGGAATACTTACTTGAGCAGTTCCAAGATGCCAATCACAATGTCATTGACATAACAGAAGCCAGATGCCTATGGTGAGACAAAGGTTTTATAAATAGAACAATTCCTCCACCTAACTGTCCCTTATAGTCATCCTGACTATCTACCCTAGGGTAGCCACTATCTTCCCCATCACCTCCTCACCTCAAACTTCTTGGCATGGTGCAGACCCCCAGCCCAGTTAATGGCAATATCACAGATCTGAAAAACAAACAGGCAACTTATATTACCTCCTTCCGCCCAGCCCAAACCTGAGTCAAAGGGTCAGGAATAAGGCCTTGAGCTCAGAAACCCACAGGAAAAGGGAAAAAGGACTTGGGGCTGTATCACCTTGTTGTTCAGCTGGGTTGCTCCTTGCAGAGATGCGCCTGTGTAACGGGAGCAGAACTCAAAGAGTCCAGGAAACACTGGGCTGCATAAAAGAGTAGTAGATGGGAACCCTCTTGCCTTTGTCCAGCCCCTTCCTACACCCCCTCCCCACCCCAAACTCCGCCAGTCTCCATTTTCCAATAGTCCTCTCTCCTTCTTTTAACATCTGAGCTATGTGGAAATTTATTCAACAAATAGTTTGGACCAACCATGTATGAAGCCCTGTGCAAAGCATAGCGCGTGAAGCATTAAGTCTGTCAGGAAGTCTGTATCCCAGCTAGGAGAAAAGCAAACAGTTTCTAGGCTCTTGAGTAGCTCTGACATAATGCTCAACAACATTATTTATAGTTAGAGATTATAAAGAAAAAAATTGCATTCTTATATAAGTAAAACAGTAATGAGATAACCCACAGAGAACCTTTAGCTTACTGCATGGCATTAGGAGTCATATGATAGCTATAATGATTATTACCTTCATTCTTACAAAAAAGGCTGGAAACCAGACATAAAAGGCTACATACTGTATGATCATATATATACCATTCCTTTTCTTTTCTGAGACAGGATCTCACTCTGTAATCCAGGCTGGTCCTGAACTTGCTATGGAACCTACCTAGGCTGGCCTTGAACTCAGCAATTCTGCCTCAGCCTCCACAGTACTGAAATTATAGGCATGCACCACCACACCTGGCTTATGAGGTTCTGAGGAACTGAAGTCAGGGCCTTATGCTTGCTAGGCAAGCACTCCAACTGCTGTGCTATTCCTCCAGCCCTATATACCATTTTTGGGAAGGCAAAATGTAAGAACAGACAGCAGAGCCAGACATGGTGGTGCTCACCTGTAATCCTAGCACACTCTGGGAGGCTGAGAGAGGAGGAGCACAAGTTCAAGCCCAGCCTGATCAACTTAGCAGTTTAGTGAGACCCTGTCTTAAAATGAAAAGTTTAAAAAGGGCTGAGGATGTAACTTAGTGTAAAGACCTTGGGTTAAAGTCCCAATCCTAGGGGTACGGGGGGAGGACCACCAGATCAGTAGTTGCCTGGAGCCAAGGTAGAGAAACAGCACTGACTACAAAAGAGCGTAAGGGACCTTTGTGAGGTAAGAGGAGAATTCATTTTTCTCCCATGATTATTATTTTTTGTTGGTATATGTCAGCAATACATAATAATTACACTCATCTCGGGGATTATACGCCACATGTAAATAATTTTTCCTTCTTTCTCCTGCCCATTCTCCCTCTCCCCTTTCTCCATAGTTCCCCATTTCTTATCTTGTGTCTTATTTTGCTTTTTTTTTTTTTTGAGACAAGGTCTCACTCTGCAGCCCAGGCTGGTTCTAAACTCACTATGGAGCCCAGGCTGGTCTTAGACTCTTGGGAAGTCTCCTGCCTCAGCCTGCCAGGTGCTGAGATTACAGGCCTCCATCACCATGCCCAGCTTTATGTGGTGCTGAGGAATCAAACTCAGGGTTTTACATTTGCAAGGCAAGTGCTTTAACCAATGTGCCATTCCTCCAGCCCCTATTTTGCTCTTTAAACTGTATATATTTTGGTTTCCTCATATAAAAGAAACCACTTGATATTTAACCTGTGTCTGATTTACTTCTCTTAGCATATAGTCTTAGGTTAGGGAAATAATCTATACCTTGACATATTCATCAAACTATCAAATAAGCAACACCTAAAAATGGTGAACTTTACAGTATATAAATTATAACCTCCTAAACCTGACTAAAAAATACTTTTTTTGAGACAGGGTCTCGCTCTGTAGTCCAGACTGGTCCTGAACTCACTATGGAGTCCAGGCTGGCCTTGGACTCACGACAATTCTCCTGCCTCAGGCTCCCAGTGCTGGGATTACAGGCGTGTGCCACCACGCCCAGCTTATGTGGTGCTGGGGACTCGAACTCGGGTACTTAGCACTTGACTTAGCACTTGCTAAGCAAGTGCTTTAACTGCTGAGCCATTCCTCCAGCCCCTGACTAAAAAATACTTCAAAAATTTCTAGCTCAAACTTTTTAAGCTCAACAGCTGCCTATGTGCCTAGCCTGTGTAAAGCCTTGTATTTGGTCCTCAGCAACAGACAAAAACAAAACCAAATAACAAAAATCCCTAGCTTTAGGTTTCTGAGAAAAAAGAAACCATATGAAAAAAAAATTCTAAGGGCATATAGGAATAGCACAGTGGTTAGAGCACTTGCTTAGCAAGTGCAAGGCCCTGGGTTCAATTCCCCAGGGCTACATTAGCCAGGTGTAGTGGTACACACCTGTAATCCCAGCATTCAGGAGGCTGAGGTAGAAGGATTTCTGTGAGTTTGAGTACAGCCTGGGTTACATAGTGAGTTCAAGACCAGAATGGACTACAGAGCAAGACTCTACTCAAAATAAATAAATAAATAAATAAATAGGATTGTAGGAAGTTTTATAGTTTCTCAAAGAATATGGAAAAAATGTGTGCTTATGGGCTGGAGAAATGGCTCAGCAATCACTTTGTCAAGCGCTAAGTACCCAAGTTCGATTCTTCAGCATCACATAAGCTGGGCATGGCGATACATGTCTATAATCCCAACACTCAGGAGGCTGAGACAGGAGGACTATTGTGAGTCCAAGGCCAGCCAGGCTCCACAGTGAGTTCAGGACCAGCCTGGGCTACAGAGCGAGACCCTGTCTCAAAAATAAATAAATAAATAAATAAATAAAAGTATACTTAACACCTAAAAAAACAAGCAAATGAAAAAATATTGCAATTATGAGGTCCAGGATAAACATGAGGTTGCACAAAAAAACAGATTAAATACTAGTATTATGCTTTGGCTCTACAGTAAATAAACTTTCTTAGTTATAATAATACAAACATAAAATACTGGTTAGTTTTAAAAATCATGATGTAACTATGAACAGACATTATGCACATCTCTAATGTCAGAACTCCAAGAGGCTAAGGCAGGAGGATTTCAAGTTTAAGCCCAGTATGGGCAATTTAGTTACTTAGCCAGACCTTGTCTCAAAATAAAAAGTTAAAAAAAGAAAAGGAGGGCTGGGGATGTAGCTTAGTATGAATGACCTGGATTCAATTCTTATCAACAAAAATAAAAATAAAAATAAATTGTGGGATGACTATACTATGAAGCTAGGAAAAGACAACTAAATATTCATATCCCATATCAGCAAATTAGGAGATGATGCCTAAATCTGACAAATGAAGAAACAGCAGTAAGAATCATAACAGGAGTGAGGCCTGGTGGTACAGGCCTCAAAATCAAAGAATAAAAATGCTTTGGGATTATAGCTCAGTGTGACCCTGGTTCCAGCCTCAGTACCACCAAAAAAAAAAAAAAAAAAAAAAAAAAAAAAAAAAAAAAAAAAAAAAAAAAAAAAAAAAAAAAAAAAAAAAAAAAAAAAAAAAAAAAAAAGGGAAAAAATGTAGCAAGGTATTGCAATTGAGTTCAGATTCAGAAGCCAGACTACCAAGGTTCACTTAGGTTGACCAACCTCTAACTTTTCTCTGCCTAAGTGTTTTCATCTGTAAAAAATAATAATAATAATAAACCCTGTCTCATAGCAATTGAGATTAAGTAAATGACTACAAAGCATTTAAAAACAGTATCTTACACACAGTAGATATTACCTAAATATTACAGAAAAGTAGTAGTAGTAGTAGTAGTAAAGTAACACTATTATTTTGAAGTCCAAAGGTAAGCACCAGAAGGAACTGGAAGTGGCTTCCACTGGGCAGAGTTAATCGGAGGGAGTAATAGTTATGAGATTCCTTTTACTTTTCATTAAGAGCCTTATAGTATAATTTGGTTATTTATACTGGACTACTTTTAAAACAATCAAAAATTAATTTTAAAATTAAGTTGGGCATGGTGGCACATGCCTGTAATAGAAGCACTCCAGGCAGGAGGACTGCCATGTGTTCATGGCCAGTCCAGGCTACAAAGTGAGCTCAGGACTGCCAAAAAAAAAAAAAAAAAGGAAAAATCCCTGATTCGCCTCAGAAACATGAAGCCGGACCGCCTCTCCCTGCCCCCCAAGATAGCACATGACAAGACAACAACATCTCAGTTCAATCTTCATTACTTCCCCTAGGAAGCCTTCACCAAAAAAAACACCCTGAAGCTGTATATTTCTGCCAAGTGTACACCCTCAGAGTCTGCAAGGTACCTACCCTTCACGGGTCTTACTTAGCACAGGTACAAAACAAAAATTTGTTGTTTAGCATTGCATTCCTGCATTTAGCACAGGGCCTGGTCTAAAGCAAATGACCAATAAATAGGTTCACTGACAAACAGGCCTGTTTGTGTATTCCCAGTGCTACCACAAGACTTCACTGAAGATCCTGGCACCAAAGTGCTTAAAATCAGAAGCCCCCGGACTCCCTTCCCTTACCAGTCATCTCCCACATTGAAGGCATTGAGGCTCTTGGTGAAGCCTTGCATATTCGTAGGACTGACTCTCTGCAGGAAGTCAATGTAGTCTTCGGAGTGGAAGCGGCACATGTCATGCTGAGAGGCTTGGTATGGCTTGAAGACCTTAGAATGGAGACACAAGATGAACCTAGGAAGGTCATCCCTATTCATGAGACTGAAACCACTCACATTAAACCAAGCTCTGAGATTGTCTAAACCCGTATATAACAATCCCCCCTCCCTTAATCCTTGTTATTCTCTGAGACAAAGGTTGATATAGACAAACTTCTATTAGTTAAGAGATCTTGATGAAGGTGGCAATGACCAGTTCTTTCCTTCCCCAACCTAGCCTCTCCTGCCTGCCCAACCTTGATCTCTAATCCACCTTCCTCACTCCCTGGATCTCCTATTCCTATTTCTCTCCCTACACATTTCTTCCCCTGGGCTCTAATACATCCTTTCTTTTCTAGGTTCTGCATTCTGTAGTCAAATATATAAAACATATGAAGATCTTCAAATTAAAACCCAAGGTACTATAGAGTTATCATCCTCGGAGTGGGAAAGTTTTACACATCTCTTTGAGAAATGGACAAGAAGAAAGAGCTTTTCTTCTCCTACAAAAGGCTGTACAAGCAGACCATCGCAAGGACTCCACAGACTGCTGCACTAGTATCACCTCAGTCTTTTCTATGACCAATCTGCCTGCTATGCCCCAGCACCCACTCTCAGTAAGCGCTCACTCACACTGCTGACTAATTTCCCCGACAGTGCATAAAGGTTGAATCTGTTATTATCCCATTTCACAGCTATAAATGCCAAGCAAGAAAGAGATAGCAAGTATAATATGGGATATGGGAAATGGAGGATTGGGCAGTGATTAAGAGGTGTGCCAAGTTGCAAAGGGAATACCAGAAGATCTCCCACTTCCCACACACTCACTCATACACATTTACACACAAGACAGTAGAGTTTTCCTTGAGGTCTAGCTCCGTAAAGGTGGAGAGTTAAGACGAGAGTTAGGCACTGAGTATAAATCTCATACTCAGTTATAGCGACCCAGCCTCCCCATTCTGAGGCCACGGCACTGTCCATACTCTAAAACGTTAAGAGGGATGAGAATGTAGCTCAGTGGTAGAAGGCTTGCTGAGCATGCATGAGGCCCTGGGTTTTATCCCTAACACAATCAATTAATTAATTAATTAAAGGGGAGGTACACATCTGTCTTCAGAATGGCCTCACACCACCGTAAGTGTTGGCCATGGGCTGTTCTGCCTAAGGTCGAAGGGTGACCAACCCGCGGTAAAAATATAACACCCATTAAATCAGAAGATGCTACACCCGACACGCTGCACACAGGCGGAGCTCCGGGTGTCTGACATCTTGCTCCCCCTACCCTAGAGAAGGGCTGGACTTAGTGTATTAAGCCCAGCCCACTTATCCCTAAGGCGGTAGCTCATTTCCAATCCCAACCCCTAGAATAGGCGGAAGGACTCACGATCATCTTCTTATAGAGACCATAGTGCAGGACGAGGCTATGGGTCAATGCCAGGCGATGTGGCTTCATTGGGTGGCCAGCTCCTGGGGGCGGGGAGAAGAGAGTTGCCGTCAGTACCCACCTCTGGAGTGGCAGACCTTGCCTAGAAATCTTCGCGCACAACCCTGTTTCCTTACCGTAGTGGAAGTTGCCCACGTCGGGGTCATAGAAATAGGCCACGGTCTTGGCCATGGTGCCAAGGGGACCAGGCCCCACGCCTCAGCCGCCAGCCCGCCAGCAGCCCCACCCCCAGCCGTACGTGCTGCGCAAGCACGCAGCCTGCCTCTGCGGAACACGGAGATGATAGGTCCCGCCTCCCGGGACCACGCCCTGGCCACGCCCCCTGCGGGAGTTCCTCCCCTCTCTTCCCTGGCCTTTCCAGTTTCTAGGGCTTGAGCTACCGCTGGGGAGGGGAACGAGCGGCTGCAGTCTTACAATGCGAGGGACATTTTTTTCTGGGCAAGGGTCAAATCTTATAGGCGTGCCTTCTTCCAGCCGCAGGCTTCAAGCGGGGCGCGGGTGTGGCCACTTGTCTAGGATGCTCCCAAGATCCGTCCACGCTGCTCCTCTCAGGTGCAGAAAACCAGTTTTCCCTAGCCCGCTGGGAAGATGACTGGCTATCCTGGGTTATCTGGGGGCAAGAGCTGCGCCAAATTTACCGGATAGACCAGTGGAGAGCACCCGCTCCTGACCTCCCGTCTCCTACACGGACCCAGTCTCGGCGCCCCACATTCCCCCTGAGGGGGCGGGGGGGGGGGGCCCGGCGCAGTCACGCGCGCATCTCACTGGCGTTTACACGCGCGCAAGGCTCACGCATTCCTATCCTAACACCTGCGCTCCGCCCCTTAGTCCTGAGCCGGCGACCGAAGGCATTTGGGAATCCAGGACAGCTGCGGAGGGGCCCCCGTCTCCTCCCTTCCCCAAGGCCAGAGTTGTCCAGAGCTTGCGGCGTCTCCCAGCCAGCCCGCACTCCCCGCCATCCCTCCCTCCCCCTCCCGCCTGCCGCGGCACCGGTATCCGCAGCCACAGCCCGGAGCCGGTGAGGCGGCGAAGGGGGGAGGGGGAGGAATCAAGGGATGAGCACCGGGAGGGCGTCCGGGGCCCTGAGCCGGACTAGGACGCCCCAGGAGCCGGAACCCGAGCCGGAGCCGGAACCCAACCACCGGTACCGAGTGGGCCAGGTGTTCAGGAGAGGGGGGAGGGAGGGAGAGATCTGGGAGTTCGGGGAGGGGGCTACAAAAGGCCTGGCTGGGGACAGCACGGAGGAGGGGGGATGCTGACTCAGGCGCGATTTCTGCGCTGCCTGAGAATTTTGTACCGTCTCAGGCTGCAGTGTCCTTGGGAGGGACTGAAGCGCGGGACGAGATGGAAAGGGGAACGATCTGGGCGTGGGGAAGTGGAACCGGGGTCGGGGCAGAGAGCTTAACGTAGTCGCCATTTGGCCTTGGACGGTCACGTCCGACCAGCACCCTGGGCCCGGACAGCTCCCTGGTTGGGTAAGGGGTGGGCCCGGACCTCCAGGGCTTGACTGTTTGGGTTCCTGAAGATCGCATTCGTACCCCTCCCCTGTCCTCAGCTGCAGCCCCCTAAACCCAGGAGGCGCCCTGGCCCGCGCTCGCCCTCCAGGGCCTCATGTCGGAACCACAGCCTAACCTGGAGCCGCCCCAACATGGGCTGTACATGCTCTTCCTGCTTGTGCTGGTCTTCTTCCTCATGGGCCTTGTAGGTTTCATGATCTGCCACGTGCTCAAGAAGAAAGGCTACCGCTGCCGCACATCTAGGGCCTCGGAGCCAGGCGACACCCAGCTCCAGCCCTGTGAGTGAGGAGACTGGAACCCTGACTCAGTCACCTCTTTCCCTTATCCCTCTCCCCACGCCACTTTCTGCCTCCCTGGCCGACAGAACCCAGGCTAATGATGATTTCTTAAATCAGCAAGTAGGGTGACACCATCCTGAAAGCCTGGCTAGAGAGGGCAGCGTGGGCAGGAAGGGATCACAGATGGTACTACTGGGCTCCCCTTGACTTCCCTTTACTTTCTGGCCCCCAAAATTCTAATATCCAGCATGAAGGCAAATAGGTAAAGGGAGATGTCTTGAGCAGTCAGTCATGGGGTCATCAGGGCATGTTCCCCCAAAGCTGACTCATTTCCTGCTTCTTTGCCAACCTATCTCATCCTTCAGCTGAAGACGATGACGTGAATGAGGACACAGTAGAGAGGATCGTTCGTTGCATCATCCAAAATGAAGGTAGGCATAGACTGGTCCCTCGGCTCACTCCAGCCCTTTGTCTCGCCTTGCCCTCCCCCTCCACTGACTCCCTCTTTTCCTTCTCCCCTCAGCCAATGCTGAGGCCTTGAAGGAGATGCTGGGGGACAGTGAAGGAGAAGGGACAGTGCAGCTCTCCAGGTGAGCTGGAAATAAGGGCCAGCATGACTGAGCTTGCCTTGGAGAGTACCCTCTCCTCCAGCACAACAAGCCTCTCCCAGTACTGTTGCACGTTTGGGGCTGGGGAAGAGCAGAACTAGCTAATGTGTAGGAAGAAGAAAGTTTTATAGAAATCTCTATAGTCATTTAAACCATATCTCCCAGCTAGGTATCACCATGCCCTAGAGTCTCCTCTAGTGCCACTCTTTTGGGTTAAGCATCGCCCCCTCTTTTAAGCTATGAGGAAAGATGACATGGTCACTCACATCTTAATACTGATTTATTTGAAAAGACAATGCAGAGGTAGGGGAAGGTGGGGGGAGCTTCTGAGGCTTAAAAAGCATGCTGAAAGAACAAGAGGAAACAGAACAGGAAAGGAAAGGAAATTATCATTTCTGTTTCCTTCCTCCCTACTGTCCAGCGTGGATGCCACCTCCAGCCTGCAGGATGGAGCCCCCTCCCATCACCACACAGTGCATCTGGGCTCTGCAGCTCCTTGCATCCACTGCAGCCGCAACAAGAGGCCCCCGCTTGTCCGTCAAGGACGCTCCAAGGAAGGAAAAAGCCGCCCTCGGCCTGGGGAGACCACTGTGTTCTCTGTGGGCAGGTGGGGATATAATGCTGCAGGGGAAGAGAGGTTGAGGTGGGGGCCACAGTGATCACACCTGACCCCCAGGGTGGCCTCAGCTCTTTCCTCCTGGACTGGGAGCTACAGTGGAGTCAGGCTGCACAATGCGCCCCACAATCTGAGAAAGTCTCCCCTACTCGGGCCAGATGCAAGTGGCCATCAAACCCAGGATGTCTCTGGTTAGAGAGGAAGCCCAGGCAGCCTGAGTTGTGGTCCTAAGCAGCGCTGTTCTCTCCCTTCCAGGTTTCGGGTGACACACATTGAAAAGCGCTATGGACTACATGAGCATCGCGATGGTTCCCCCACAGACAGAAGCTGGGGCTCTGGCAGTGGACAGGAACCAAGGAGTAGTCAGGGGTCTGGGGGAGGACAGCCCAGGTCAGGGATTTCTGCTATTGAGAGGCTGCCTCCTGAGGAGTCACAGTCCCAGGTCCTAGCTAGTCCCCCAATGCAGAATGGAGGACTCAGGGACAGCAGCCAGGGCCCTTCTGCACATGAGGGGAACTGTGGGATCTCTGCAGAGCTGACACTGGGGGACAGAGGGAGGAGCCCAAGCCCAAGACTGCCCAGTCAGGGGGCAAATGGACAGCCAAGCAAACTGGACACCTCAGATCACCAGGTATGAAGATATGGGCAATCTTATTGTCTCCTTCTCTGAGGATCACTGATAATGATCCACCTCCTGTATCTACTGTTGACGCCACCCCTTCTCCCAGGTGTCTCTACCAGGGGAATCAAGGGTTATGTAAGATGAGTCTGCCCAAAACAGGTGATCTTGTTCTCCCATTCCCACCTAAACTCCTTAAGCCATCAGCTCCCCAGGGTGAACTGCAGGTTTAACTTGTGCTGCAAATTCCTTGGCTGATGGTGGAGATTAAGTGTGTGCTGCAGCCTCTAGGGAATAGCTGAGGCCAAGCTTACAGAGGAAGCAATATGGTTTCCCCTTCCTCTCCTCCAAGCATCATCCTTCATTGTGCTAATGGACTACCAGCTGACAGGGCCAGGGGTGGGTGGGCACGAAGTCCCTCCCTTTACTGAACAGCACCAACCCCAGCTGAGGGACCAGCTCTACTTCCACCTGGAGTTACATGGTCTCTGGCTCGAGGACCTCAGGAGAAGTTACCACCACTCCTGGCCCTGCACTCTATTCTACTTCCCCTACCTGCCAACAGGCCACTGGCCTGCCTTCCCAATACCTAACTCACATGCTAGAGTGTGGCAACTGGGACCAGGCCCCTGCACTTGGTGGGCTTTAAAGCAATAGCATCTTAGGCATCTGCCCTCTTGGCACAAGAGGCCCAGGCCCTGGCTTGGCCTTTGTGCCCTTTATTCACTGTCAATAAATCTGCTCAGACCATTACAGCTGCTTTGCATACTGGCTCCAGCTCCTTGTGCCTCCCAAGGCCTGCTCCTCTCCTGGCCCCAACCCCAGCGACTGTGGCACCCAGGATGGGATAAGCCACAGAGCCAGGGTGGAGGCAGAGATTGGCCAGAGCCACTCAAGACTTTAAGGATGGGTACCAGCCCCAGAGATCTTGAGGTATTTCACCACCCTAGAAATGGAGTGATGTCAGAAGACAAAGGGAGAGTTCCAGCCCTAAAAATGGCAGGAGAATGAGGAAAAGAAGTGGGCTCTAGCCCCAGATGTGGAAGAGGGAAGTTTCTACCCCTGTGGTGAGACTGGATATGGGGGAGATTCCAGCTTTTATGTCTGTGTCACTCCAGATCTTTGATGGGGTGGTCTCTGAAAGCATGGGGCTAGGGGCAGCAGTATCACTGAGGGGCAGTGATACATCTGTTCTTCAGGTGAGCGAATCTGGATAGCCAGGATCCGGGGATTTTGCTGGTGGGGGAGGTGGTGGACGCATCTGTAGAGAACTTGGAGTTAATTTTCTAGAGTCTTCTCTTAGGTGTACCCCCACCCATTCCCACAGCCCAGTAGATGAAACAGAGTCAGTCAGAATGACTCCTCTGTACACAATGTGCAAGGTCCTTACCGGCCTGAGTCGAGGTGCCATGTCCAGGGGTCCAAGGCAGCCCAGGCCTTTGTCTAGAAACAAGAACAACAGTCAGTCTTCAGGCTTTGTTTTGTTCAATGCTGGAGTTCCAGCACTTAAACAGTGGCATTCTACAAGTGTTAGGTTAATTAATAGTCATTATCCTGAGCTGTAAATGTTATCAATCCATCCTCAAAAAATATTTATTGGGCAACTGCTACATAATCGGCTGTGCTCAAGATAGCAAAGAAAGGAAGGTAAGATACACAGCTTTCCCTTTCCCTGACCTCACCCCACCACTAACAATGGCTCTCCAGAATTCAATAGCAAAATATCAAGAAACAGTGAACTGAGCCAGGAGTGCATTTCTGTAAATCCCAACTACTCAGGAGGCTGATGGAGGAGGATCACAAGTTTGAGGTCAGTCAAGACAACACCTTGCCTCTAAATAAATAAATAAATAAAAGGGCTAGGCACATACTCAAATGGTAGAACACTCCTGGGTTCAATCCCCAGGGCAGCAGAGGAAAAAAATTAAAAAACAGAAGCAGAGTAAATGCCTTGTCATTCAGAATGAACTAGGGTTCTAGAAGGTTATGGAGGATGACTCTGGAGTAGGTGGAAATACTATAGGACTTTACAAAAGATGGGCAAAAGGGAGGCTAAAAGGGAGCTCAGCGGTAAGAGTTTCTGCCTAGGATTCCTTCCCCAGCTAGAGCCCTAGGTTCTACCCCTAGCACCACAAAAGGAAAAAAAATGTCAAGAGAAAAAAGATATTTGCAGGATCAAGGACATTAACAGCAAAAGATACATTTTGGGAGAACATAGTGAGGGAAGATAGGTAATTTTAAAAGTAGAAATGATTTTAAAAAACAGCTACATTTGCCCGCTTACTACGTGCCAATCAAAATGCTGTGTACTATATAGGGATCTCTTTTAATGCATAACAATTTAGTAAAGTACTGTATTTTTCTTCTCTATATAAAGGCCATAAATCAAGGACTAGACAGGTTCAATATTCCAAGTCGAGTCATATACAAAGAAGTGATAGAGCAGGGTTTGAACCAGGTCAGCCTGTTTCTAAAACCCAAGCCTCTCTCCATCAAACTGAAGAAGACCCTCTGCACTGAGGGTGCACAGAGGAGCTGAATATGTCCTAAGAAACCAAGCTTCCTTCATGCCATCTCTCACCTTCCAGGGCATCCAATTCCTTCTACTCACCTCCAGGCAGGACAGGTGCAGGGGGTCCATCCAAGCCAGAAGTGGGAATAGGAGGGGAGAAACTGGGAGGAGAAGGAGATGGCAGCGTCTGGAAACAAGGTGGGCATAGTTATTTCTGGAATGTGGGAAAGTTTCAGCAGCACTTCTTCTTACTCCACCTTCAATTCCCATCACTTCCCAATACAGGAAGTGGCCAAATGCTTGTATTTGCACAGGGGCTGTCACTGATACACGTTTCAAAGGCCAATATATATTGAACTCTTACTATGTCTTAGGTGTTCTGCTAGCATTACACATATATGCACTGCATTCACTAATACCCCATGAGACAAGCATTTTGATGACTCCTTTGTCAGAGGTCAGATTTTTCAAATTGAGCCATCTCTGCAAGATCAGAGTTTAGTCTCCTGACTCCCAGACCTATTCTTTCTCCGCTGCATCATGGCAATAGCATAACAATTTTAGTACTTCATGTTTGTCAGAGGGCTAAAGGCTTTACCTCTATTATTTTTAGTGATGATCAAGCCTGCTAAAGAAGATATTATCTCCATTTTGTGAGTGAAGAAACAAGCTCGGAGAGGTTAAGTCACTGTCAAGGTCATGTAATAGAAATGTAAACTCAGTCTATCTAGGAGTAAAGTCCTCCAAACTCCATGAAGGTTGCCTTGGTTTCCCTTTTCTCTTCTAGCCAAAGGAAGTGGAGAGGCCCAAGCCACAATGGGAGATAAAACCTGGGATGGGCAGTAAGATGACTATGGGATCCTAATGGAGTGAAAAAGTCAATCCATAAGTATCTGGGAACACAGGGAGTTGAAGCCTTACCTGTTCAGGGTCAGAGAGTTCAGAGGGCCCCGGGGGGCCAAGCAGCTCCTCCACCAACAGGGAGGGGAAGACCCCAACACTGCCCCCAAATTCTCCCCTCCAGAAGCCATCGTCTACTCCATCTTGGGCTCGGGGCAATAGGCGGATGAGTGCCCCCTCTGGAAAGCTCAGCTCCTCTTCACTTTGGCCAGCGTAGCTATACAAGGCACGAGCCAGAAATGCTGCAGAAGCCCAGGAGAAATGGTAAGAGAAGGAGGGGGATGGTAGTACCCTAGGATGGTGATACCCCAGGAGTGCAACCACCCAATAACTCATCTCCACATCCAAGGTCCTTGGACCCAGAACTTCCCTTTCTTACCTGTGGGCTCTGCCCCTGAAGGAATGTCACTGTCATGGCCACTTTCAGTAAGGGAAAGATCCGGGAAGTTGAGGTAACGCTCAGGGACAAAGCCTACCTCTCCATGCTGGTTCCGTGCCTGTCCACCAGCAATGTGAACAGATATCAGATTTGCCTCATTAGTCCATGACCCTGGCTCTACTCCACTCAGGCTTCTAGCTTTGCCTGGATGGATTCTTGGGGGTCACACAGAATTCCTCCCACAGCCCCCCAACAAAAGCCAGAACCCAGGTTCCCATACGCACCTTGACCCACTCATCAGTATCTCCCTCATCTATGACCTCCAGCCACTCACCCTCCATGATGGTCAGTTCATCCTCACGCCCTGCCTAAATCCCACAAGAAGGATTCAGGATTTGACTGTCCCCCACTGTTGCCCAACCCGAAATCTCCAGCCCTATTCATACCTGATAGCCAAACACCACATGGGCAGGGCAAGGGAGGGGCCTAGTGGCCAAGGCTGGTGGGGCAGGCTCCTCGAAGAGCTCCCCTGTCTCCTCACATTCATCAAAGTCAGAAAGCTCAGCATCCTCAGCCTGGAGAATGGCAGAGGACATATATCATTAATGGGGCCCCACTTCCCCTTCTTACCCCTAAAGGACACCAGGAGTCCTCCTCCAAGGTAATATCCCAGAGCCATGCATTCTGTCTCAACCAAAATTACCAGAGTGAGACAATACCAAATACTCTATGTCCAGAACAATGCTAAGTTTTATCAATCGTTCCACTTAATCTTCATAATAACCCAGGGCTACTTTGCATTATTAATCCATTTTTTTTTACTTTTGAAGAAACTGAGCTCTGAAAGATTAAGTCATTTTTACAAGATCACATGACCACTAAGTAGAATGGCTGAAGCTCACCACTTACATACAGACTGCCCCTACAACCTGAGTTCTTAACCATCATATCAAACTCATAATAAATTTTACTGAGGACTTTCTATTCCGAAAACTATTCAAAAGTTTACATGTGTGATCTCATTAAGCCTCATAACAACCTTTTGAGTTAGGTACTGCTTGGATTCCAGGTTAGAAGGTCTGCCTTCCACGGGGACTTGTAAAATCTGGGCAAGAGGAAAGCTCACCGTTGGGGAGAGGTCCCTCTGAGAAAGTCGTGCCTCACTGAGCCGTCGCTCCTGCTCCACCTCATCCTGGGCCTGGGTCATGGCTGGCTTCAGCCAGTGCTGCACATCCAGGCCAGCAGCCTGCAGCAGGGTCAGCCGGGCAGCCCCCTTCACCTGACTCACCTGGCATGAGGAGGAAGGGAGTTGGTGGAGCCTGGCCAACTGTCCACCCTCTGCTTCCTCCTTCCTCCCATCAGAAAAAGGAACAGGAAGAAGGTTGCCAAAGACAGCAGAATCTAGGCGGCTGTAACCCACAGCCGTGCCTTGGCAGTGCCTCACCTGTGCACGTCGGATACTCTCCTTCACTTCCTGAAGCCGCTGTTCTATACCTGGGGCCTCACGTTCTGATGCCTGCTGCCGCCTCTGTTCCAGTCGCTGCAGCACCTGGCAGGGAAGGTGGAGATGGAGCTACCGTGGGGCAGAACTTGTCCTGGGCCTGGTACTTTGCTAGTTGCATCATTTGCCTTGTCATATAATCTTCACTATGAGGTGGGTGTTATTATTAGCCCCGCTTTGGTGATGAGGAAATTGAAGTCCAGAAAGGTGAAGTCACTCCTTTACTCAATATTATAGAACTCGAAAGCAACAAAGAATTTGAACCCCAGCAGTCTTGCTCCAAAAGCTGTATTCTTAACCACTGTGTCATACCTCCCTGCCCGCCCCAAAACCTGCCCCCCCACCTCACCCGATGCCCATGGTGCTGGATCTTATAGTCACGGGCAGCTCGGCTTGTCCACCGCTGGATCTCTTTCTCCAGGCCGCTCTCCCCAGCCATGCCTCCCGCTCCCGCTTCCAGTGCACACACCTGAATGGGATGGGGTCTTGTGAGGAGGACCTGAGACTTCTCCTCCTTTCCAGGTCCATCCTTTCACCTCTCTTTTGTCCTTACTTCAAAGCAGAGAGCTCTGGAGAAGGAGCACACGCCTATGTGTGTAGATACACATATGCATATTTACAGACACAGAGGCCCAGAGTCTCAGGAATGGGATCCCAGATGATGGACAAGATGGAATGAAGAAAACAGTACAGTAAAGTGACTAGCCTGTGAAGTAAGGTGTGTTTGTGTGTCCCAGTGGGAGGAAGTAGAACTGGAATTCTTTCTCCAAAGCTTGACGCAGATGAGTTAATACTCGAACAAGGACAACAGGGCAGGAGGCCTAAATCAAACTCTTGTTTATATCTGGCCTGATTCCAACAAACAGGAAAGTCTCACCTGATCAGCCCCTGCTGGCTGAAACTGCTGAGGAGGGGTGGGGGAAAAGACTCCAGGCTCCTGAAGAAATAGCTTTACATCCTGTTCCCAGTTTACCTAGGGGCAGGAAAAGGTTATGTTCACTCACTTACTGGGCCCCTCTCCAGCCCTGTCTCCAGTACCTCTTGGAAGAAAGAAGAGAAGGAAGCAGAAGAGGAGGAAAAGAGCAGACATGCAGTACTGGGAGAAAAGGGTGAAAAGGATCTCTAGAGGAGTTCTCACAAGCCCCAGCTCTCACCTGGGAAGCAGCCTGCCCCCCATGGCGGGCATGCTCCAGAACCATCTCTGCAGCTTCCAACTCAGTGAGGCTCAGTAAGGTCAGGGGGTCCCTCAAGTGTTCTGATAGCTCGCTGACCAGGGCCTGGAGAGAACCCAAAGATACTGATAACCACCCTTTCCCCAGACCACTACTGCAAAGCAGGGTCTGTCCAGATTTGAGAGGAATGAGGAGACAGGAAGATATTATTATTCGTAGACCCGCTCTCTGACCTAAGCCCTCACTTACATATTCCACTTAACAGTTTGTTTTTTCATTCTGAAGTGCTAGGGTTTGAACGTGCTAGGCAAGGGCTCTCCCACTGAGCTACACCCCTAATCCCACTTAACAACTTAAAAAAACATTTTCACATCCATTCTTTCCTTTTGAACATTATTAATGTTGTAAGGTAGGAATAACTGGAGTTAACCTTGATGCAGAATTTGGAGTTCAGAGGGGTTAAGTCTACTACATGATATCACACAGACAGCTAGAAGCAGAACAAGAACCCAAGTATTAATATTTATCGTCTACCCACTCTGAACAAGCTAGATCCCTGGTATCAGCCAGCCTTATGGGACGTAGAAAGCACAGGTTCTTCCCCTTGCTGATGGACGAAGGAATCTGGGTTAGTACTGGCCTTGAGCAGGGCTGGCAGTTCCTCCCTGTAGTAGTGGTCAAGGTGGGCATTGGTGGCCACCAAGTTGAGCAGATACTCATTGCGGGCTGCTCTTAGCTGCTGGGAGTACTGGGCTGACTGGGCAGACAGCTAGGAGAAAAAAAAAAAAAAACAGATGTCAGAGCCCTGAGCTGGAGGACTAACACAGTGGTTAGAGTGCTTGCCTAGCAAGCTCAAGGTCCTGAGTTGATTCTCCACAACATGTAAACTGGTATGGTGGTACCTGCCTGTAATCTCAGCACTCAGGAGGCTGAGATGGGAGGATTGCTGGAGTATGAGGGAAGCCTGGCCTACACAGTGAGTTTGGAACCAGCCTGGACTACAGAGCAAGACCGTGACTCAAAAAAATTGGGAGTCCTGAACTCAAGTCCAACCCAAAACCCATATTCCATAATAGATCCTTATATTATTGATTACTTACTATATACCTAGCACTGTAATAAAAATTTCACATGCAACTTCTTCTCAAAATCCTGCAGTGCAGGGATGTCCAACCCATGACCTGCAGGCCACATGCAGCCTTCAACAGCTAGGTATGTGGCCTCACAATATTGCAGACCTCTAACATTATTATGTACTTTTCATCAATATTTTTCATGACTCAGTTGGGTGAGCCCAAGCACAAACTATGTAGGCAAGGATGGAACACTGTGGGTGAGGGCCCAGTGCAGTGCTAACTCTGCCTCCTGTGCCCACTACATTTGTGAATAACTATTTTTGAAAGATGGTGCACACAAAAATTAAAATTAAGTAAAAAATTTTTGATGAGCACCTTGAGAACTAAGAATTGCAATTATTTCCATCAAACTAGGCACTGATGCATTAATTTCACAAAACAAGGTCAAGTATCCCACTTATTTTATGTTTATGCTGCCCTTTTTTAAAAGAAGATATAATGCACCACCACTTTGGAAACAGTATGGAGATTCCTCAAAAAACTAAAAATAGATATCCCATTTGACCCAGCTATATCTATTCCGGGGATTTTTCCAAAAGAGCTTAAGTCATCATACAAGAATGATACATGCATATTCATGTTTATAGCAGCACAATTTATAATAGCCAAATCGTAGAAGAAGCCAGTATGTCCTATTACAGATGAATGGATAAAGAAGATGTAGTATATGTACACAGTGGAGTACTATTCTACCATTAAAAAGACAAACCTGAGTCATTTGTAGGACAATGTATGCACTTTGAAACCATTATGCTTAGTGAAATGAATTAGACACAGAAGGTTAAATATTGTATAGTTTCTCTAACATGAAAAAACAAAACTATTTTTAAAAAAGCAAAAGAGAGATGGAAGAAAGTAAGAAAACAGACTCTGAGGTGAGGGAAAGGGGACATTATGGGGGGAGCTGAGAAGGGGAAAGGGAAAGAGATGTGATATACAAACAATAAAAAAATTTAAAAACAAAAAATTTAAAAACCTGAGGATGAGGGTATATTTCGGTGGTTAAAGCACTTGCCTAGCAAGCACAAGGCCCAGCATTCAATTCCCCAGCACCACATAAGCCAGGCATTGTGACACACACCTGTAATCCCAGCACTTGTGAGGCTGAGGCAGGAGGATAAATATAAAAAAAATAAAAGATATAATAAAAAATCTTTAAATTAAGGGGTTTTTTTTTTACTTATATATATGAACTATACATATCCTATATAATCCAATTCCTCTTGAATCAATGTGGCCTAGGCAGGTCAAAAGGTTGGATACCCATGCTCTAGTGGTTTCTATATACATCTAAAATAAAATCCAAATGGTTCCTAACTGTGGTGTGCCAGGTCCAATATGAGCTGGCCCCCGCAACTTGTCTGGCCACTTTCAAGTGCTTGTCCCCTTGCTCACGGCACCCTAGGAACACTGGCCTTCTCTCAGTTCTTGGAGTCTACAAAGTTATTCTCCCCTTTGTGACCCTTATACCCCTTTGTGACCCTTCATCGTGGCACCTTATTTTATTCTGTCTTCTATTTATTTATGTGCTCTGTCTCCCTCAGCCAGGCTGTGAGGGCAAGAATACCAATGGTAAATGGTAAAAAGCTTTTGTACAGCAAAGGAAACAATCAACAAAGTGAAGAGACAGCCCACTGAATAGGAGAAAATTTTTTGCCAGCTATGTCTCAGACAGAGGATTAATAGCTAGACTATATACAGGACTCAGAAAAATAGGGCTAGAGGAATGGCACAGAGGTTAAAGCCCTTCCCTTGCAACTGAACAGCTCTGGGTTCGATTCCCCAGCACCAACCACATAAAGCTGGGTGTGATAGCGCACACCTGTAATCCCAGCACTCAGGAGGCTGAGACAGGAGGATTGCCACGAATCCAAGGCCAGCCTTGGCTACACATAGTGAGTTCAGGACCAGCCTGGGCTACAGAACAAGACACGTCTCAAAAAAACAAAACAACAAACAAACAAACAAAAACTCAGAAAAAAATCCCTCAAATGACCTTATTTAAAATTAGGCAGATAAAAAGAAACTTCTCAGAAGAGGAAGGCTAACAAGCACATAGAAAAGTGTTCAACATCTTTAATCACCAGAGAAATACAAATCCAAACAACACTGAGATTCTATGTCACTCCAGTGAGAATGGCATACTGAAAGAACTCAAAAACAACAATCGTTGGTGAGGGGGTGGGGGAAAGGAACCCTTACACACTGTTGTTGGGAATGCAATCTGGAAGAAAGTAGGAAGCCACTATGGAAAGCAATTTGGAGATTCCTTAGAAAGCTGACAATAGAAATCCCATTTGATCTAGCTGCAGAACTCCGGGCACTTCCCCAAAAGAACTAAAGTCATCATATCTTAGAAACACATGCATATCCACATTCGTAACAGCACAATTCATAATAGCTAAATCCAGGAAACAATCTATACGCCCATCAACGGAGGAATAGATTAAAGAACTGCTGGCATATACAGGCATAATGAAATATTATGCAGCCATAAAGAAAAAATATGAAACATTTGCAAGGAAATAAGGTCACCTCAAGTCAATAATGTTCAGTGAAATGGACCAGACACAAAAGATTAAGTCTCTCATATGAGATTGCCAGAAATACACATATAAAAAGATCCTGACATAAGAGAGAAGGATGGGAAGAGGGGAGGCAGACTACCAGAAAAGGGAGGAGTGGGAGGGGGACAGAGAGGAAAGGATAAGGGGGGAGAGAAAAAGTGATACGGGCACAAATTTCCCAAGCTGTATGTAATTAATGTGTAAGTAAATCTGTAGTATATTCGCATTCAAATAAAAAAAGGACACCAACGTTTGTGCTCTCCACTGTGTCCCCAATGATGGAACAATGCCTCATACACAGAGCTCTTCGGTAAGTATATATTAAAGGAATGAAAAAGAAGGTATTATTTCCACTGCATAGATTTCAAAAAAGGAGGCTTAGAGAAATCAGTTAACCAACCACGATTACTCACCTAGAGAACCTGAATTCAACCTACTCTCTTATATTTATACCCTGAATTCCAAAACCCTTATCCCCAAACCTTGGTGCTCAGTTTCTGGAGACTGGTCCGTGAGTGGAAGATCCCATGGTCATTTCGATTCAGCCTGTGTAGGTGAGGGAGCAAAGCTGGAGTCAGACTCAGCCCCGATGTTTTAGCTCCATCCTTTAGCTCCCCATGTCTCCAGCTAGGGCCTCCTAACCTCCCATGAGCCCACCTCGCCTGGACATCAGCTGCCTTCTCTTGTGCCAACGCCCACACGCGCTCCCGCTGCCCATATAGTTTCCGACTCCGGCTCAGCTCCCGAACAGACTGCAGCACTTCAGCCTGTGCCCTCTGGAGGCTCTCTGTTCCCTAGAGGCACAAATGCACAGTCCTGACCCAGGCTACTTCCAATCCCCAGCCAGTTCTCCCTTCACCCCATCCACTGAGGCATACCTTCCTGAGCACCTGCTCCTTGGCACTCCGCCCTGTGCCCCCCGCTAGGTCACGGAGTCGGTCAGACGCTTGGAGCCGCGTTTGGCCTCCTGCCACAGTGGCGTCCAGCAGGCAGCGCCAGGCAGCAAACACTGTCCTGCTCCTCCCCAGAAGAGATTTATGTTGAAGAGGGGAACACTCCACCGGCTGATGAGACCCCCCCAACACCACGGGAGACAGAGTGCTTTCCCTTCCCCCTCATCTGAGAGCCCATCCATCGATCAGCCCATTAGCTCAGCCACAGGATCGCTCATGCCCTCCACCCCCACCCACAGTGTCCTTGCTGGGTCAGCTCCTCAGCTGCTGCTGTGTCAGCTTTACCTGTAGCTCATGTGCCCCTCACCCAACCAGGCGTTCATCCCCACAGGTTTTGGGGCTGAACCTCCCATCACTTTTTGGCCCCTGCGGCCCACCTCCATAAGACCCACCTGCTGTCCATCTCCCCACTCCGTTGTCCTTCCCTCTTCAGGAAAGGCCCGGCCAGTTTCTGGAGTGCCTGGAGGAAAAAAGCCATCACAGATTCAGTTCCCTTTAGAAGACCTACCCCAGCTGGGAGAACATGGAACTAGAGCGTAATAATATCATTCTTTGGATGTATAATATATACTGTTCACTTTGCTAAATGAATTACATTTACTGTTTTATTTAAATCTTACAACAACCCTACATGAAGTCAAGGTATTATTATTCCTATTTCATAAAGAAAAATACTAAGGTCAAGAAACGTTAAATAACTTGTTCAAGGTCACACAGCTAGTAAGTAACTGCCCAGATCTGACACAAGCCTGCCTGAATCTAGACATTTATTTTTGACCACAAAAAAGGTGTGTGTAAATAATTCTAGAAAAAGCAGGAAGGTCCAGAGAAGCTTTGCATACCTGTCCATACTCCCGTTCAATGGTTGCCCTCTGCTTACTGTAGGATCTGTGGGGATTAGGAGGTGAGGTAGGGTTACTGTTTGGCCATGTTCTCCCACCCTCAATCTTCTCTTCCGCCTGGGCAGGAGGAGGAGGAAAGCGAGCCCAGAGTGTGGCCGTATGGGACTGAAGCGGGAGTCCACCTCAGGCAGCCACAACCCAGACAGCCTCACCTACTGCTCAGAGGCCCTAGAGGATCATCTGGGGGCTTAGAGGTGGGAACTGATTGGTGGCGTGAATATGGTGCTCAATATGGTGTCCTGCCTTTCAAGAAGACAGGAAGAAAGGCCTTCTGCCCTAAGCTTGATTGTGGGGGCGGAGAGGGTGATGTGAGCAAGAGGTTTGAAGGCGGTGTCTGTATGTTTCTGTGTATTTCTAGTATCTGGAGAGGCAGGCCTGCGGTGAGGGCCGTGAATGGGTAGGCTGGGGGGCTCCTCGCCTCTGCGCGCCTCTTCCCTGACTCTGGCAGACGTGTTTTAGGGGGAGAAAGGCGCGAGGTGTGGTGCAGGCGGGCGGATGTGAAGGTGAGGGGCCCGGGGCTACCTGATGTCCTCCAGCAGATCGGCCTCCCTCTGCTGCCGGGCCTGAAGGATGCTCAGCTGCTCCAGGAAGCGAAGCTTCACCTCCTGGGCCGGCTTCACCTGTGGGATTCATGGGAGAAAGAGACCCCCGGCGTGGGGATCTACAAAACAGCGCTGGGAGCGGCGAGGGGGCGGGGCCGGAGAGCGCTGAGCTGTTTCCTGGGTTACTTCAGGATTAAGCTTTGAGCCTTCCCCACCCCCGTCTCCCACCCGCGTCGGTGCTCCCCGAGCTCCCTCCGCTCCCCCAGCCCCGCCAGGAGTTCACATTCCCGAGCCGATCTCACTTTTCGTGGCGGCGGCTGCATCTCTGCTTCAGCCAAGGCGGCCAGCGACTAGACTCCGGAACTCGAGGAGTCCCCGCCCACGGCGAGGCCCCGCCCCGCCTTGGCCTGGCTCCGCCTACGTCTGGTCCGGCTGTGCACTGGGCACAGCAGCGCCAGGGGGCCAGCGAAGGACCTGAGGTTCTGTTATTGCTGCGAATTCCGGGGAAGGATCCGCCCCTCGGGGCGGACGCAGCGTCTGCTGGGCGGTAGGGAAAATCCTGGGCTTCTGAGTCAAGACGCCTGGGTTTTATTTCTAGTATAGCCAGTGACCCAGTGATTCAGCCTGTAATTACATACTCATTCATTTACATATACATATTACAAGTCCGTGCACTAAGGGTGAATACCAAGAAACTCAAAAGGTGGCTAGGGAAACTGAGTCACGGACACCTGAGCAAAGATGTATTTGAGGAAGGGAGATGGGACGGTCCTAGACTTTTCCTTCATTCCTGCTCAACTGGAAGAGCCAGCGCGAGCACAGTGAGAAAGATGCCTGGAGCCAAGAAGTAACCAGGCCCAGAGGAAAAGACAGGTACACCCTGGGCTCTACTGCACACTAAGATACCAGCAAGGGGGAGTAAGCTGGGCTGATGCACACAGGCCTGCAGCTCGAAAGCTCCTGTCAACCTAACCAACTTTAGGTATCTGCCATCACACCCTTTCTCCATTCTCTTCACCGTGGTCCCTATACCCCTGATATGGCCCAAAACTTCAAATTCATAAACCTAACTACCTCTGACACCTCCAGAGGTGCGGTCATCTACATAGGTACCACAACATTTTAAAACAGTCTCTTTAAGCTGATCTTCCCCCAAATTCCAGATAGGAAAATCAAAACAAAACAAAAAAATACAGGAGTCAGTGTACCTTTTCTCCTGCCCCCATATCTTATCCCTTCATCCCTCAGGAAGTTTTACAAATTCTATTTTTTTTTAAAAAAAAAAAAAGAGGAAAGAAAAAAAAAAAAGCTGAAAGCACTCTTTTTTTTTTGACAGGATCTCACTCTGTAGTACATAGACTGGTCCTGAACTCACTATGGAGCCCAGTCTAGTCTCTAACTCACAGCAATCTTTCTGCCACAGCATGCTGAATGCTGGGATTATAGGCCTGTGCCACCATACCCAGCTCATGTGGTGCTGGGGAATCAAACTCAGGGCTTTGTGCTTGTTAGGCAAGCCCTTCAACCACTGAGCTATTCCTCCAGCTCCCCAAAAGCATTCTGGGTTTCCTCCCACAACACACTTCACACTGTAGCCAGTGATTGGTCCTTTGTTTTTGAAAGGGAAATAAGATCTCATCCTTCTCTTGCTTAAAACACAATTACTTAAAAATAAAATTAAAATAGAATCCAAGGCCTCTGATTAGCCTCTGCTGACCTCCCATTTTGTCCATTCTCTCCTTCCACTGCCGCTCATGAGACTCCAGTCACCCTGGCTTCCTTGCTGTCCCCAGAACAGGCCAAGTCCCTTCCCACTCCCCAGCTTTCATGCCGGCTGCTTGCTCACTCTGAAGGCCCTTCTCCCAACATCCCACTTGACCAGCCTCCTTCCCCTTCCACCCACTGTACAGACCACTTCCAGTCACTATAGCTCCCAGCAGGATTGAGTTTCTCCGCAGCAGCAGCCCCCGGTCCTCCAGTTCTGCTATCCGTGTCCATCCTGCTGCTGCCCTTCACCATTTCAAAGCTATCCTTACTGCATAACAAGCCCCCCCCCCCCACAACAGTCTCTGGGAGAACAGTCTTCAACCAAACCAGTCCCTGGTGTCAAATGGTCGGGGACCATTGCCTTACAGCATTAAATTTGCTTGTCCATGTGTTTGTGTGTATATTTTGTTTTGTTTCCCTTCTATAAAGGAGGTTTCATGAGAATAAAGATCTCACTTGTTTTATTCCTGTACCTGGTACCAATACTTATGTGCTCAATACATATTTGTTGAATGAATGAATGAATGAATACAAGAAAGTAGCCTTTTGGTTCCAAGGTTTATTAGTAGTGATCCATCCTTTTTTGGCTCCCCTTTGCCCCAGTTCCCAACCTCAATCAATTTCCCCACTCTAGGGCTCCAGCATAGTCCCAGCATGCAGGAAGTAGAATAGGATAGACTTGGACAATATCCAGCCTTCTGGCTTCCAAACATGTTTTTTCTTTAATGCAGGAGAACAATCTTTTTCCCCCAATCTCTCATAGAATTCTTATATATCGAATATATAAATCAAGAGGTGCCCTTATTGAACCAAGGCCTAGAAAGGGGCCATGACCTCCCCTGAGACACAGCAACCAAGGGCCCTCAGACCAGTGCTTCTTCCACAGCACCACGGTGGAGTCTAGAGTCTTTCCAGCCAGGACACAGGAAGCTCCCAATAGTGTCTGCCATGGTGAAAGTCTGGGCTCTCTTCTGAGTACCTACTTCCTTAGCTGCTGGTCCTGGGGTCATGTTGGGGGCTGGCTGGATGGTGGACTGGAAGTGCACGGTGGTTGGGAGGGGAACCCAGATATCTTTGTTGCAAAGCCTTTGGGATTAGGGGCTTGAGGGCTAGATGACTGGGAGGTGCTTCCTGAGAATGCAGCGGCCTCTCCCTTCCTCAGAATGAGGCTGTTGAGCTCCTGGAGCAGCTGCTCCTCCAGGGACCTGCACGCCTGGGAACTGCTTTTTGAAGGGGGGCCTGGTGGAGGCTCAGGTGGCCTTTCCTCCCAACCCAGGGTGCTTGCCTTGGAGAGAAGTGATTTCTCAAAGGACCGCTGGATGGGAAGGGGGCTCTCTGGCTTGGCTGCCCTTTCCTGCGTGGTGGAATGGGACGTACAGGCAGCCTTGGTGAGCTCCAGGAAGTCCCCCACCTCCTCGTACACTGGCTCCTCATACAAAGGCTCCTCCAGCTCTTCTTGCTCCTCCACAGACCCCTGGGATGACTTCATTGGCTGTATAGGAGTTGGGTGACAAGGAGCAGGCACACAGTTGGAGTTCTGGACTATTAATCACTAACATTTATTGAGCTTTCCCGCTAGACGACATGCTGCAATATACTTAGCATGTATAACATGGCATGAGTATGCGAGAACAACTCTATACAATGGAGATGGTCGTGGAGCTTAAAGACAGGTCACGACTCCAAAATGCACGTGCTTCATCACTTTCCTTCTATTTCCCAAATTTTATAACCACTTTCTCCTTTCCTCACCACATCATACCATCTCTCATTTTCCTCATTCTTTCAGACTCTCTCTCTCTCTCTCTCTCTCTCTCTCTGTCACCCTCTCTCTCTCTCTCTGATGTCCTGTATCAGGACAGATTCAGAAAGCACACCCACGGCTCAGACAGCAGAGAAGCACAAGGCTAGCAGGCAAACACCTAGAGCAGGCACGGTACTCACGAAGAACATGGACAGAGTCCTCCGGTTGTGTAGTCGCCGCTGGGCACAGGTAGGATGGGGATAAAGGGAGAGAGACAGAGATACAGTGAGGCCCGGCAGCAGGATGTGGAGCTGGGGCATGGGGGCACAGAGAAGGTGAAGGGGTGGTCATGGTGAGCACAGGGGAGCACAAGGCTGGCAAGCACACCACCCCTTCTTGCAGTGTCACAAGAGTAAGGAAAGGGACTGGATGGGTGTTGGGGCAGGCTCAAGGGGTCTCACCAGGGTCTGGTTGGCAGAGAGGAGAGTGGCTCCACTGTCATCCCCGCGGATGGGCAGAAGAGGCATAGTGCCAAACTTCTGACGGGCAGCATCAGAAGAGAAATGACGTCGTAAGACCACTGGCTGCTGGTCATCATGCTGATGAAAAGGGAAAGGAGTTGGCACTAGTATGCTTCCAAGGCACTGCGGGGTACAGTTAGGCCCCAGGGCAACCAGAAACTCAGCCTGCAGCATCTTCTTCCTCTCACCTGAGCTTTAAGGATGCTGGTGGCCCAGTCCCACATCTCATCCTCATCAGTACAGGACAAGCAGCTATAAGTTATCAGAATGGAATTAGTGGAAGAAAAGGTCACAGCTCTGGGGATGGAGGAATGGAGGAAGGAATGAAGGAGAAAAGAGGACAGGTTACGGGCTGGGTCAGAGAAGCTGGGAGGTACTCACAGGTGCATCTTCTCCAGTATCAAAGTGAAGCCCCACCTAGGAAGCAAGAGAGCAGTAATGGGATAGCCATAAAGGGAAAAGAAGTGATGGTAGGAAGGTTCTAGAAGTGCGGGGTGGAAGGAAAACTCACGGTGTTGGAGGCTTTAACTTTTTGCGAATTCCCAGGTAGACCTTGGCACCTTCTAGAGGCCACTCCCGTTCAGGTTTAGAGCTCTGAGAATGTGAACAGAGTCAGTTAGGTTGAAGGTTAAGAGACGACCATAGTGAAGTAAAGAAATCTTGGAAGCACCGGAGGTTGTGATCACAGAAGTCAAGGTCAAAAACGTCATGCAATGGGTGAGAGTGTGGGCTGTAGAGTCAGAGGGCTGGGGCACTCATGGCTCCTCCTACACGGCTGGCTACTCAGCATCCCATCTCTCAAGCCCCATGCCTTACCCTCTTCTCTTTCAGCAGCAGCAAGCAGTGGTCACGTACAAGAAAGAACCTTTCCTGGAAGCGGTTTCCCAGCAGGCGTGGTGGCTCCTCACGACATCGCAGCAGCCCCACCCGTGGGCTCTCACGACGGACGCCTGGGCACAGATGAGAAATGCTGGATGGATGGTCCTGAGTGAGGCCTAGGAAAGGCCTGGACTGAGGAAGGAGGCTCACCCGTAAAGAGGCAACCAGCCTGGGACAGGGAAACTCTCCTCAGTAGCAGGGAGGCTGAACAGGGCTCTGGGAGCTGGCACCATTGCAAGGCCTGCTCTAGGACCTTCTCCTTGGGGTGCAGTGGCCTCTCTGAAAGGGTAAGGCAGGGGCAGGTATCAATAGGAGTATCTACTCAAAGACTGGAGGGCCCAAGTTATATCCCACCAGTCACTCGTTCATTCACTATTCAACTACCCGGCTACTGACACTTTAGCACCAACGCTATGCCAGGCACTGTGCTGGCCATGGGGTACAGAAGTGAGGACAACACACCCTCACAAAGCCTCAGCTGAGGAAGGAGGCAGAGCACCAACAGGAGGCAAGCACAATGACTGCATACCGATAATTCTTTGAAAGAAATAAGCTGAGAGTTAACAGAGGAGCAACTGAGGTAGGGTAGTATGGCGTGATCTTATCTATACTTGAAACATTCCTTTGGCTGTTGTGCAGCAAATCGATTACAGGGAGGCAAGAACGGATCACCATTCCGCTAGTCTCCTTCTAAGGATACACACTTCAGCACTTAGAATCAGAGGCAGAAGGCTAATGGTGACTTTAACTTGAGTGGTGGTAACAATGAAGGCAGACAGAAGATAAGAGATTTGAATAGATCTGACAGGACTCCTTGGTAGGTTGGGTGTGAAAGTGAAGAAAACATAAGTCTTAGAGAACTCCCAGGTTTTTGGCTGAAATTACACTGCCATATCTTAAGCTGGGAAAAAAAATCAGAAAATAGCCCGAGCCACTTATTAGGGGGTTGGGGGGCTGGGTATGAGGATCTGAGTTTGGTCTTAGATGTTGCAAAATGTTTGAGATGCTTGTGAGAAATGGAGTTATCAAGTAGGAGTTTGGATGAGTCTGGAGTCAGAGGAGCAGTCTGGAATAGAAATAAAACTAGAGTCAACTTAGTAGCATTCCATGCCATGGGAATGGTTGAGTTCATACAAGGACTATACACAGAACCAAACACCTGAAATCTGAGCAAAAAGAAGAGAGAAGCCTCCTTTGAGGTAGAAGGGAAACCATGAACTTGTGGGGTTCACTGTAGCCAAGAGAGAAGAGTGCTGAGAGAGAGGATAGGTCAATCATGTTCACTGTCTCCCCACATGGATGAGCAGGGTGTCCACCACATTTGGTAACAGAAATCATGAATGGCATGACCACAAAACACATGCACACAGGAACGCACATGGTTCTTACTCACCAAGTTCCCCATGCTTGAGAACCTCAAACATCACCCACAGGTCTGTCCCTGCTGCTGTTCCTCGCATCTCCAGTACCTGGTTAGTCAGTTCCTCAGAAGTCAATGTTGGGGACACCTGGGATCCGGGTAAGAGCAGAGAACTTACGTTGGTCAAGCTATTACCCTGGATCCCCACCAACCTCTCCTCAGTACCGACCTTCAGGGTAACACAGTTGTCTGGGAGCTGCTGTTCTATATAAACCTCCATGATGAGATCTCCAGCCTGGGACAGCTGAGGGAGGTGGTACAGGAGGACATAAAATGTCAAGAGGACACAGGAGGACACAAAAACACCAAAGTCAAAGAATCCCTCACGTCGCCTCATAAGTGCCCCTTCTCACAAAGGCCTCCTCCCAGTCCCAGTCCCAACATTGCTTGGGCCTTTGAGAGGAGAAGTGCCAGGAGTGTTGGAACTGCATCTTTCACGGCATGCAGTGCTACCTAAGGCAGTGGTTGGGACGACTGGTTTGGAATCCAACCGCCTGCATTCCAACTTGGCACTCATCACAGTGTGATCTTAAGTAAGTAATTCCCTGAGCCTCAGTTCTTCATTTGAAAAAAACATGAGGGGTCAGAGGAATGGCACACCAATCAAATCACTTATCTTGCAAGAACAAGGCCCTGAGTTCAATTCCCCAGCACCACATAAAGCCAGGTGTGGTGATGCATGCCTGTAATCCTAGTACTTGGGAGGCTGAGGCAAGGAGACTGCCTTGAGACTAACTTCTTCATGGAGTTATAGGATGCTAAAATCAGATTAGAAGTGCTTGAAACATAAGAAGTCCTCAGCTGATGCTGGCTTGTGTACTTATTCCCACTGCTTAGTCTGACTTTACTAATCTTTCCCTTCATCTCTTCCATTTAGAAGTGAGTGCTGCTGCCCCTATTTGGTAGTGAGAAGTGCTTATGGCAGAATGAATATAGCAAACCTACTGCCCAAAGCACTTCCCTCCTTGGGTTTCCTCAACACCAAGGAACTGAGTATCAGTGGTAGAAGGACATACTAAAAAGGAAATTTCCTCAACTGGGTAGAAGGCCAGCTTCCTGAGGTCAGGGCACATTACCTGTACATCCTTCCACGTGGTGATAAGATTGACCTCCAAGTCAATCTGAGCTACCTGGTCAGAATCAATCTGTGAAAGAGCCAAAAGTTGGAATGTAATCTCCTCGGAAACAAGGAAAGCAGGTCAGACCTCAAAGCCAGAGGGGGCCTGGATAAGAGGACTGGGGGCCTCAAGAGGCACAAAGCAATGGAGTGAGGACATTGGGATTGAGGCTATGGGTGCAAGAGGTCCAGGACACTTGGGGATGGTTCCTGATGAGTCACTGAAGCACTGAACTAGGACATGTGGGGTGGGCAGGATCCAGGGTCCCTGAGACCTGCAGGGGCAACGGAGAAGGGTTGTACATCGAGGGACAGGAAAGCCTTACATCAAAGACAGAGACATAGTCATCGATGAGCTCCTGCAGGACCCGCACCTCGTGCTCCCCCCGCCCATCTGTCTGGAACACACTGGGAGCAAACAGCAGGGCCAGGTTCCGAGTGCACATCTGGTTTATAGCAGCACACTTCTGTACCCTGTAGAGGAATATTAGGGTCATGAGGAATGAAGTTTGGGCTCACTCCTTCACCAATGCTTCCATTCACTCAGCCAACACTTACTGTGCCCCCACTGTATGCCAGGCCCTAAGCTCAGTGCTTGGGATACAGCAGTAAGACACAGTTCTTGACTCAAGGAGTTTGCGGTCTGGGAGGGAGACTATTAAGGCAAGGGGTGATTATAAATACAACAGTTGTCAACAAACTTCTTTTTTTTTCAGACAGGATTTCTCTCTGTAGTCCATACTGGACCCGAACTCACTATGTAGCCCAGGCTGGCCTTGAACTCACAGCAATCCTCCTGCCTCAGGCTCTTGAGTGCTGGATTTTTCAGGTGTGCACCTCCATACTCAACTATTACATGATGCTTGGGGATCAAACCCTGGGGCTTGCGCATGCTAGGCAAGCACTCTAACTACAGAGCTATTTTCCCATCCAACAAACTTTTTATGTATAGGGCATATAGTCAATATTTCAGGTACTCAAGCCATGTACTCCCTATTGTAACTTTGTGGGTTTTTTTTAAAAATCTTTTTATTTTGTGACCTGATTTCACTAAATCGACTAAGCTGATTTTGAATTTGTGCTCCTCCTGCCTCAGTCTCCCACAGTGCTAGGATTACAGGCATGTGTCACCATCCCCAGTTTTTTATTTATTTTATTTTATTTTTTTTGAGACAGGATCTTGCTCTGTAGGCCAAGCTAGTCCTGAACTCAGTTGGTGTAGTCCAGGCTGGCCTTGGATTCAGGACAATCTGCCTGCCTCAGGCTCCTGAGTGCTGGGATTATAGGCATGTGCCACCACGCACAGATTTATGAGGTGCTAGGGAATTGAACTCCGGGCCTTATGCTTGAAAGTCAAGCACTCTAACCACTGTGTCATTCCTCCAGCCCCACCATTCCCAGCTTATGGTAAGTAAATCTTCAGTCCTGCTGTAGTAGTGCAAAAGAAGCCACAGAAAATATATAAATAAGCTGGTGTGGGTTTACACTTTATGTACAAAACTTTATTTACCAAAACAAACAATGGGCTGGATTTGGCAAAAGGCCTATAGCTGGTGGACCGCAGTAATTTGTATAACCATGTAACATAGGCCAAAATTCATCTCAGAATCAAAGACCTCTCAGACTGACTTTTGTTTTGTTTCTATTTATTTTTCTTTTTTGAAATAGGGTCTCTTTCTAGAGTCCAGGATGGTTCTGAACTCCCTATGTGATCCACACTGGCCTCATCCTCACTGTAATCCTCCTGCCTCAGCCTCCTGAGTGTTGGAATTAGTGGTGTGCACCACCATACCCACCTTATCCAACAGACAAATAAAAGTAGATTTGCATTTATTCATCTTTGTATTTCTTATATCTATTGATATATCTAAACATTTACCTGGCATAGAGCAATAAAACAGGAATACTGATTGCTAACCATTGCTAAAGACTACATGCCAGGGGCTGGAGGAATGGCTCAGCGGTTAAAGCGCTTGCTTAGCAAGCGTTAAGTGCTAAGTACCCGAGTTCAATTCCCCAGCACCACGTAAGCTGGGTGTGGTGACGCATGCCTGTAATCCCAGCACTCACGAGGCCGAGGCAGGAGGATTGCCCTGAGCCCAAGGCCAGCCTGGGGTCCATGGTGAGTTCAGGACCAGCCTGGACCACAGAGCAAGACCCTGTCTCAAAAAAAAGACTACATTGCAGATGCTATACTAAGAACCGCACATGGATTATCTCACTCAAGCATCGCATAACCTACAAAGTGAATATTAATCATTACACCATCTTTCTTTTAGAAATGAGGAAAAACTGAGGCTCAGAAAGAACTAGTAAGTCGTCCAAAGTCACACGACTAGAATAACGAAGCCATAGATTGCAGCTCACATCTGCTCAATGCCCAAACCCATTTTCTGAACCTGTATGTTGTGACATCTTCACTTAACAGCTGTTTGTGAGGTGAATGAACCACTGAACAACACTGTGAAGTCAGGCTGAGATGAGGAGGGGTCAAGGGGGGCGCCTGCAGGAGGCCTGACGACTATACTGACCGGTAGAGATGCCCAATGAGGGTGGCCAGCGTGCGGCGGTTGACCCGAGGCAGGCAGCTAATGACTTCTTTGTATTTGTCAAGGCGTTGATTCTTCTGGGGCAGCTCTGGTGAAGGAACAGAGCAGGGTTGGTGAGGATCCGGAAAGGGAGAATAGAGGCTAAAGTGGAGGGAGGGATATTTAGACAAGCCCAGGGCAGAAGCGCCTTTGCTTCTTCCCATCTCCCTCTGAACCATTTCCAGATGATCCCGAGTCTGGGATGGGAGGGGGCTGATGAATCCCACATAGCCTCATGTATTCCGGGGGAGGAAGGTAGAGACCCAGGTAGGGCCTTGGGTCTTGGGGTCTTGGCAGTACCAGCAGCCTCTCTCCAACGAGGCAGCAACCGGGCAGAGGTCACAGGGTCATCAAGCTCTCTAAAGAAGCGTTTGAGTGTGTCGGTGACATCCTCCACGAAGTGCTCCCCTGGTCGGAGTTTCACTGACCGTGCATCCCGCCGGAAGTCAGCCAGGAGTCGCAGGCTGCGTGCCCGGGCACCCCCTTTCCGGTATACACCTTCAAGCCGGAGCCCTTTAGAAAGGAGCAGTCTCTGTCAATCAAAGCATCTCTCTGCAAAGATGAACCATCACCCACCCGGCAGCCCATCTTTAACCCTTATCTATGTTACGCGGGTGCAGGGGCAAGAGGGTCGCAGAATAGGAAGTCTTGCTTCTCAGCTGCCCTGCTGAGGTCTCCATTCTCAGAGAAGATCATCACCACAATGCACCACACCCCCAGGTATCTCTCATCGCCTTTATCTATCTATCTATCTATCTATCTATCTATCTATCTATTTATTTATTTATTTATTATTTACGGTACTGGCTATTGAGGCTACGGTCACTGACTTATATCCTGTGCCTCTTTTTTATTTTTATTTTGAGACAGGCTCTCACTAAGTTGGTAAGTTGCCCAGGGTAGGCTCAGACTTGTAATCCTCTGTCTTAGGCTCCCATGGTGCTGGAATAACAGGTACAGACCACCTCACCACATTTATTTTTTTTTTTCTAATAATAAAACAAGCAAAAGTTTATTGAAGGAAACAAAAAGAAAGAAAGAGACAAACAAACAAACAAACAAACAAACAAACAAAGGTAGGCTCTTGGCAGAGCAGAGCCAAGAAGAGAACTACATGTATAGTCAGAGAGAAAGGAAAAAACAAAGCTGTTGGCCCAGAAGCCAAGAGGGGACTGGAGCAGATATTCCACCACACTGATTTTTAAATAATACACTGAAATCACATTCTATCTGATCTGTATTTGCCTGATTCTAAAATGTATTTGTAACCCTAAAACCAATAGGTCATCCATCTATATCCACGGGGATTGACTCCACCCACCATACCATCCCTGCAAATCAAGTTTCTCTCTTTTTCTTTCTTTGTTGTTGTTGTTGTTGGTGGTGGTGGCATCAAATCAAGATCTTCATACTGAGCTACAACCCCAGCCCTTTTTATTTTTATTTTGAGAAACAGTTTTACTAAGTTATAGTTACCTAGGCTGGGCTCAAACTTGCAGACTTATAATCTTCCTGCCTCATCCTCCCAGGGTGCTGGGATTATAGGTATACACCACCACACCTGGTCAGGTTTCGTAAATAAAATGATGATAGTGCCTAGGACAGTAGCACAGGCCTATAATCACAGCACTCCAGGAGGTTGATGCGGAAGGATCACAAGTTCAAGTCTAGCCTGGGCAACTTAGTGCCCAAGTGCTACCCTGTCACAAAATCAAAAGTAAAAATATCTCAGTAGATAGGCCCTGGGCTCCATCCTCAGTACAAAAAAATAAATAAATGCTGTAGTATGTTAGTATAACCCACAACTGATTTATATACTTAATTATCTCTAAACTATTTATAATATCTGATATGAGTAGTATGTAAGTAGTTGTTATAGTGTCTTATTTCTGAAATAGTGACAAGAAATAGTCTAATATATGCTTGGTACAGATATAGGTTTTTCCACTATTTTTTTTTCTTTTTTCAGTTGACTGAATACATGGATGCCTGACCATAATTTTGGAGGCTTCAGTTATTTGTGAGCGTGCAGAGTGCAAAAACCCCTGAGTTCCATCCCACCTCTGCCACCACTATGCACGGCTCCAAGCCTGGGTGTCAAATTATAAACAAATGTCTTTCTTTCTTGCAGTACATTCAAAGTCAGAATATCGTGTTTATGGTTTTTGTGCTTCATTGACTTCATTGTTTAAAATGACCCCCCACACAAAGGCCGAAATGCTATCTAGTATTTCAAAGTGAGAACGCAGTGATTGATAAACCTCACAGGGAACCATCACATGTATTAGATAAGCTTAGTTCAGGTATGAGTTATGCTGTATTGATGTACAGTTCAGGGTCAACAAATCAACTGTCTATTAAATAAGGTATCTTTAAGCAGAAAAAAACACATAAAACAAGAATTTGTATTGACCAGTTGACATAAATGTTGTAACCAGAAGTTCAAAGGAACCTAAATCTATATTTCTTTTGGAACAATAATTCAGTTTTCACTAATTAAGTGCTTGTAGTGGCTTTATAGAATATAACTCTTGCAAATAATGAGAGACGTTTATATCTGTTTTCTTATTACCTGCCTGTCCCACTTAGTTTATACACTTTATAAGACCTCCCCCATTCCTGCCCAGTGTCTGGCACAGGGCAGGAACTCAACAAATATCTGTCAAAATGAACATGGTGAGGCAGAAAGCGAGAAGAGGAGGTAAGACCACCCACATTCTCTCTCCAAGACCTTCCCACTGGGCTTTGGACTGAACTCATCCTTTGAACACAGGAAGACTGAAAAGAGGACAGGGATCTAGTGAAGCCTCTGAATCAGGCTACTCCTTATGTGTGGAAAATATCATTTACCACGGACTAGCCATTGTCCATGAGTGGCCAGCACAAGCTGTTCATAGGGACACAGGAGTATCTTTTCTCCTTACTATCCTCCTTCCTCCACTTTTTTTCTTTTTTTGGTGCAAGTGATTAAACCCAGGGCCTCACACTCTCTTTCTCCAAAGTCCAGCCTCCTAAAGAGGATTCACAGGGGAGGTAGATTCTCTTTGCTTCTTACTTGGACTAGAAAACAAAATAGAGGCCAACATCTCACAAAGAATTCTGGGGACAACTTGTATGGATGACCTTTTATGCCCCCAAAATCTCTTACACAGAATCATTCTCCTCAGACCTCCTGCACAGCCTGCACGGCTTGGCTCTTGCCTCACTGCTGCCCCTTCTGTTCACCAGGGTTCTACATCCCCAGTCACACTTCTGTGCTGCACTCATCCTCCATGCCCATGCCCAGTACCGGCTACCTCTGTCTTGTTTGTTTTTGTGGTACGGGGGACAGAGCCCACGGCTTTCATATTGAGCTACATTCCTAGCCCATTTTTATTTTTTACTTTTGGGACAGGGTCTCACTAAGCCACTAAGTTGTCCTGGCTGGACTTGAACTTGTGAACTCCTGCCTCAAACTCTCAAAGCACAGGGATTACAGGCCTGTGCCACCCGGCCTGGCTATTACCAGCTACCTCTGATCACTATCATTTGCTAGACTCTGCATTAGTGCCTGATGTGCATCACCTCACCTCCTTACATGTGAGAGACCTAAAGCTTGGAAAAGCAAAGCAGCTTCCCCAAAGTCAAATAGGCCGCTGGTATCAGGCTGCAGTATCAGGAGACTTCGTGCGATTCCCCCAGCCCTTGCTGTGCCCTTATACTGTACTCCCGCCTCTCACTGGCTCAGTATCAACCAGTGCCCACTCACCATGCTGTGTGACAAAACTGATGCAGGCGTCCACGATGATGGGAATGTCACCCCGGCTCATCTGCTGCTCCTGCAGACCTGTGCCACCCCCGCCAGCAGCCCCACCAATGGCTGCATTCCACGCTGAGAAGTCCAGCCGGCCCTCCCCCTGTAGATAGAGGGTCCTGAGACCCAAAAAGCCGGAGTTGGGGCCAGCTCCAGGGTCCTCAGGCTGAGGCTAGGAGTCACCAGCAGGGGGCAGCAACACTCAACCCAGAAGATTTCTGAAATGTGGAGCAACTTTGCGGAGGCAGGAAACAGGAAGTACACAGCAGCCCAGCAGGCCAGGGTGGAGACGGTGGGCTAAGCTCAAAAGGAGGGCTGGGGTGCCTGGGTTGACAAGCAGGACCAACATTTACCTTCCTGTCTCTACAAGGACCAAATGCTCCTTTTTGTCTGAAGTGTCAGCAGCAGAGACAACACCTGGGACAAAAATCATTGGAAATCATCATCACATCTTCATCACAGAGACCACTATTTATTAAGTACCTAAAATATGTACAAGCAAGGCTAGGAGTCTTACAATGCCCCAGAGCTCTGTTAAAGCCTATGAGTTGTGTAGTATTATCTCCATGTTACAGGCGACATATGACAGCTCAGAAAGGTTTTGTTTTGTAACTTGCCTCACATAACTTGCTATAAAATGGCAAAGTTGAGTTTGTCTGAGTCCTAAAAAGTTATCCCATTCTGTTTCTCTTTTAGGAGGAAGGACAGGACCAGCCTGGACTACAGAGTGAGACCTTGTCTCAAAAAAAAAAAAAAAAGAGGAAGGACAGCACTGAGAGTACCCAGTACGCTCTCAACCACCTAGTAACTCCAAATAAAAATATTTATATAACTTTCATTGGGTACTTATAAGATGCCTCTTACAAGGCTCTGTGAAAAGTGTTTCTATATTACCTTATTGGAACTTCACTGTAATCCTCTAAAAAAAGGTCTTATTATTGTGCTTCTTTCAAAGATGAAGACACAAAGGCATGGAGAGGTTAAGTAACTTGCCCAAGGGTAAGAAGTAATGGAGGGAGTGGGTCTAACCTGCACAGTCTGACTTCAGAGCTCCTGCCTAAAGCCACTACAAGCTGCGGCCTGTAGTAATCCCCAAATAAGGTTTACTGTCACCCACCCCCATGGCCACCCTTCAGCCCTGTCCCAGCCCCTGCTCACTGATCTCCTGTAGCCGTCTTAAATGCACCATGTCCTCCGGGGCTGGGGGGCCAGGGCCCGGCGCTGGACACAGGAAGAGGTGATCACCACGAAGGAGGCCGAACCCAGACAGCCAGAGGCCAGAGGCCAGGGCTGTGTGAGAGGGGGACCGCAGCCACAGGCGGCCCAGCCGCAGCAACCCAGGACCCAGCAGCTGGTGACAGCTCAGCGGAGAGAACCACTGTGGAGGTAGGGAAGAACAGAGAGAGAGGAGGGTGGGAGAAGAGCCAAGCAAAGGGAGAGATGAGGAAAAGTGAACGGATGGGGAAAAGTAGAGAAAGACATAAATAGAAAACAGAAGAAGAGAGGAAGACAATGTGATGGGGAGAGGGCAGGGGAGGAGACATGACACATACAAAAAGACAGGAATGAAATTCAGTTCAACTGGTTGCAGTCAACATGGAGAAGACCCCTGTGGGGCAGCGTCCCACTAGAAAGAAAGGATGGATGGCTAATGCGCTCTAACTGAAGACTCACGACACCCCAGGCAATTCCATCACCCCAGGGCTCTAGGACATGCTTCTGGGAGCAAGGGCTGTTTGAGAACCACCTGAAGGTAATGTTCTCAGACGTGTCATAAAGGATCTGGAGGTTTTCCCTCTTTTCCTTTTTTTTTTTTTTTGTTTAAGTTCCAACTTATCACTAACTAATACCTTTGTTAAAAACAATAAAAATGAATTTTCAGAGAACTGAGATCAAAAACAAAGACATACAAAACTTAAAACATGTATAATTAGAGTCACCACATAAAATTACTCTGCCAAATTGTTATCAAAGATTTCAAATAGTTCCTTTCAACTTCTTCCTTATGCTGTCATAGACCACAACAAACAGGCCGGGGACTACTTACATAGCATAATGGCCTTCATACGACACTTTGGGTTGAACTGCCTTAGAGGATCGGCTAGACATGAAATGCATAGATATATAAGGGGAGCCTTAGATCTGGTGGGAAGAGCTACAACAGATCCCTGAAAGGACACAGAGCCTGTCAGTGTGAGAAGCTACAGGACTGGAATAGTAGGGTTGGAAGCCAGGGGGGCTGGGCATTTCCTGCAGAGGAGTATCACAGGCTGCAGGGATGACTTGGGGAGGCCCAAAGGGGCCCCTTGGACTTTGGACATGAGAAGTCTCTGTTGACTTGCAGGGTAGCAACTTGGATAGTCTCAACAGAAGAAAGCAGATTAAGGGGTTAAGGTGCAACTGCAAGCTGCACGTGACCTCCTGAGGTTACCAGGCAGGGAAGGAGGGTGACAGGGTGAAAAGTTGAAGGTAGATCAGAGCTTAGGGGAAGGCTGTTTCAGGATGGGAAAGATTGTGATCATCATCATCATCGCCACCATCATTATTATTTTAACACCTACGTATGGAGAGCTTGCTGTGTGTGGGCCTCACATGTCAGTGCTCATCCCTAGGGGGTGAGTCTTTACACCCACTCTGCAGACATGAAAAACTCCCACGGTGAGAGTTGTGGGACTCGACTCAAATCCCAAGATGTCTAACTCCAGAGCCTGTATTTTTAATGCTAGAAATGGGGTCCCAGAGAGAGGTTGGCTAGTCTAGGAATGGAGAAGCTGGGAACATAAGCAAATGGCTTTGCCTCTGGGCCTGCTGGAGAACTGGAAGGCAGGGGAAACAAACAAGAGTCAGGGGCAGCTTCTCTCTGGGAAGAGGCCATGGTACAGTGAGCTTTGGGGCATGAACTTTGGAGACAGAGGCTTGGTTTTTAGTCCTGCATTTTCTTGCCTGCTAACTCTTTGACCTTCACAAGTAACTTCGTAACCTCTAATTCTTTATTTCTTTATCTTTTATTTTATTATTTTATTTTTCGAGACTGAGTCTTGCTCTGTAGTTCAGGCTGGTCCTGAACTCACTATGTAGCCCAGGTTTTCCTTGAACACACAGGGTCCCTTCTGCCTCAGCCTTCTGAGTTCTGGGATTACAGGCGTATGCCATCACACCCAGCTCATGTGGTGCTAGGGAATCATATCCAGGGCCTTGTGCATGGTGGCAAGAATTGTAACCACTGAGCCACACCCCCAGCTCCTTAATTTCTTCATGTGTAAAATAGTAATGATCCTTACCTTTAAGAGTTACTGTGAAAATTCAATAAAATATTGAATGTACACTGTCTAACACAAGGTCTGGCACAGAACAAGTGCTCAGTTAACTTTAGCTGTTTGTGAGCGGAAGTGGTGAAAATGGCTACAGGATTATGAGAGGACAAGATGGGTGCAAGCAGGGACAGTGAATCTTTGGAAAGGGTCTCCGCCACCTCACCTTGCCCACAGCACAGGTCCAGGCCTCCAGACTATCAGCTCCATCAGTGCAAAAATGCTGGATCCTCCCCCCAGTGAGGATGAGCTCAAAGGAAAAGGGAAACCTGCAGAGGAGATGAGGTCAGGCAGGAGAACGGGGTCATCCAGGGAGCTGTCATACCAGGGAATGGCAAGAGCATAGGAATCTATTACCTTTCAAGGTCAGCTGGGTCAGTGGGTGGGGGGCTCACACCCAGACACACAACATCCTGGGGCTGGATGAGGCTGAGGGGCTCAGGGCTGTTTTCTGATGCAAACATTTCCATAGCTGCTCCCAGTACACACCAGAGACGGGGAGGAACTAAGTGGAACAGAGATGGCCGAAGGGACAGCAAACCTCAGCTCACACTGTCACAGTTTCCATTTACGAGATACTCATTTTACTTCGAGACTTCTGCTACATATGATCCCAGATAACCTTGAATGAGACTGGGTATTATATTTAGTCCTATTTTATAGATGGGGAAACAGAGGCTCAATTGGGGTAGCTTGCCCAAGTGACATAGGTAAGAAGTAGCAGAGCTGGGATTTGACCCGGATGACTTTAGAGCAGAGGTCTTAACTCTCACCCAGTGCTGCTACATGGCATGGTCCCTCCTCTTTCCCCTGCAGTATCCTGGCACACTCCAGTACGTGGCCCTACTTTCCCATCTAAGCCCTGTCACCCCTGCCCCTGTGCGGTATATGCAAGCCCACACCACTTTCTTCCCATCTCCTCTGAAGCTTTGGCTCCCTCTCACCATCTCGGCCCTTGCGAGGGGGTGGAGATCCAGCCTTGTTGTTGATGGGACCACAGTACAGGAAGCCACTGTAAGTGGCAGGCACTACCACCTCATTGTATATGCCAGAAGAGTCTGCAAAGGAAAAAAGTGATCAGGTCAGGCCAGAGCAATGGGATGGCCTCATCTCCTTTGGGGGAAGGACTTAAGTAAAGGGACATCATGTTCCCAATTCCATTTGCGGTATAGCCAAGTAGAGCTCAGTGGGTCTGGACCCCTTGCCAGGAAAAGGACGGCAGGTGTGAGGAAACAGGGAGGTGTCTAGACAGACAGATGCTTGCCGCTGCCTCTCCCCGCCAGCCAGCCAGCCAGGTTAGTTAATACTGGGTGAGGGCCTCAGAGTATGGAACATCCTGACCAATGGAGGACAGCATAATTAAGCTGACCACTCCCCGAGTGATCAGACTGTCCCCAGGTAAATGATGAGACCTGATCTATGGATTGATACTACCCAGGAGAGGATCAAAACTAGCATTTACATATCCTGCTTCATCCTACCTAGTCCATGATCTAGGCCTCATCAATTATCTCATGACCTCAGAAAATAGGCCCAGAGGATTGGACAAGGTTAGGAAAATGTCTAAGGTGGGCCACTGTGGCCAATGGGTTAATTGGGGCACCCTGGAAGAACCAAAGCACAGGAAGGGGCAGAGAATTCCTACAGGAGGAGAGGGAACCCCTGAGGAATGACCTGGGGGTAAAACACCAAGCAGGCTGCCATTGACAGCTGAAGGGGACCAGGGCTCCTCGCCCTCAGAGGCATCAACATGGAGAATCTGGGTCATGTTCTTCAGCAGGTTGGGCCCTGCCACAGCTGCACACAGTGCCTGCAGGAGGAAAAGGCTTTTGTCAGTCCTAAACCCACCCTGAGAGCCTTGGGGACAGTCCTGTAATCACCAAAACCAGCCCCTACCATCCAAGGCATTCCAACTCAGGGACTGCTTGCCCCCTGGTCCCCGTCATTCCCAACCTGCCTCTCCTACCTGGAGAAGCTGGCTATGCTCTGGATACTGAGAGTGGGGCTTCCGGAAGAGACCCAGCCGGTACTTTCGGGAGATAAACTCTCCCCGGGAGCTAGCGGTTGAGTCTGGATGCAACCCCTCACCTGGGGGTAAGGCCCCTGCCCAGAAGCGGTTGGCACGGTCGTTTCCCAGGACGATAAATAACTGTAGAATGAAAGAGGCAGACAAAACACAAGTGACTGGAACTTGAGGGTCCCCAGGCATCTCCATTCTGTCCTCAAGCTTGTCTTCTTTCCTTTTCTTTTTCTTTTTTCAGTACTGGAAATTGAACTCAGGGCTTCTGGACTGAGCTACAACCCAGGCCTTTTCTTAAAATGTGTTTAATTTTTGAGATGGGTTCTCACTAAGTCACCAGGTTGCCCAGGCTGGACTCAAACTTGCGATTCTTCTGTCTTAGCCTCTCAGAGTGTGCGCCAACCACCACACCCAGCTGACCTTTAGGATATCCCCCCTTTCCTCCCCAGACCCCTCACCTGCACTATCTCATTACTCCAGACACTTGTGTCTAGCTTCAGGCTCTGCACTTTGGAGATTCCAGAACCCAGGGCCCGGTGCTGACCTGTTAGGGGAATAAGGAGTATGTGGCATGAGAACCCAAGCTCCTGTGCCCCAGCTCTCCTCCTCCTTCCCATGTGGGCTTGAGGCTCTGCCCTTACCTGCACATTGCTTACAAATGACCACCCCCAAGTTGACAGCAGCCCAGTCTGGGCGGGATGCCCCGCAATCCGCACAGTGCCGGTTTGCCCGATTTGACCAGATCTTCTCAGCCACCTCGTAGTCAGACAGGGTCTCAGTTACTGCTTCCTGCAGAGCAGCCGCCCAGCTCTGCCGAGCATCCCCAGACTCTGCTGTGAAGCTGAGGGGTGGACAGCCAGTCCGTGGACGTGGACCTCTCCCCACGTCCCATCCAGATGAGCATTCTTATAAGAGCTGCCACAGGCCACAGATGGCCACCCCAGGCCCTCCTGACATCTGATTTTGCCCACTTGATTTCCATCAGGGGATGCCCCCTGACATCCCACTGGGGAGGCCTCCAGCCCTCCGTATCTTTGAGCCTCCCTCCCCAGCCTTGCCTCCTGCTAACCCAGGCCCCACCTGAAGCAGCGGTGGGGTGTGAGTAGGTCGAAGCTCCGACTCTTCGTCTCCCGGACGCTACAGCCTTGCAGTTCAACGAAACAGATCCCGATGCCCAAAGAAAAAGCCTGATGGGGCCAGGTGGCATCGTGAGGGGCCAGAATGGGCCAGGCCAGGATCCTCATCCCAGGCCCAGCCCTCCTCACCTGCTCACTCTTATACAGTGCCATTTCTCCAGGGGTCAGGGCAGCAAACACTTTGGCCTTGTGTCCACGCAGTTCCAGCATGCCGGTGCGGAGGGGCTGGGGCGGCTGGGGTGGCCGGGGATGGCCCAGGAGGCGCTGCTCCTTCAGGCAGGATTGCAGTGTGGAGCACCACATGTCCCGCTGAGCTGGTAGGAGGAAAGGAAGCAGGCCAGTGGGCCACGGGTTCACAGCAACTCCCATCCCCCTCCCCTGATGCGGCAGGCCTGGGCCCTTACCCTCACTCTCTGTGCGGAACACAAACACTCTGTGGCCAGTGATGACCTGGAACTTGTTGTCCTTACTACTGCGGGTCATCTCAATGGCAGTCAGAGGGATCACACCCTTGGGGAAGGGGTCCTGAAGAGAGAGCCCAGTAACCCCTTGGGACAGGTTCTGAGCCATGTACACTGACCCCAGGGTCCAGCACCAGCTTTCATGACATTAGCACTCAATCCACAAGCAATGGTTACAGCTACTAAGCCGCCTACCCTATGTGCTGCATCAGTCAGGTAGTGGCCAGCCCCTTGACCAAGAATTTTCCTGTTCACATATTGAAAATGTCTCTGTCCTTCCTCTAATCTCCCCATGGTAGCCCCAGTTTCCCACCTTGTCGCTGCCGAAGTACATCAGACTCCTCCCATTGAACTGCACAAAGCGTCTCTGGAATACATAGTTTCTGAGGAAAAAAGGAGCCAAGGTTAGTGAGTGTTTGGGGAAGCATGGGGAGGAAGAACCACGAGCCCTTGGGACGGGCCCTCCACCTGCCCACCTCCCTCCACTCCCCTCCCTTCCCAACAGCCCCACCCCTGAGGTGAAAGCTTGTCTAGCCAGCCACTGAGCAGCGGCATGGGGTGGTCTGCCGTGGAGGAGAAGCTGGCATAGGGTGAAATGAGGTCATCACTGGCTTCCTCTGTGTCCGCGGTGGGTAGTGGGAGGATGGAGTCCCCAGGTATCTCAAGGCTCGCGTAGCCAGCATCCTCCCGGGTCCCCAGATCCTGCCGGCTTGTTAGGGCCAGAACACAGAGGGACACAAGTTAGATGCAGGGCCTTGGACACTCTCTTTCTAATTCTCCTCTCTTACAGTATCCAGAAGAATACCTGACAGATACTAGAACTGATTTTCAACAAGGAACAGAGAGATTGGAAATTTAAAAGATTAGCATGGAGCTTGTTCCCTGAGCATGCTTGGAGTCTTTAACTGGGAAAATTTCAGTTCCTCTTCCTTGACCTTAGCATGATTTGGGTGGAAAACTGTAGAAAGACTGAGTAAATGGCTTCCTGCCACGGTGGCCCACAGCTAATCAACCTGCCTTATTAGTTCATCTTCCAAAAAGTTCTTGAGCTTCTCTTCTTGGAAGAAGCTTCCATGTCTCCATTAGCTCTCACTGGGGGGAGACAAACTGCCTAACCAGTCACCTGCTTTCATTCTTGCTCTCCTTCTCACAATCCATTTTCTCACAGCTACACGTGCTCTTTTAAAAATGTAAATGAGATCATTAACCCTCCTGTATGCAACCCTTTAATAATGATCCATTTGCACTTGGGCTGAACCCAGATCCTCACCATGGTGGCACTGATTTGCACAATGAGACCTACAGATACTCCCTGACCTCATCTTACATCGCTTTCACCCTTGCTTTCTACAATCCAGCCACACTCTTTCCTCTTCAGAGCCTTTGCGTGTGCTATTCTCTCGTCCTTCCCTGCTTTCCTGGACTGCTCTTTCTCATCGTTCTTTTTTTTTTTTTTGAGACAGGGTCTCACTGTGGTCCTGAACTCAGTATGGAGCCCCGGATGGCCTTGGACTCAGAACAATCTGCCTGCCTCAGCCTCCTGAGTGCTGGGATTGCAGGCGTGCGCCACCATGCCCGGTATACTCCTTTTTTTTTTTTTTTTTTTGACACTGGAGAATCACACTCAGGGGCTTGTGCTTGTTAGGCAAGAGCTCTAACCATTGGTCTATGCCCTCAGCCCTGCAGGCTGGGTTTCACTCTGTAGTCCAAACTGGTACTGAACTCCCTATGTAGCTCAGGCTGGCCTTCAACTCTGGGCAATCCTCCTGCCTCAGCCTTCTGAGTGCTGGGATTACAGGCGTGTGCCACCTTGCCTAAGTAGTACTAGAGAATTGAACCCAGGGCTTGCACTTGCTGTGCAGGTGCTTTAATCACTGTACTATTCCTCCAGCCCTCCTTCAGATCTTTGCTTCTGTCATCCTCTCTTACATTATCTGTAATGTCCCCCAAAAGACTCATGCATTTGGATGCTGTTAAGAGGCGAGGTCTAGCTGGAGGTGGCAGAACACTGGGGCCTGACCCAGAAGAAGCAGATCACTGGGACAGGATGGGAAGAGTAGTGTCACCCTTCCTCCCTGACGTGGCTTCCCATATGCTATGCCGCGAGGAGCTCTCCTCCAGCCCACCTCCACCATGTGCTTCCACAATTACCAGCCTCCATGAAGGGACCCTGGAACTTCTGAAACTGTGAGCTAAAACAAATCTTTCCTTCCTTAAATTGTAGATGTCAGGTATTTTTGTCCCAGCAATGAGAAAGTAACTAAGACGTCTTCTCAGAGAGGATTTCCTTAAATGCCCTGAGTAGACTCTTATATTATTTCAGTGGTTCTCAACCTCAACAGCACATCACTTAGAAAACTTTAAAAAATAGCAGTACGTAAGTTTCATAAGGGACATCTCTGGGAGTGGAGCCCAGACACCTGTTGTTTTAAAAGTTCCCTGGGCTCTGGTACAGATGAGGTTGAGAACCACTCCTCTACCTGATTTGTTTCCTATTCTGCTGATAAATTGAAGCAATCAGATGAGAGCCCCTACAGACTCCCAGTGCCACATCTACCCAATTTCACACACATGCTCTGCCTTCCTCCTGTGACTGTAATAAACACCCTGTTCAAAGCCAGATCCTCCTCTGTGCACTTCCTTCTCCTAATCCTCTCACCTACACAAATTCATCCCTCTAGACTTTCTCACTCTTCCCCTGTGTAGCTAACTGTCCTTCTCCAACAGATCATTCTTATGCACTTACAAACATACATAACATCTTATAAAAATTCTTTGCTTGACTACACTTCCACTACTAACAATCATGCCAACTGTCCACACTCCATTGCAGAAAAAACTCATAATGTTGTATGTGGAATTCCAGCTCCTTTCACTTTCCCCAAAACTCATTCTGATCAGGTTTTCACCTCTACCACTCTAAAGTGCCCCTGTCAGGGTCGCCAGCAATCTCCACATTGCCAATGGCAGAGATCAATTCTCAGTCCTATGTTACTCAGCAACAGACCTCTTGGGAGCATGTGGCACAGGTGTCCTCTGCTTCCTTTTACTCTTTTATTCCGATGACATGTTCTTCTAGTTGTCTTTCTTCATCACTAGCCACTGTTTTTTGTTTTTGTTTCTTTTCTGTCTGTGTTATTTATTCTTCCTCTTGCTCCAAACTTCTTGATATGAAAACAGACCCAGGCTGTGGTCTTGCTCTCATCTCTGCCCACACTCACTCAGTTATATACACCCATCTAAATGCTGAGACCTCCAGCTCAGATCTCTCCTCCAAACTCTAGACTTGCGTAGCCCCCAATAGTCTATTTTTAAGCTTGTCTTGGATGTACAATACACACCTCAAAATCAACCCATTCCAAAAATTCTTTATCCACCTCCCACCTGCTCCCATAGTCTTCTTGGCCTCAGGCCATGGCAACTCCATGAACTTTCAGTTGCTCAAAACAGTTCTGTCCAACAAAAATCAATGTGAACCAATATGGAATTTAAAATATTTCTAGTAGCAACATTAAAAAAATAAACGGGTGTAATCAATTTTAACAGTGTATTTTATTTAACCTAATATATCTACAATAATATTTTAGTATGTAATCAATATAACATTTACTAAGATCATTTATATCTGTATTTGTTATACTGATTCAGTTTTGTTTGTTTTGTACTAAATCTTTGAAATTTAGTAGGTCTTTTACAAAAACAGCACATCTCAATACAAACTAGCGACATTTCACATGCCCAGAAGTCACATGTGATTAGAGGCTGCCATACAGGACAGCATAGTCAGACTGAAGTCCTCAAAGTTACTCTTCACTACTGGTTCCCTCTCACACACCAGGTTAATTTGACAGTTTGCCCTCAAAATGTATAACCACTTTTCATCATTTCTACTCCTCTCACTGTACCCTGAGATCTCTGCAAGTTCCTACTTCAGGGGGCCCCTTTAGTCTCTGCGAGTTCATCTCCCACTCCTCCCCACCAGCCCACCTGCCCGCCCCCCCAGGCTGCTGCCTCCTCACTGCTCTCGCCCTCCCTGAGCACAGGTCCTCCTTAGGCCCTCTATTCTGACCACTTCCTCACTCTGGGTCAGTCGTCCCAACAAATCCATATGACCAACTTCTTCAGCTCCTTCAAGTTTTGCTCATCTTATTAATGTTCCTTTAACCTTTAGAAAAAAAAAAACTTCAGTGTCCTCAGACCCCCAGGCCTCTTAACCTGTTATTTTTCCATGACACTTATACCATTTAACATACAGTATAGCTTATTATGTTTATTAGCTGACCATCTTCCCCACAAGGCAGGGATTTATGTGTACACTAATCTATCCCAGTATCTCCATCAAGCAAGTAGTAGTTGCTCAGTAAATATCTGCTGGTTGAAGGAAGAAAAGGTTCTAATACGTGTGTGTGTGTGTGTGTGTGTGTGTGTGTGTGTGTGTGTAATTAGGAATCAAGGCCAGGGCCTTCACACTGAGCTATACCCCCGGCCTAGTTTTATTTTTGATTTAGAGACAAGGTGTCTCTACATTACTTAGGTGTCCAGGCTGGGCTCAAACTTGCCCATCGTCTCAGCCTCCCAGAATGCTGGAATTACAGGCCTGTGCCTCAGGGCTCGGCTTTAATTTTCAATTGTGTAGTTTAATTGTGTTATCTTGTTTTGTTTCCTATCTGCTCCACTGGTGACAAGCTGCCTGACAGTGGAAATGGGTCTGCTTTACACATCCTATACCTACAGTGCCTGGCTGGCATATGGCCGACTCAGCGCACATTCAATGATAGGACACATGGCCTCTGTCGGCCTAACTGCTCCTTGAGCTTCTCTTTATGCTCCCATCACTACCCAGCTGGCACTCACCTGTGTTCAGCCCTGTCCTGACAGATACTTCTGCCCTCTCTTCTGTCAGGAGTTCCCGGGACTCCAACAGGCTGGACACCATAGTACAGGCATCCAGGATCCATGATGTGAACTGGCAGGGGTGCAGAGCGATACAGGGATGGAAGAGATCATGTAGGAGTGTCTGAAGTCCTGGCAGGCACCACTCCCCCAAGGATAACCCACCTACCAGTGCCTGTGGTGGGTCTGAGGGCAGGGAGGGGCGATTGGGCAGGGGCAGCTGTCTGGGCGCTGTCTGGAGCCCTGAATGGAAAGGTATATGATTACTTAGGGGAAAGGAGGCAGGACTGCCTTTATGCCCTGTTCCCCACCTCCCTACGCCCTGTTGCCCCAGCATCAGATCTCTAAGTCACTAGCCCCACTCACGGGTCCTGAACTGACTGTGTCCCGCCTCTCAAGTCCAGGCCGAAGTAGATGGCATTGGGCATTATCTCCACAGTATTTCGGGCTGATGACTGCTTAGCAGAGGAGGTAGGGGGAGGAGGAGACCTTGGGCTGGACTCAGAGCTTCTGGACACTTCTGGTACCCAGAATGCTGGGCTCAACCCAGGCCTCTGGGTAGTAGTAGTAGGTCCACTGAGCCCACTAAACACTGTCCTAGGCTTGGGTACGGGCTTGGAAGGCTGGGCTTGAGGGGCTGGGCTGGGAGATGGCTCCATGGTACTATCTGATTTGGGATCCAGGGAGCCCTCTGCAGTGCCTGCCTGCAGCAGGCGCAGGATGCGTTTCCGGTGCCCTGTGGCGCTGATGCCCAGCTGCCTCAGCTCCTCGTGGCTCAGGCCTTGGGCTGCACCCACTGTAGCCAAGCCATGCCGCCGGAACGTGTCTGTGTACTGCTCCAGATGCACCGTGGCCAGCCACACAGCGATGTCCAGGTCCTGAGGGGCAGCCATGAGGGCTCAAGCCATTGCTGGGGGAGGGGCAGGGTGAAGGGAAGGCTCAGGCTGAGATCCCCCCTCCCTGCCCCGAAGTCTGAGGCCTGGACAGGGAGTACCAGCCTCCAAGTCTTCATCCACATTAAAATGCCCGAAGGCTTGTAATCTGGAGGCACAGCAATCCTGGAACATTAGAAAGGGCTTTCTCCTTACAGGAGGGTGCTTTTATGTGCAGGAGGAACCGGGGGCCTAGGGAGGGAAAGGGGCTTGCCCTAGGCTTGCAACAAAGGTGCTAGGGTCAGCCCCCAAACGCCGGGTCTCCCGCGGTCTCAGTCAAAGCTCTGCGCCTGCCTGAGCACTCAACAGGGTAAAAACGTGAGAGGACGCCAGACCACTGACCGGCAGGGTGGGATGGGAAGGCTGGAGGTAGGACACTTTACCTGCTCAGACCCAGCTGCGGCTTAAGGTAGGGAAAGGGGCAGTTTACGGAAGGGAGAACGAGACGCAGTCTCCACTGGCACTGGCTTGCACAGCTGAGTCTCAGGCTGGGTATCCCAATCCTGGTCTTTCCCAGTTCCCCCTCCCCTTCCACCTATTGTCTCTCCTCAGACTTCCTTCCTGTCCCTGTAGCCTAGCCACCCCCACATCCTGCCTGCTGGGGTGGGCTGCCCAGAGGGCCCTAACCAGCCCCAAAGTGTGGGATTTGGGCCTCGGTAGGAGCCATATAGGGAGCAGAGGTGGGTGGTAAGTGGCCATGGGGATGAAGGGCCAGAGGCCAGGGGTAAACAAGAATCTTCTCCCTTCTGCTCCCACCCGAATGCTTGTGTGTGTGCACAGACACCCTGCAGGGCCTCAGGAGTGTGCAATGGCCCCCACCCCTCGCACACACCCGCTCCCTCCTGGCCTTCCCTTTCTGAGCCTGCCTTCCCTGACCTGCCCGCGTATCCTTAGGCTCAGGTCTCTGTCCTCTTGGGCCAGCGTGACCCTGACCCTGGTCTGTTCCCTTGACCGGTCTCCCCCGTGTCTTAACCCTGTCCTGTCTCCATCCTATGCCTCTCCATCCCATCTCTGCCTCTAAATCCATCTTGTCCCTCTCCTCGTCCCACCTTGCTCGGTTCTCCGTCGTTACCTGTCTTTAAGTCTAACTAGGTCTTAAGTTCCCTCTGCGGCGGCGTCGCGGGCCCCGGGTCCCTGCGGGCTTTCTCTCCCTTTCGCTCTCCGTCCTCGTGGCCAGCCTACTTGGTCACCGGCCGTCGGGGCATTCGTTCTGGGCTCCTTCTGCCGCTAGCCAGCTGGGCTCTACCCCTCAGCCCGGGCCAGGCTGCCGAGTGTGTCCCCGTGATCGGGCCCGGCCCGCGCTCCGGGGCCGTGAGGGGCTCCGGGGTCGCGGCGGCGGCGGCCGGGCAGCTGGGAGGGGACGGTCGCGGCGAGGCGGGAGCGGGGGCAGGAGGGCCAGCCGCCCGCGGAGGCCGGCGGGGCGCGGGGGAGCCGGGGGCAGGGGCCCGAGGGGCGCGGGGTCCTCACCTGGCCGCGCGGCCGCCGTCTCCCGGTGCCCGGCGCGCGTCCGCTGCGCGTCCGGCCCGCGGCCCCGCCTCGCTCACGCCGCCCGCCCCGCCCGCCGACGGCGCCCCGCGGCCCGCCGCCCCTTGTGCAAGCGGCCCGCGCCTCCCTTGCCCAACCGCCGCGGCCCGCCTGCCCGCCGGCCGCGCGGGGAAGCGGCCGGAACCGGGCCGGGGGCCCGACAGCCGCAGGGAGGCGGCCAGGGGGCGACGCGGCCGGGAAGGGCGCCGCGGAGGCCGCTTCCCGAGTCCGCCCCTGCCGCGGGCCAGGGTGTGGGCCGGCCGGAGCGCGGGCGGCCGGTCCGACCGGGGCCGCCGTGGGGCATCGGGAGGCGCGGGCAGGGGCGCCGGCCCGGCTGAGGACCCCCCGGAGCCCGGCGCCCGGCCCCGCGGCGGGGGCGCGGGAACCCCGCTCCGAGGCCCCACGCGCTGCCCCAGGGCTCAGCCTCCGGCGCTCTGGGGGAGGCGAGGGCCAGCGGGTCTACCACTTCCGAACTAGGGCTTGGGCTGCCTTTGTGCGGCTGAGGTGTTGCCCCACAGACCCCCTGACCACGCCCGCGGCCTTTGGTTACGGAGAGAAGCCCCTCTTCCCGGCTAAGCCACTGGCAGATTGCCGGGGTAGGGCGAGCCGTGGTGGACAGGCCCCTCTCCCTGCCCCCATTCCATCTGCAAGAGCCCGGCCCGGGAACTTCCCCTCCAAGCAGGGCCGGTGTTCAGCCGGGCGCTGCTACAGGGGTGCCGGCTGTGTTTTCCTGTTTCTGTGAGAGGAAGTTGGCTGTGAGTCAGCAGACAAGAGAGCCGTCAGCAGCTCGGGGTAGACCCCTGCCTCAGGGGAGACCGGACTATGGGGAGGCGGCCCTGCCTCTCCTGCCGCTGGAGCCCCGGGAGGGACCTGCCAACCTCAGCCATTAGCGGCCCCACATCCCCAGGCTGGCCTCTCCTTTGTGAAAAAGAATGATAGTAATAAAATAATTAAAATGGCCGTAATAATATCTACCAGGTGTCGAGAGCTGTCTATGTGCCGGGTCCTGTGCAAACATTGCCTTTGCAAACTTTAGTGAATCCTCGCAATACCTCTGTAGGATAGAGAATTTTATCATCTCTGTTTTACAGATAAGGAGACAGGGAACAGAACTTGCTCAAGACCTTGCAGCTAGAAACCCTTCAAGCCACCCACAGCGCCGGACAGGAGCCCTGCAACAGGTGCCTGAGCAGGAGCACCCTGGCCTGCTTCCCAGACGAGGTGGTGAGAGAGTTTCTTGCAGACCTTCAGCTATCACACACGAAATTAATCATGCCCAGGCGCTTCCTTCCGAAACTCATCCGCACCTGCTGTGGACCAACTTCTCACAGGGCTACGCCCAGCCAATGACAGAGTTAGGCAGAGATCTGAGGGCAGGCCCGTTCCTGCGGGATAAGGAACCTCTCTGAAGGATGACTTTGGTTCAAAAATGTTCTGATGAGCGGAGGTAGTGGTGCAAGTCAGTAATCCCGGCACTCTGGAGGCTGAGGCAGGAGGACCACAAGTTCAAGCCCAGCCTGGGCAACTTAGCAACTTAGTGAGACCCTGTCACAAAAATCAAAGTGGGCTGAGGATGTAGCTGAGTGTGAAGGCTCTGGGCTCAATCCCCAGTGCCAGAAAAAAAAAAAAAGTTCCCTGATGGCCTTGCTGAACTTTCATCTGCACAGTGGTGTAGACATCTAGAATGCCTCCTCCCCGACTTTCCTTTCTTTCTTCTCACTTTCTCTCACAAGTTTCCCAGCCCCAGGTCTCTTCCTCTCTCAGAGGCATTTTCCCAGTCAAATCCTGGCCTTGGTAACTTTTTGTGGGAGCCAGAGAAGAAGGTAACAAAACAAAGCACAGAACACAGGGGCTTGTAGGGATGGATGCTGCTGTTCCTGGTCAGACGTAAGAGAGTTCTGAACCTTCCTGGTTCTGTGTTCCCCTTTAGCCATCAGGAAAAGCATATGGACCTTGTCTCACAATGTTTTAAAATGCATACAATAAATTATATAGGACTGTAAAAGAAATGAATTGTATTGCAATAGTTATAAAACAATTTTAATGTGATATATAATATTTACACTTTTTATTAATACTTTAAGGTCTATTGTTAGGTGGCTATCTCACATAATTTTAAGTAGTAATGAGCATAAATGATATTTCAAAAGATCTGCAGTACTATACTATGATGCGAAAATGTATATGATTTGTATCAGTGACGAAGCCATAGTTGAAGGTAACGACTAGTTTGTTGGTGTTGTCATAATTGATTCAAATGTTAAATTTCAGCTATAGATTATTGAAAAGCCAAGTTAAGGACTCCAGGGCCAAAGGGTCAGGGCAGAGTCACAGAAAGGGAGAACTGGTTGTTTCTCTCGGACACCATCACTTCCCTTCTTTGTCTTGATAATATAGGGTGGGTGGAGGTTTCTGCCTGTAGTAGGTTTTATCTTCTTTCCCTCTCTCTCCTCACTCCCTTATTCTCCCTTTATCGGTTCTCATATTTCCATCTCCCTTTCTCTTACTTTCTATTTGTTTGTGTTTTCCTGTCTTCCTCTCAGAGATTTGTCTTCTCTCTGAATCTCTTTGGGTTTTTCTCTATGTGTTTGTCTTTCTGTCTTCTCTCTCTCTGTGCGTCTGTGTTTGTTTGTCTTTTATCCCCATAACTTGTCACTGACAGAATATGGCAGATTCAGGAGGTCCTTGTAACTTGGGCAGAGTGGGGCAAAGAGAACAAGAACCTGTTGATTCTGGGATTGCTGGGAGCTGAAAGGAGGGCTCCTGGGCTTCAGGTTCTGCCCTGGGAAGTGTGGGTCTTTTCTTCCCTATCTTCTTTTTTTTTTTTTTCATTCTTAGCCTTAGCAGGAGAGTGGTCACAGATACTCCTGAAAGAGCTGAAGACATCCTAATAAAGGAGGTAGGGGGAAAGGTAGGGTGAGAGATGAACCAGCTTCCAGGAAGAAGGCGAAGACTGGGCAGGTTTGCTAGTGTCCCTTGGAGAACCTCTTCCCTGGTGGGGTCCCTTTGGTCCCTGTTCTGTAGTCAGACACTCTCATCCTCTCTACACAACATTACCAACATCATCCTCACTGCTCAGGATCTCCAGTGTCATCTTTACAGCAAAATCAGCAATGCCTGGTTCGGGGAGGAAACTCCATCACTGTAGAGATGGCTGTAGCTGGTAATCTAGGCTAATAATGTGCTTTTCCTTTAAGGTGCCTTCTGTGGCTCCCTCAAGCCTAATAGACAGTGAGACTCCCTCCAAACTGTAGCCCTGGAAGCCCAGTTCACCCTAGCTAGAGAAACTGCATTATTGATCATCACTATCTTGTGTGCCTGCTCTGTATAAACCAAATACAAGCTGCAGGCCCCGGGACAAGCATATTTATGGAATTGAAATTTGAAAGCAAGGTACAATGCAGAAACCAAAAGGAATGAACAGACTCCCAAAGTTTGATCTCTCAAACCTCATAACTTATAGCAACATTTCTATGGTGCATGCAGCTCACCACCCAATACATTGTCCCCCCAAAGCTCTTTCTATAATCAACCCAGTCTTTCTTCGATGCTCTACATTGTACAGAATGATTTAACTGCTCTGACATTGATCAGGGAGGGAGGAAAGAACGTGGCATTAGCACATCTTTTGGTTTTTTGTACTCAAGATTGAGCAGAGGGCCTTGCCCTGAGCTACTAATACATCCTCAGTCTATTGTATTTTTGTTTTGAGATAGGGTCTCACCCTGTTGCTAACTTTCCCATGCTGAGCTTGAGCTTGAGATTCTTCCAGTGAACTCTGCCTCCCAGAGTACTGGTGTTACAGGCTGGATGCCTTGATGCCATAGGGCCTGGCTCATCTTTTTTTTTTTTTTCCTTTTTGAGACAGGTTCTCACTCTGCAGTCCAGGCTGGTCCTGAACTCATTATGGAGCCCAGCTGGCCTTGAATAAATGGCAATCCTCCTTTCTCAGCCTCCTCAGTGCTGGGATCACAGGCATGTGCCACCACGCCTGGCTCACGTGGTGCTGGGGAATTGAACCCAGGGCCTTGAGCTTGGTAGGCAAGCACTTTACCTGTTGTGCTATTCCTTCAGGCCCCTGGCTCAGTTTCCTTTTTTGCAGAAAGGAAATGTTGACAGGAATGTTGTGAAGATTAGTCCATGGAAATACATGGGTTACGTGTGGAAAGACATGACACACAGAAATCAGCAAGAGATCGGAGGGCAGCCCCGTTCTTACATCTTAACCCTAAGAAGGAGACACTATTGAGCAGGGGAAGGGACAAACCAGAACCACCAGAAGGGAATTCTCCAATCCCACTTCCCATATCTATTGGCTTCCCACCCAAACACTAGACCACTGTAGTCACCATCATTTTGGAAACCACTTTCTTCACCCAAAGCAAATGGTACATATTAATCAGAGGAGAATCTCCAAGGTAGATGTAGTTCGTGCCTGTAATCCCAACTACTCAGGAGACTGATGCAGGAGGATCAAATGTCTGAGACCTGCCTACAACTTTGGGTAACTTAGCAAGAATGTCTCAAAGTGAAAAATAGAGCCAGGACGTACCTCACTGGTAGAGTGTCCCTGGACTTATGTCTCAGTTAAAAAAAAAAAAAGTCTCCACATTAAAGCCCTGACTCCACCTTCAACAACAGAGTGACCTGAGCAGGGTACTTAGCACTCTGTGCCTCAGTTTCCTTTTTCTCAAAAAGGAAATGTTGACAGGAATGTTGTGAAGATTAGTCCATGGAAATGCATGGGTAACGTTTGGAAAGGTCTGACACACAGCAAGTGCTAATAGAGCATTTCCCATTCTTTGTTACTATTTTTACCACTCATTTCCATGGTTACTCTGGAATACACCCTACTTGCCTACTACCCTACCACCCTGGAATATGCTAGTACCTGTATTCAGTTAGCTCATGACATCTGATTTTTAAAATTTTGTTTATTTGCAGTCCTGGGACTGAACCCAGGGAGCCCTGAGCTGTATCTCCAGCCCTTATGTATTCACTTATTTATTTTTTAAATCTTGTGTCAGCATCTTGCTTAGCCTCTAACTTGTGATCCTTCTGCCTCAGCCCTTCACTGCAGTTAGCAAGGACTGCAGGCATGTGCCACTAGGCCTGTCTTGTGGCATCTTATTATCCAGTTAGAGCACATTGAACGCTTGTATTTCTACCATCTCCAAAGATTTCCTTTTATCATTTTAAAAACTTTTTTTTCCTACTTCCTGTCGCTCTCCCAACTCCTGACTACCTTCATTGTTCCTGGTGGCCCCAGGTCTGACACCTTCTGCCCTAACCCTCTGCATGGTCCAGGGCACAGCCATCACCAGCCTGTGGTCCTGATGAGAGGGGTCAGTGGGAAGAGAGGTCCCTGAGGAGCATGAGTCCTGCAGAATGGAACACGCACAGTTGTTTCATTTTTCTTATATTTTTATTAAGCATCGGGGCCAACTGCTGCTCAAAGCTTTAGAGACCTATCAGTGTGTGCAACAGATTGTGGAGGGTGCGATCTGCTAGGGAAAAGAGGCAGATGCAGCCTCAGAAGGGATGCGCTGAAGAACATGTAACAGAGGCCCTAACCTGGCCCAAGGGCTTAGTAAGGTCTCCAGAAAGCGCTGCGTGAGAGGTTAAGTGGGGCTGAAGAGAGGGTGAGACAGAGGAATCACACAGTGCAAAGGCCCTGAAGTAGTAGCAAGCCTGGTGAGTAAGACAGCAGAGACAGGGAGCCTGGGGCCAGCTGGGAATGAAAAGACTTCAGGAGCCACACCTTGTGGGCCCTTGTGGCTCTTGGTTGGGATTTGGTCTCCAGCAGAAGCGCCTTGAGAAGCTGGGGGGTTTAAGCACAGCGTAATAGGTTCAGGTTTGACTATTAGGACAATGGTGGCAGAATAGCAGCATGGAGACAGATTAGGATTAAGGTGGTCCTTCCCATCCCCACTTCCTCTGGCTGAGGGCCGTGCTCCCCACCCCCCTTCCCTACCCCAGTTACCCTCCACCCAGCTTCTCCCACTGCTCTTCTCACATTTTTGTGAGGGTGAGGTCATTGTGGGGGAGGGGAGGAATTTCCAGGTCTCTAAGCTTCCTTTATTCTGGAGGCCTGTGGCAGCAGCAGGGAGGGGGGAGGGAGAAGCAAACACAGCACCTCCCTTCCCTCATTTCCACCCCAATAACTGCCTAGGTTGTAAGCGGGAGCTGTATTTATGAAAATATATTTTTATTTAATTGTACAAGGCATTTTATGAAGAATATTGAATAATGCAACTATCGCTAAATCCTCTTGCACAAGTCATTCCCTCTATGGGACTCAGTTTCTTCGTGCATAAGATTAATGGGCAGGGAGGCCCAATAGAACTTTCCGTAATGACAGGCACAGTCCACATCGGTACTGTCCAGCTGATAGCCAGTCCACATGTTGCCGTTGAGACACTGAAACGTGAGCCAGAAGAGGTGACTTTTTAAATTTCACTCAACTATAATTAGTTATATGTGGCTACTGGCTACCCTATCAGCCAGATCTTAAACTTTTTTGAGAATCTGATGAAAAACACCTTGTCCCTAACTCTATTAAAGCTGCTCCCCCTTAATCACATTTCTGTATCTTGTGCACACGGCAGACCTCTTGAGGCTCAGGTCCCTCATCTCCTCTTCCCTTCTTTCTATATTGAAAATGCACCAGTGGGCTTTCCTTGGATGCAGAAGAATGACAAGGACAAGACTCTAGGAATGAGCAGACTATAGTTAAAGCCAACACTTCTGCCCCCGCCTGGTGCACCTACAAGGCACCCCATCCAAATGCAGGCAGGGGAAGTGAAAGTTGGGATGGATACAGAGATGTTATTAAGGACATACAGTCTCTTTGCTCAATCTCCTGCTCTACCTGCCTGCAAAGCACAAAGCTGCCACTGGGCCTGTCCCTTTTGGGTCACAGAACTCTGCTGCAGTGTGAGGCCATGCTCTGGAGATACAACCAGCAGTGTTATGAGCCAGGCATAGGGAGTAGCCAGAGACTGGGAAATGTCTTAGTCTGTTTGTACTGTTAGAACATAGTAGTTCAGACTGGGTAATCTATAAATAGAATAGACCTGAATTCCCCACTGGTCTGCACCCTGGGAAGTCTAAGACCAAGGGCTTGGCAAATTTAGTGTCTGGTGAGTGGCTTTTCCTGCTTACAGAATGGGTCTTGTAGCTGAATCCTCTGGAGGGGACAGACATTGGATCCTCACATGGAGGAAGTGACAGAGGACAAACTCAACAGCCACAAGTCTTTTATAAGGTGCTAATCTAATGACCTCCTAAAGGCCCCATTGTCTCATATGATTGCTTTGGGGATTCAGTTTTAATATGAATTTTGGAGGTAATGCAAGCTTCAGATCACAGCAGAGACCTAGCTAGGAGAGGATTCCTCAGTCCTAGCCAAGCACCTGAGGGCCTCCCTATATTAGAAAAAGGGGTGGTTACTGCTATGTTGCTCTGGACTCTTCTTCCTGGTACTGCCTCTTTCTGACCCAGCACCAGCCAGAGCATCTGAGTGTCAGAATCTGGCCCCAGTCTGAAATACATAGTTCTAATGAGGCTCAGAGGAACCCACACCCAACCGCAAATGGATGACAGGCTCCACTCAAGGAAGGGAGGGAACATTGTCCTGTCTCACCTCCAGGATCCAGTCATGCCCTCGCAGGAGCTGCCCTGCACTTTCTGTCTACCCACTGGGGACAGTTTTCACTATGGCATAACTCTATACTCTGACCTCCTCACCCCCTTTCCTGCCCTTACCTGCCCCCTTCTCCCTCATCTCTTGGTGTCCAGCCACTTTCTTCTCCATTTGGAATATGGCTAGTAAGTTCCTGCCCACCGGGTCTCTATTTCTTTGGCTTCATCAGAGATGCTACAGTGGTCAAACTCAGGTTCCTGCAAGGTCACCACGTAGAATGCAGGCAGGGAGACAGGTGTCTGGAGATTCCCCTCTAGTCTTCTGTGTGTGTGTTTGTTGGACGTGCCTCTGCGTTGGTGTGTCTGAGTGTGTGTATGTTTGGTGGTATGTGTGGGAGATTGAATCCAGGGGGCGTATCCTTAGAGCACTCGCCTAGGAAGCATGAGGCCCCACTGGGTCCCCCAGCACCACATGGTAGCTGGATGTGGTGGCACATGCCTGGAATCCTAGCTCCAGGGAGACTGAGGCAGGGGGATTGCCTTGAGTTCCAGTCCAGTCTGGGCGACATCATGAGTTCAGTTCCAGACTGGACCACAGAACAAGAGCTTGTCTCTCAAAATAAAATAAAATGAAATAAAATGAAATAAAATGAAATAAAATGTGAAAGTCAGGGCCTTCACGTTGAGCTATATCCCCAGCGCCTTTTTTTTTTTTTTTTTTTTTTTTTTTTTGAGACAGGGTCTCACTCTGTAGTCCAGGCTGGTCCTGAACTCACTGTGGAGCCCAGGCTGGCCTTGGACTCACGGCAATCCTCCTGCTTCAGCATCTCTAGTGCTGGGATTGCAGGCATGCGCTACCACATCTGGCTTATGTGGTGCTCGGGAATAGAACTCAGGTACTTAGCACTTGACTTAGTGCTTGCTAGGCAAGTGCTTTCACCATCGAGCCATTCCTTCAGCCCCACTGGTGCATTTATTTATTTATTTATTTATTTAGAGACAGAGTCTTGCAAAGTCGCTAAATTGTCCAGGCTGGACTTGAACTTGCAATCCCTCTCCCTCAGCTCTGCAGAGTACTCGGATTCCAGGCCTGTGCCCCTGGCCGGGGCTTCCCTCTTGCCTTAAGCCAGGTCTTCTAGCAGCAGAGCCTGTGGCCAGGATCTGAGTGGGAGCCTAAGGAGCTGAGAGTGAGGAAGAGGGGAACAGGGCAATGGAAGTTGCAGTGCAAGGTGGTACCATGCCCCACAGCCCTACCACAAAGAGAGGCACCGCAGCATGTTTGGCAGGAACATCCCTTGGCCTAGGTGTGGGGTCCCTCTAGGAGTCAAGAAAAAGGTATAAGTTGGGGTGGTCCACAGCTCTCACCCACAATTGCCTTTGTGAGTCAAGGTTCACCCCACAGAGGAAACATTCCAGGCTTCTGGGTTCTGTTATCTAGCCTTTGGTGATACTTGGAAACCGGACTCCCCACCATGTCACCTGGGATTTCAATTAAATTTGAAAGTGGAAGAGCAATTTCAAGGAGAGCAAGGAGGTAGTCAAGGGATTTGCCAAGAAAGTTTGTGTCAGTTCAACTGCATCTTGTGCCACTGAGATCCCCTCTCGCTCTCTTTTAATATCTGGTTCTTATACCATGATTTGGTCTTCTTCTTGCTCTCTCTTTTTTTCCTGTGAGAAAAAAGTGGCCATCCTATTTCCCCAAATGGGGTAGTATTGCTCACTGTAAACAGTTTTCCCTCAGAATTAAGGCAGGAGGACAATGAACTAAGCCACACTCCCACAGCTGACACTTGCCCTGAACCCACTGTCTCCCTCTCTCCTTTCCCTCCACCAGCCCTTTGCAGAGCTGGGCTACCTGCCCAGAGAGGTTATACCAGACCTTTATTCCTGAGAGTCTGACTTGTTGGCTGCCCTGCACTTTTAAAATGGTCCCTGTTGAGGTTGTCTGCCAACAGCTACTGCTGGGTGAAGGTGCTAAGGCCTGCCACAGTGACTCTCTGGCTAGGCCCAGATGCAAGCCTCACTTTCAATGTATCTGCATGCAGTGTGTCCACAGCTGGAGTTGATCCTGACCATCACATCACAATCCTTGTCGCTGCACAGTATGGTAATACCCTTCTTCGTCTATTGGTCCGTGGGAAGGAGGAACTTAAGATGGCCAAGGGGCAGTGCCAGCTTCCAGGTTAGTGTAAGTTTAGTGTGTTTTCTGGTAAAAGCTCTACCTTTCTGGAAACTTGGATCTCTACCTGGAAGAGCCCAAAGTTTTGGGACCAGGAAGCAATATTTCACACACGTAAGTGTAAGATGAACCACGTTCACCTCTACATTCACCTCTGGGACCTGTAAGCCAAGGGAGACATTGTTCAAAACAAATACCAGGAAAAAAATACCAACACAAGAAGCTCAGAGTTCAGACCCACAGGTACCATGTTCCTGTGAGCATTTTCACTGGGCACCCAGGCTGTGTTACCGTTCTACCAGGCTCGCTGACTCTGGGCACTGAGACCAATGAATGAGTCTTTTGATCACCATCACATTATTCTTGCATGCCATACACAAAAATTAATTCAGAATAGATCAAAGACTTAAATATGTGAGCAGAAACTATGAAAGTCTTGGGAGATCCCCTTATTGTACTTTAGGTGGAAATGCTGTGGAGCCCACGTCTGAAGAGAGCACTGCTTCTATTAAATTCACTGTTTCCACCATGGTAGAAGAAAAGGACCCAGAATTATCCATCTGCCACCAGAACTTGAGCTTCCTGAGGAAGACAGCCACACTAAGGATTCAGCATCAGTTTTACGTGTTGGCAGGTTGGACACTCAGAGGGGTAGGGCCAGCTCAGTTGGGGAGAGAGTGACTGTGCTATTGGGCACAGGCACAGCCTCTATGACTGATACTGTGACCAACCTCATCAGAGGCTACTGTGTAGGCACTGGGATGGAGAAGGAGAGAGACATGTTCAGTAGATGCATCAAGTTGTTTCCTCTGTCAAGTGTTCACTTGAGACCCAGAAGCTTGCATACTCTGTACCACTCTCAGAAGTCCATCTACCTCTTTCCTGGTCCACTTAGTCACTGACCTTCGGTTTTGGTCCTTGAGGCTCATGACCACCTAAACAAGCCTTTCATTATTCCCCAGAAGTCAAGGAATATCCATGCACACTTCAGGCTACCTCTGTGTTGAAACAAAGCAATGCTCAGGTATACTGGTTCAAGCTTCGCATGCCGGGATGCTCTTTCTTCACTGTCCTTCAGGACTGTCCCAAGAGGGCTGATATGGCAGCAGCCCACTTCCAACTCTCACTAGCATGTCATACTGATCCCTGTGAGCCAGGCCTGAGTCCCTTCCTTAGCTATCCGTTACTTACAGGTTCCATAACGTTTTGGACCCTCTATGGCACTTCCACTCCTATCTGCCTGCGGCTTCTTCTTCTGACTCGCTGGGAAGTGGCCCCTCACTCAGTAGCTTCTGTTCTCCCTTCACACCCTTGCCAGGTCAGTCTAGATGGTAGCGGGGCTGGGACACTGCCTTCCCAAGGCCTGAGCACCCTCAAAGCACAGCTACTGATAACCACTAGAGCTCCTGTGATTAAGTGCTCCTCGTGTGCCTGGCATTGTACTAATAATATGCTGGACAGGCCTAGGGCAAGTGCGATAAGAAGACTAGGGCACGAATTTTAGGGTGGTCTCAAGGTCTTGCAGGTCCCAAGTCCTCAAGTTTTGTCCTAGATGAGTCTTTCTTTCAGTCCTGACCCTGCCAGTAAGCTGGTATTATCTTCCTTCGTTCTCACAAGAAATTTTATTTTTCCCATTTCATAGATGAAGGTACTGATTCCGGGGTCAGTTTGCCAAGGTCACAAGCTGTGACTAGCACAGCCATATTTTTCTGGCTCTTGACCAGTCACCTGTACTACTCCATATACCGTAGTTTGGCCTGAGCCCTGTGGAGACATCCCTGCTCATAATCTAGAAAAATCCGAATTCCCTAGGCCTGCCCAAACCGCGGGGTGTGGGTGGGGGTTTCACCGTGTGGCTGCCAGGCACGGGCAAACAGACACGTGTTTCGAGGAAAGCAGCCACAGGAAGAGTCTGCGGCCAGACAGGACGGCAGGAGGGCGCGTTTCCATGAATGCCCACGAGATGGCGTGCCAACACCGAGCCATGGGCCTCCGTCAGCTAAGTGGGCGGCTCCAGCCGGCAGACGCAGGGCTAGGCCGGCCAAGCTGTCTGCGGGCCGCGGGTCGGGTCTCCAATTCCCCTTGCTGTCATGGGTTTCTGTGTCCCCAGACTCGACCCTTTTCCCCTCAGGAGATGAACTTGGGGCAAGAAGCCTTCCCAGGGCACTTACAAGAGATTCTTCCTTCTTTCCCCAGGAGACCGTCTTGTCGGTGACCGGCGCGTGCCCGGGCCTGGCAGCTCTGCCTTTTCTCCCGTTCCCTCCCTGAATTCCCCAGGCCCTCCCTGTCACTCCCACCCTCTCAGCTTCTGCCTGTCTTCCAAGGCAGGGACCATTAGGGCCGATTCCGCGGGTTTGGTGATGCAAATACATGCAAATATATGCAAATCGCCATGTAAAGGAGGCTTGCCACTGTGGTTCTAAGTGGCTGTCACAGCTTCTCTGACACCTGTTCTGAGACAGCTGCCCTGCCCCCCACCTCCCGCTCTTGACTCTATTTGCTTCTCACTCCCCTTCTTCTCCAAGCCTCTGGCTGCTAGACCCTTTTTCTTGAGGGAGCGTGGCCCACTTCTGACTACAAAGGACCCTCTTCTGAATCTTTAGAGGGAAGATTTTTACCATCTGATAAATTCACCATTCCCTGGCTGTGTGACCTTGGAAAAGAACTGTGACTACTCTGAGCTGGGATTCATGACAGCATGTTTCATCAAGTTGTTGTACACGTCAAGTGCTCAGCACAGTACCTTTAAACATAGGCGGCATGTGGCTACCAGCACTCTGATCGTCATTGACCTTGTTGGTCAGCATGCTCTGAGGGCCGGGGCTTGGAGACAGATGTGGACGGGACTCAGCTCAGGCATGTGCCCATGTAGGCTCATTCCTGGGCATGTGCGTGCACGCGCGCGCGCGCGCACACACACACACACACACACACACACACACACACACACACACAGCTGACAGCCTCACGCGCTGGTGGGGCGCACGCGCGGGCACACGCATTCAGAAACACACACAGGAGGAGGCTGTGGGAGGTGGAATCTGAGTCATCGAGACCAGAGCTGTGGGTGGTGCTTTTGTCCTGATTTCCGGGCCTCAGCGCTCCGTTTTGAACAAGGAAATCGATGGAAGATGGCACAGCTAACCCCCCAGCTCAAGGGCTGTGTGAGGCTTCTGGCATCCTCCCTCTCCCTGGGCCTGCTGGCCTCCTGGTCCCAGCCCAGCTCTGAGTCATCTGTGCTTCTTCCTCTGCTCCTGTCACTGTTCCACGGAGCCCCCAACTGGGATAGGGCAGGCCCACTGGTGCCTGGTGTCAGAGCAGACCCAGGAAGACATCACAGAAGAGGTAGGACTGCTTGGCTCCTTCCTAGAGAATGTTCTGGGATCTTGATGGACGAAGTAAGGGAGGAAGATGGCACAGGGTAGTCATCAAAAGCCTGGTGTAGGGAAAGAGGCAGCCCCAGGTTCGGCCTCTATGTGAACTCTTGCAGTTGCCTTAGGCTCTTTGGGCCTCAGTTTCTTTGGCAGTAGAAGGAAGCCAGGGGTTTTGTGACCTTCAGTAGTGTCATGTACATAAACAGGTCCTTTTTTAGAGTTGCCCATCTTTGTATGGCACTGACTGGTGGCAAGGGCACATCCTCTGGACAGCCTTCCCCCTGCTCCTGTGGAGCTGTCCTTCCCTCACACCATGCAGGCCAAAGAGAAGAGGTGGGACAGTACCACACTTGGGGCTCCAGGAGATACCTCCTAGGTGGGTGCAGACTGGGTTATCAGTAGGCACATACACTGTCCAGCTCTGACTGGGAGAGGGGAAGGAGATGATTGGTCAGGATGGAGTCACAACTTTTAGGGGAAGGAAGAAAAGGCAGTGCTGTTCACTGTGCACCTATTACATGCCAGAAAGTGTTGGGAGCCACTCCACACGAGCTCTTTTGAACCTCACAACAGCTCTGTGACACAGGCCTTTGCACACTTCATGTACAAGACAAGAGGAATGGAGTAGGGTTCCCCAGGAGGCACAGTTTGTAAGTAGAAAAACTGGGATTCTGACCAGCTCATTTTCCACGAGGGTGCCAAAGGACAGAGTATCAGCTCTTCAGATGTGTAGCCCCTGTCCCCAAGGCCTCTCAAGATAGCTCAGGCCTTAGATGAGAGGGGCCTTTATTTCTCAGGTCAGTCTCTTGAGAGCCTGGGGGCAATGGTGGAGCTGGTGTGAGCTAGTTAGTCTACTGGAAATATCCCCAGGAGTATGCACTTGGCTCATAGCCAGGGTTCTATGACATCAGGGAAGGGACACAGGTGCAGGGGACACAGGTGCTGGAGATGGGGGCAGGGCAAGGGCAGCCTAGACACCCGCTGAAGCTCAGTCAAGTGCCAGTGGGTGAGTGGGCAGGGAGGGTTAGCGGCAGATGGACTGGGTTGGTGGGGGCAGGGATGCTGAACTGGCTCTGCAGCTCAAGGTGACTCAAGAACATTCTGGGAAGAAGAAAGTGTAAAGGATCAGAACAGGAAGGAGAAAGGAGAGGTACAGTTAAGGAGAAACCGAGGCAATGAGAAGAAAAGACGATGGGGGGCGGGGGGGGCGTGGACATAAGGGATTAAGTGTGCAGGCTCTGGGTCAGGTAGCAGCAGCTCTTATTCTACCACCACTGTGTGAGGGCTACATGGCTAAAGGCAAGACTTGTCCTTTAGTTTCATCAGCTGCAAACAGGGAGCAATTAGTGCTCATTTCCAGAACCTCTAGTCCTCCTCCACTGAACTTTAACTTCATCTAAGTAACCATCCACAAGAGCTTGAGTCACTGACCGGCCTGCAGGCTCCAGGCACCAGCTTCCACTCTCCTCAGACCACATAATCTCCCCTCCGCCTCCTGCCAAGTGATGGTCCCTGCTCCATCATCCTGAGGGTCTTGATCCATAGTTCTTTCCTCTGGGCGCAGCTCATGGGTCTGTTGGTCTTGCTTATGAGCAGTACAACCAGCACACAGTAGGTGCTTCAAGGATGTTCACCAAAAAGTTGAAGAGTACACGTCAGGTGGTTGGCACATTGTTCAGTCATTGTACCGTAGCTGATTTGCCGTCAGCAAATATTCCTAGTGCATCCGTCCTGTGCTAAGCAAAATAAGACCCAGTCCCTACCCTAGTGATTTCTCATCTTGGTGGGTGGAGAGTGTAATGTGGCAGTGAGTGTTAGTGAAGTGACTTCAAGGACATTCCAAACCAATGCTCACAGGAAAAGGTGGCCAATACTTGGAGGGAAAAGACGTGTGTGGTTAGACCAGGTTGGAGAGCCAGCCTCATGGAGCCTTCTGCAGCAGGCCCTTCCCAGCCCCAACGGTGATTAAGGTCCTTGTGGCTGGTTACTCGGCAGCCAGGCCGGAAGAGAAAGCCAGTAATTAACAAGCTGGCACTCACACAACCACATGTCAGCACGCCCAAGTGCTGGGATAGCTGTCTGTCAGTCGTAGCTGCTGGTGGAATTTTTTAGACAGCTGGGCTCAAGCCGGGAAATGAATATAAGTTACATTTCTATGCATCGTTGTTCGTGGTGGTAAAAAAATTAATCAGTGACATAGCTGTGACACATACTCATTTAAGAGTCTACAGAGAAATGTTCATTTGTCAGAGGCAGCAAAGAAGAGATTATGTGTCAGCCGGGGAGGGGTGAAATATTTATACAATGGCTAATAAACACCGGTGTGTAAGGGGGTCAATTGATTGTGTCAGTGGCCACATGACAAATACACCATTGAGCGGCCATGGGCACTGCCCCTGTGCCCGGGGGCTCCATTCTGATGACAAATATAAAATGCGTTACTGTTAATGCTCCCCACCGACCACCCGCACAGCCTTCTTTGCCGGCTGGGTGACTGAAGATTGCTGGGAAGCAGATCTCCCCTGGAAGCTGCCTACCCCCAACTTCATTAAGTTGAACTTGAAGTTGGTAAATTACTCCCCAAATGCCAAAACAGCTGCAAAAATCATTTCTTTGTGTGTGCTGCTTTTTAAAACTTCATGTTGCTGAAATTCAGAAGGCCAGGAAAATGATTGGCTTTGCTCTCTGCCTCCAGCAAAACCTACCCTCACCCTGCCCTCATTTCTGCATACCCAGGCACTGCTGAGGGGCAGTGCAGGGCCTCTGGCGCCTTGTCCAGTCAGCCTGTGACTATTTGACCATTCTGCCCATTGTTACAACTGAGGCCAAAGCCCAACTTGTTCCTTACAGACAGTGAGGAGTTCTTGCACCTTCCTAGACACCCTGATCCTTTGGTGTCCAGATGCCCACCTGTTATTGCTAAGGGGACAGTAGTCTCTTTGAGACATCTGTCATCCTCAGGGAGGCGGCTCTTGCCTTCCACCTCTCTCCATGAGCACTTTGGCTTCATGGTCACTTAATCTTTCTGGAAGGAGGGGAGCATCCTATCAGCACCAAGCAATTACTTCTTGGTTTTGAGTCCTGATCATGTGCCAGTCCTTTCCATGCATTATTTCAATGAATCTCCCAAGACTCTTGAAGTGAGCTTAATTATCGTCCAGAACTAGAGAGGAAACCCAAACCCCAAGAAATAGCCCACCTGAGGTGCACACTATGCAGACAAAGGTGAGATCCGAACCTGTTGGTATGACGCTGGAGCACAGTGTTTGTGGTCTTGGTTCACCTGTCCGAACTGTTGTAGGTATGTGTGTTGTGGCTAACACTGGAAAATCTTAATTCCCAAGCTTATTTTAGATTCTAAGAATTTAACTCAGAACACTAGAAAACTATACATTTCTGTGGCATTGGCTAGCCCAAACTTGGTTCACAATATTCACTCCAGAAAAACTTGGCTGACTCTGTCTTCAACCTTAGCTGCGGAGCGTAGAGCTCCTTTCGGTCCTTAAAGGGTCTCTTATGGTTCCAGCGTAGAAGCATGGGCACTATCCCCCTCTAGAGGGTGAGAGCTCCCTTACACTCTCCCTCACCCCAACCAGCCTCAAGCTACTGCTGGTTGCTGTAACACTCCCATCATTCCTGTGACATCCAACATCCGTCATTTGATTTGGGATGGGATGACACTCTGAGAAAAGAGTCGCAGATGAAATTTCACACGTCCTCGTGAATGTGGAGATTACAGATAAGCACACGCTGCAACTTGTTTGTTTTTACTTTCTGAATTGAAATTCCTCCCTTAGGAAGAAGTTGTACTCCACCGTAGGCTTTCTACTATGGGGCTGTTCATCAGATTAACAATAATGATTATAATATAGGTCGTGCCTAGTGAGTACTTACTACATGCTAAATGCTTTGTGGATGTTGGTTAATCCTCATAAAGATTCCATTTTACAGGTGAGAAAACAGAGGGAAAGTAATTTGCTCACAAATGCATAGCTAGGAGGAGCTGGGATTTGAATTTAGGGGTCATGGCTACATAGCCGCTAAACTCTTACTCATTAAGGCCCAAGTTCAATCCTACCTCACCGTGGTGAATCCAGCTGGTCCAAACCCTGGCCTCAAACTATATTGGCTCCCCAGCTGGTCTTGTTCCTTTTGCCTCTGAGCCTTTGCAGATGCTATTCCCACCGCCTGAAATGACCTTCTTTTGGCCTGCTCTCAGTGGGCGTCTCACTGGGCACTGCTGAGAGGAAACTTCAGCTGTCAGAATCCTCTCTCAAAGCTTGCAGAGCCTTCCCCAGGCTCCAGGCTGGCCTCAGGTCTAATGCCGGAGTGACTGAGAGAGTCCTGCAGCAGCCTGAGAAATGTCACCTCCCCACCCCCAGCCACCACACCACCCCAGTCATAGATCCAACCAGGTCACTTGCTTGGCACACCCCCTTCCCCGGCAGTGCCCAGGCCCTACCTCTGCTTCTCACTGCAGCCTGTGCTCCAGCCAACCCGCCTTGCCTCCATAGTCCCGGCAAGGTCCCGTTCCCTCTTACCTCTGCTTCCTTTTGCCTGGACATCCTCCCACTTCCTCCTCTGCTGTCTGTCCCCCTACTCATTTTTCAAGATTCATCTTGGGTGCCCCTACCAGGAAGGCTTCCTAGATTTCCCCATTCAGAGCAAGCTATTCCAGAGAGGAAAACAGAGCCACTATGACTGTGGTATTCCTAAAGCCAGACACAACGGTACAGCAGTGAGACCCTGTCTCAAATCCATACATACATACTTATACACAATAAAAAGCCAGGCACAAAGGAAGGCCTCATGAATATTTGTCCAATAAGCGAATGAACGTATGAGTGAGGTGAGAGTGAAGAGGACTCCAGAAAGATTTGTACAGTGACCGTAGACTCCAAAGAAGAGGCTCTGGAAACCTGCTCTGAGTAGGAGCTTCAGTTACCCTGGGCAAGGATAGCAATAGAGGTCAAAATCTGAGATCGTTTAAACAGACTTAGGATTGTACCTAGGATCCAAGCAACCTGTTTGCCTCCAAGCAAGTCACCTACCTGCTCTCAGCATGGCCACCTTATCAGTCATATATAGTCACATGGGGGTCAATAATATTGCCAGTATTATAAGATTGTGCTGGGGAGTCACATGAGAAAATTCAAGTTGTATATGTACACTCAACATTGATTTGTTGTTTTTAAGAGACTGGAACGGGCAGGAGGGCTGGGCGGGTTTGCGCTGTGTAGGCTGCTTCTGGCCCCGGCCTCAGCATCTGGGGTAAGGGCCCAGTCAAGAACCCTGAACTATCTGGATTTGTGTCCTGGGTCTGCCTGTGTGACCTCAGAAAAGATGCTTTCCTTTCTAAGTCTTGGTTTTCTCCTCTTTAAAATAAGAACATTAATTCCTTTCCCAGAACTACCCAGTAGGATTATTGTGGGAGATCACATGAGATAATATATATGAAAATGCCTTGAAATGTGCTCAGGGCTGTATAAATACAAGGGATTATGGTTATCTACAGGCAGTTGCAGGGGTTTAATTATTAGCATTCAGAGGCACTGCAGCTTTGGTGCAGCCCTGCAAATGTACCCTTCGTAGTTCCTCAGCAAGAGGGCCCCAAGGAGAAACTGAGGCTGGGCTTGCCAACATGCACCCCAAGATCCTTGGCAGTGGGGGGGGTGTCGTGAGAAGGTGACGGTGAGATGGAATAGCACCGGGGGCTTCACCCAGGCCTGGTCCCCAGTTCTGGGGCCTCCAAGCACCCTCATAGAGGTGGGACCCTGCAGGACAGGAGGCACACACCTGGGGTTCAGGAGTGAAGAGCTCTGGTTATCACCAGGAGTGGCTCTTCTAGTTTGTTCAGGGCGGCCCCGCAGGCTGGAGGAGCTACAGACAGGCACCAGCAAGCAATGACTCGGCATTTGCTAGACCTGGCTGGCTGGTGGGAGATGGATGCCAGTCTCACTGCGTCTGCAGACCCTGAGCTGTGTTTTTTTGGAGAGTGGGAAGGCCAGGCTCGCCCTCAGAGGCACAGCAGGAATAGCAGCAGCTCGGCTCTTCATCAGAGAGGGGCACCCAAGGCTGACAGGATCTGGGGTATGGCCTGAGAGTTGACGGAACAAGAGTAAGAGAAGGGTTGGGGGAGTGAGAAGCTAGTCTTGAGATATCAGAGTTATTTTCATGAAGAGGGAGCTGGAGGGTCAGCAGGAGGGGCTAAACTGGAGACCAGGGACCAGGTGCTATTCCATTTAATTATTCATTCAGTGTCTTTATGGACACCTACTACCTGGAGGTCACGGAAGATGGAGCAGTAAACACGAGGGAGCTGCCCTGCCCTTGGGGAGTTTTCAGTTTGGCAAATGGGACAGACACAAACATGCACTTTTCCAGAGGGAGTCCAGGAGCTTTAGAAGAAAGAACAGAGGCTGTCTGCAGCCTCAGAAGCTGGCCTGGAGTCAAGGCAATACAACATATATTGATTGATCACCTTCTATTGGTGAATCAATAGACGAAGTGCCTGTCCTCAAAGTGTTAGATTTTAGAAGGGCAATTATTGCAGGAAGAAGGCAAGAGAGGCCGAGGCAGGACTGGAAGACAGACCGAGGCCAAGGGAAGCTGTCTGAAATTTGGTCTAGGGCAACAAATGGTGCTCCGATTTGCACGGGTGAAAAGCCCCTCGAGTATTCACCGGCAATTTGGCAATGAAAAGTACATTGGAGCCTCTGTCCCACATTCTGTCAGAAGGTGGGGAAGGCTGGAGGAATGACTCAGTGGTTAGAGCACTTGTCTAGCAAGCGCTAAGTAATGAGTTTGATTCCCCAGCACCGCATAGCTGGATGTGGTGGTGCACTACTATAATCCTAGCACTTGGGAGGCTGAGGCAGGAGGATTGCCATGTGTCTGAGGCCAGTGCGAGCTACACAGTGAGCTCAGAACCAGCATGGACTACATAGCGAGACCCTGTGTCAAAAAAAAAAAAAAAAAAAAAAAAAAAAAAAAAAAAAAAAAAAAAAAAAAAAAAAAAAAAAAAAAAAAAAAAAAAAAAAACAACCAAACAGACAAAAAAAAAAAAAAAGAGGAAGTGGAAGGTACGTACATTTGAGCTGCCTGTCTCAACAGCTGGCTGAGACTGAGTGTGTCTGTCACTGACCAAATGTGGGCATGACTGAGTACATATGTCTGCCTGACGCCTCTTCACACCTTTATTAGCCTCAGTGAGTTGGTGAGCTGGCAGGGAATCAACAATAGTCTGTCACGTGGGCCTGGTGCCTTTGTCCACTTTAGTTTCCTAATCCTCCTTCCCCCTGGCCAAGGTAGTGATATTAACAACAGCTGACATTACACACGGCCACGGTCGAGGTTCTGTGCATGGACCACTTAGCCATATACACTCAGCCATATACACTCCTGACTTACAGATGAGACCAAGGGATCACCCAAGAGCATGCAGCTCGTGAACAGCAGAGCTAGGACCGGACTCCTTTCTTCCTGACCTGTCCCTATCCAAGGCCACCTCAGCCTCTCCCTCCTCCTTTATATCTATCCCTTAAGAGCTGCAAAGCTGCCTAAACAGACAGTAGCCAGAATCTTTTCCAAATTGCAGCCTTTCACCTTAGTGTGCAGATCCTTAGCTCTGACCACAGCCTCCTGGAGAACAGTGCCACAGAAATCCTAAGCGTCTGACATCTGAAAGCCACAGGCCTCTGTCCACAGCAAATTCTGGGGGTCTTCTCATTTTTGTCTGGAGTGGGGAACCCCTCACTTGGTCAGAGCAGCCTGGGAAGGCAGAATCACTGTGCAGAGAACTTGGTAATAATCCCAGCACGGGGAGGAGCGCTGCTGTATAAAGACAGATTAAAAACTCATCGGGCTGAGATGAAGAAATAACTCAGCCGGTTGGCCACAACGGGAAAGCCGGGGGCTGCAGGTGTTAGTGGTGACCCATGTGAGTGGGTGCCAGGAACGGGAGGCCTGTGGCCTTGGGAGTCTGCCCCACCTTCCTCCTCAGTGCCGCCCCCAGAGCCACCTTCCTTCATGGCCTGCCTGCAAGCCAAGGCTGGCAACTCCCAGTCCCGCAGGGAGCAGTGAGGCGGGTGCAGTCTGGGGACCCCGGAGCACAGTTGCTGCCCAGCTCCACACCCTGGTTTATTTCCTCAGCAGCACTGGAATTATTTTGTTCTTTTGTTTGTTTACTCGTGTGCCATCTCCTCCCCTAGACGAGGCGTCTCGCGAAGCCAAGGGCTTCTGTCCACTTGCGCACTGCAGTATTCCAGCCCCTAGCATGCAGTAGGGGGCTATTTTTTTAATGTTGCTGGGAATCGAACCCTGGACTTTTTATATTAAGTCCAGACTGGGATCTTGACTTTCGCCACACCTCGCTGGGCCTCAGTTCGCTTAGCTGTAGAACGGGCAGAACAGCCTCTTCCGAAGGAGATCTATGAGCCTGCGTCCGGCGACTAGGAAGCGCTACACCAGGGATTCTGCGCGCCGGTGGAAAAGAAAATGGAAACCGTGCCTGCGGCTTGGCGCGCCATCAGAGGGCGCCCGTGGGCAAGGCGCCGGGCGTGCGCCCCCCTCCGCCCCGCCCCCGCCCGGAGGGCTCCCCCTCTCCGCTCCGTCCCGCTCACACGCCCACCCCCTCCAGCGCGGGTCCCCGCCGCGGAGACTGTCTCCGCGGCCCCGCGCCCCTCCCCCCGCCAGCCCAGGCTCCTTCCGCCCACGCGGCCCCATATGCTGGGAAGAGCCTCCCACTCCCCATCTGCCGAGACACTTCCTTGCCCCGATTCCAGGCTCCGCCGCCGTCCCCTCCTACAGGAAGCCGGTCCTGATTGAGACGAGGGCTGAGCCAGCGTTGCCGGACACCCGGCCCGGCCCCGCATCCCCAGCAGCGGACAGGGGGAGATGCCATGTGCCCCGTGCTGACGACCCCCAGAGCAGAGCTCAGCCTGGAACCAGGCTGTCGAACAGATGCGGGAGCTCTGTGCGCTTCGGGTCGGTGGGGAGACCCTGCCGCGGCCGGGAGTGGGCAGGCCGGGACCCCTGGCGTCAGCCGGCTGGCTCGGAAAGCGGAGCGCCGAGCGGGGTGCTGGGGCGCTGCTGGCGGTCCCGCAGGCCCAGCCGCACGCGAGCGCCGAGCCGGGGTCTGGCTGCGGGGCAGTCAGCTGAGGGACCTCGCGGGCAAGCGGGAGACGCGGCCACGAGGGGTGGGGACGCAGGGCCCGGAGGCCTGATGGGGAGAAACAGCCTGCTTTTTTCCCCTGAAGGACTGGTTTCATTTTGCAGATTGATTATTACTGCGTGAGAGTGTGTGTGGGGTGTGTGTGTGTGTGTGTGGGTGGGTGGGTGGGTGTGGGTGTGGGGGTGTGGGTGTGGGTGTGGGTGTGTGGTGGATGGGCGTTAGGGTTTTTTTTAAACGTACCTTACTTGTCTAATGAATGTTTGATTGCACCTACATCCGGAGGCTTTTTTAATGAAAGGTAAAGGCTCCTAGAGAGAAATAAATAAATAAAGGATCATTCCCCGTCCCTTGGCACCATCTTCTCCCAACAGCTCTCCGTCCACAGCTGTCTTCTGTACCCTCGAGGAAGAATTCTGTTCCTGTTTGAATGTTCCCATGTAAATGATGCTCTCCCGCGGAAATCACACCCTTCAATCGGTCAATCTCAGGGCTTTTATTAAGGATGTGAAGGCAGATGAATGAGAAGAGGGCCTTAGAGGGAGGGGGTCGGAGTGGAGACCCAGGAGGGAGGCGCCCTTCCTCCCCTGCTGCAGGCTGGACTGCGGCTTTGCACACTTGTTGAAGGCCTGCTCAGTGCCAAGCTTTGGGCTGAGAACTAACTGCATGTGGAGAACGCAGGCACAGGTCAATGCCAATGGTAAGTTTAATTCACCCACTTTTTTTTTTTTTTGAGACAGTGGCTTGCTCTTCTGAACTCACTATGGAGCCCACACTGGCCTTGGATTCGTGGCAATCCTGCCTCAGCCTCCTGTGTACTGGGATTACAGGCATGCACACCAAGCCCGGCTTTATGTGGTGCTGGGGAATTGAACTCAGGACCTTGCCTTGCAAGGCAAGGACTTTAACTGCTGCGCTGTTCCTCCAGCCCCTCACCCACTATTTGTTTAGCATCCCAGTAGCACATTCTGACTCTGGGAATTTCAGAAAGCCTCAGTTTCTTCTTCTGTAAAATGGAGATAATAGTCATATTTATCTTATGGATGTGCTGGGAAGATGAAATGGCAGAGTGCCTAAGGTTGGCACTCAGCATGAGCTGTGATTATCTCTCTAGGGAGCGTCGTAGGAGCTGGGAGAAGGCAGCCGTGGCAGAGCCCAGATGCAGGAGCGCAGTGGAGGTGGGCAGAAGTTACACCCCTCTTAGGGGTAGAACAGCGGCATTTTTGTCCCTTTCGTCAGCAGATCATAACCACGCGTCTATGTTCTTCACTCTGGGGATACACGGTGAGGCATGTAGACCTGGTCTCTGCGCGCAGAGACATCAGGTCTGGTGGGGAGGCCAGGTTCGTTAACAGACCACAAACAGGTGGGCAGGGCTGGCACAGAGCAAGCACAGCAGCTACGGGGCACTGAGAAGGGGTACCTACCCCACCTACTTTTGTGGAGGAAGGCAGTTAAGCCAAGCATATGGGTAGGGCTGAGTCGTATGTGAAAGCTGGGGACAAGAGCCCTGTGGAATCGCCTATGAAGCACACAGAGGTTAAGAAAGTGAAGTCATGGTTGACTGTGGAACTAAAATTTCAGTCTCCCATCGCTAGAGAAACAACTTTAGTCAGTTGTTCAAATCCTGAGTCTGCTACTTACTATCTCTGTGGCCTGGCTGAGTTATTTTAACCACTCCATCACTCAGTTCCCTTTTTTGGAAAGCGTGTGCATTAATAAAAGGGTCCATACAGTGCTCTTTTCACTGGATTGTTGCCCAGAGATGGCATTCGTAGGTTCGGATCATGAAGGATCTTGCAAACCATGGGAGGGGCTTGGACACAGCTAAGAGCTATAGAGAACAGGAGAGGAACAGGAGCAAATCTGTATTGTCCTTGGTGTCATTCCTGGCTCCTCTCTTCCTCATATGTGGTTTAGTAGTACAACTGTCACTCTGCCTTCCTAATTCATGGAGCATCTGACCTCTTCTTCCCACTACCACAGCCTCCACCCTGGTCCGTGCCATCCCCATCTCTCTCCCGCATTGTTACAGGGCCTCATTGCCTTTGCCCTTGTCCTCTTAGAGTCTGTGATTCACACAGCACATAGAGGGATCCCGCTAACATGTCTGCGTGACATGGCTGTACCAGTCCTCTGCTCAAACCTTCCAGTAGCTCTGCATCTCTCTCCCACTTCCAGATGGCTCACAGACCCTGCATAACCTCTCCCGTTATCTTACTTCCCTAGCCGTGTTTGTCTCCGTGCACTTCCTCAAACACGAACTTGAAGTCGCTGAGCGTGATCCCATCTCAGGATTTTGTACTTGGTATTCCATCTGCTTGAAACAGCTCCAGGTACCCGGCAAGCTCACCCCCTCACTCCTTCCAGGCATCTTCGGCGAGAAGACTTCCCTCCCAGCCCTACCACACAGCAGCAAGCCCATGTCCTGCCTGAGTGCTCCCAGGTTCTGTCCTCCGATTTGTTTCTTTACATAGAAACCGTCACTCTTGAATATTATATATGTTCATATGTACTTATTATTATTACTTGTCCCTCATCTCCTCGTCAGAATACAAGCACCACGAAGGCAGTGGTTTCATTTGGTTCATTGCTATCCCCGGCCCCTGGGATCCAAGAGCAGTGCCTGACACAACGTGGACTCTCAGTAACTATTTGTTGCATAAATGAATGGATGAATAGATATGCACCAAAGAAAGACCACCCTGATGCAGAGTCCAGGAGAGGGGGACCAGAGTGAAGGCAGGGAGGAACATCTTTGTAGGCTTCTGAGAGTGGGGAGTGATCATCTCTCGTGGACAAAGGAGACAGGGCTGGAGAGTAATGGGTTGTTTGGAGAGATGCAGCCGCCATCACATGGTTGGGGACTGTCTGCTGTGAAGAAAGGCTGAGGTGAAGGATAGTGGTGATGTTCATTTCTGGCTGGGGCATCCCGAAGGTAGTGGTGTTGATTACTGGAGATGGTAGAAGTGTTACTGATGTGAGCATTTCTGGACCTTGGCGGCCTCATCTGTGAAGAGGATGACTTCTGCTCACTGTCTGGGGCAGTTGTAGAGACAGGGAGACATAAAAGAGATGGAAGGCCATTGGACAATGCCCAGTGAGTTTCCAGATGTGAAAGAACATTACTGTTGTTGTTGATGGTGATGATAATGATGATGATTTGGGGAAATCTGGCAGGTAGATGAGGTGATAGTCTGCGGCAGAATCTAATCACAGTCCAGCCTAGGAGAGAGCAAATGCTGGCATGTTCCATTCGGTCAATACATGCGATGGGTGGTCAGGACAGGGAAGGATGGTGTGGCTCCAGCTGTTATGGGACTTGTGAAGGGGGCTTTTGGCTGGATCCTGCAGTGAGGAAAATGGAGAGCCAGAGCAAGGTTTGATAGAGGTTCCTAAGCAGAGAGGCTGCAGGGTAGTTTGAGATCTGGGGGCATGAGGAGAAGAGCCCTAGGCATAAGGCGAATGATAATGGTGACTGCCACCAGGGATGGCCGTAGATGTCCTTCCTTACCCGCATCTGCCACCAGAGACAATATGGGGATTCTCAGGCTGGAGAGGCAGAAGGCAAATGCTGGGTGGCTGGGCAGAAACTGTCAGTGGGGTTTTCCTTCCTGTCACATCCAATTAGTTTTGCTTGTGACCATCCTAGGTGCCAAGTACAGTGGGCAATACAGAAATTCACTCTCCAATGTTTTTTTTTTCCCCCTTTGGACACCTACCAAGTACTGAGGTGTGAACTTGTAGACTTGGCCCGTTGCACTCTGACAGTTCAGAGTTTAGTGGAGAAAGGGGTCCTGCCTTCTCACTGTTTAGGTGCCACAGGGGAGAAGAGCCTTCACTAGATACACTGCAGTGCCAATGAGGTAGACATCTCCTCATTTTAAAGAGGAGGACCTTGTAGATGCTAGGGTTGCCTTATTGATAAGTTTGGCTCCAGAGCCCTTGCTGATAACCACTGACCACGCTACCCATGGTCAGTCTGTGATTCTGGAGCTTACAAGTGGCAGAAGACGGACATGTACAGTCCTGTCAATGGGTCCTTGGGATCACAGACTCCTGGTGGGAGCATCAGAGAGAACTGGGAAATGGAACTGAAGGAGGCCCTAGGCTTAGAGCCAAAAAGGCTTTTATAAAGAGGCCACTAGTAGACACTGCCTCATTCTTTTATTAAAATTATTATTTTTTTTTATTGAGATAGGATCTCATTCTGTAATCCAGGCCTGTCCTGAATCCACTATATAGCCCAGGCTGGCCTTGAACTCACAACAGTTCTCCTGCTTCAGCCTCTTGAGTGCTAGGATTATAGTCATGTGGCACCACTCCCAGCTTATGTGGTGCTGGGAAATCAAACCCAGCACCTTTCACTTGCTAGGCAAGTGCTTTAACCTCTGAGCCACGTCACTAGTCCCTGGTTCCTGTTCATTCTTTATTTAATTTCACAAATATTTATTTCATACTACCTATGTTCCAGGTACTGTGTGATAGATGAAATTAGGGATGAATTTATAGATTCACTCAATAACTCCCAGGCCCTTGCTGTGTGCCACACCTGCTGTGCTACACTACGGGGGCACAGTAGGAAGCAAATAGACCCAAATCCCGCCCTCGTGAAAGTTTTATTCTAGTGGGAAAAGAGAAAATAACAAGACACATTTAAGTGTATGTACACATGTAGTATGGTCAATAGCAATAAATGCTAAAGAGGAAAAAGAAATGGGACATTACAAAGTCGAACTTTTAGACAAGGTGGTGGAGAAAGACCTCAGAGCACAAGGCGTGAGAGGCAGGCAGGGGCTGGGCATGCAAGGCCTTGCTGGCCCTCATTAAAATGTACATGTGTGTGCATGGGTGTGTGTGTTATTTAATCAAAACGCTGTAGGAGGCCATCAAACTTTTGTTTTTGTTTTTGTGTGCAGGACTTTATTTGGGTATTCCTTTGGGCTCAGTGCCCATGGAGGAGAAGGAGGCAGGAACAGGCAGAGGGAGATGGGCTGGCCTGTGAAGATCTCCAGGGCTAGAATGGCCCCTTAGGGTTGTCCAGAGCTGGGTTCTTCGCATGATACGTCACTCTCAAGTGTGGCGACTCTAGTGAGGAGCAGGACCATGGACAAGGCCATTTTCCGCAGCCGCCTTGACCTTCAGGGGGTCTGGGTTTGAAGAGAGACTGTCTACCAACAGTACTTTGGCACCTGGAGGAACAAGTCTTCCCCCGAAGTGGAAGGCTGGGCTGCAGTTCATATCGTCTGTCCATGTACTCAGACCATTGTTTTCATAGTGCTTATGGAGGTTTTTAATCATGTGAGATTCTCTGACTCATATATAATTTCTTGAACATGTCACTCTGATTTCCTACATGTGAGGAGGTGAGGGGAAGAAGAGGGAGGCTGGGAGTAGGCTTGGAGGTGGGCACCCAGGGGTCCTGATGGGATGTGCTGGGAGGCAGTCTCACTGAGGGTCACCTGGGCTTTAGGCCTGTGCGCAGTGTCCCCTGTTCCTCATGGGAATAGCCAGTACAGCTAGAGGTCCTGCCTCTCAGCCTGAGTGCTGTCCCAAGGCCCTACTGTGTTGAGACTCAGGAAGGTGACAGGGTGGGATTATGCCCCCAGGTCAATTCCTCTAGAGTCAGAAGCCTCAGCTCTGTGGGTTCCCCTTTTTTAGCTTCTGTATTTTCTCTTTTTTCTTCCCTCTTTTGCTAGCTAAATTTTCTTCTCTTGGAGGGAGGAGTGCTGGGGATTTGAACTCAGGGCCTTTGCATGGAACTACATTGTCAGCCCTTTTTTATTTATTATTTTGAGACAGAGTCTCACTATGTCACCAAGTCACTAAGTTACCCAGACTGGCCCTGAACTTGCCTCCTGCCTTAGCTTTCCCAGGTGCTGGGTTACAGGTGTGTGAGGTGGCCACCCCAACTCTGAATTTCCCTCTCGCTCTCTCTCAGCTGAAGGAGAAGGAAAGGAGGTGAGTCTGACCTGGTGAAGGCGGCTGCCAGGCTCTCACCCCCACGCTTTACTCTGCCTGAGGCCCAAATGGGGTGTCAGGAACTTGTCCTAGCCTAGAGGAGGGGTCCATGGGAAAACCAGGAAGGGAGAGGTTGAGGCAGTTCTGTCTTCTGCCTGGAATGTGCCTGTCTTTCAGACAGGTGGCTGTGGGACAAGGCTGGAGATTTCCTTGAGCAGCCATTGGCAGGATGAAGGGGTGTGTCCTGTTTTCAGTTTCTGCTCAGATGCATGACACCTGGTCTCTGTCATGGCCAGGAGATCCTGGCAGCTGTTTCTCCACCTCACCACACGGAAGGGCAAGTTGCCTGTCCCACTCTGCCCCACCCTCAGAGTAAAGCTGTGAGTGGGACAGATGTTTCCAAAGGAACTGGACATGCTGCCGGATGGGGGACATTTGTAAGCTGCGTACCTGCTACTCCCACTTCCAGGAATATATCCCCAGCTCTTCCAGGGCTGGCTCAGTCATCTTCATCCACGTCTCAGATCACATCTGATCTTCTGGCTGCCCAGTCTAAGATAGTCTCCCTGCTCCTTCCCTTTTTCCACATTTGTTTTGTTTTCCTGTAAAGCACATACCACTGTCTGAAATTATGTTTTCTACTGCCTTATTTATAATTTCCCATATGCTTCCTTGAAGTGGATTGTAACCTCCATGAAGCCAGGTCCCTTGCTTGTCTTGTTCACGTCTATATTTTCAATATCTGCCTAGAATAGTGCCCAGTACATGGGAGGCACTTCATGAATGTTTTATGAAATGAAGGGATTCTATTTTCCCCAATTACTTGACCCTAAAAAAAGATCAAGAAGGGCACCTGTGAGCATATATATGACCAAAGAGGGACAGTGTCTCCAAATAGGTTGGGCATGGCCCCTAGGTACCAAGACAAGAGCCTGTAGAGTGTGTGCGTGTGTGTGTGTGTGTGTGTGTGTGTGTGCGCGCGTGCGCGTGTGTGCGTGTGTGTGTGTGTGTGTGTGTGTTGGTGAGAAGCTGAGACTCCTGCTGGATTAATACCAGCTTCTTTGGGGGAACAGGAAAGGGAGAGGGGAAGGACAGAGGAATGCTGAAAATTACCGGGGAGCTGTGCAGCCCTTGCAAGCCCTCCGGCTGCCAGCTGGGAGCACCCAACCAAGGAGGATGGCATCATCCTCACAATTTCCAGGCCATCTGAACCTTGGCTGCCCCCTCCTACCAGAAAGGTGTCAATGTGAAGAGGGAGAATGTTCTCTCTCAAGTGCGACCCAGGGTTGGTGATGAATACCAGAGACGGTAGGATCCGCTAAAATAACATGTCGCACGGTGGGCTGAATTCGGGAATGCTGGATTGGTAACTGGCAAATTGAAAGGCTGCTTCAAACTATAATGGTTAAAGAAAAAGGGAATTATTTCATGCCTTTCTTTTCGTCTATCAAGGTGTCAGCGTATGCTAATTACCTGGCAAAGGCTTCAACGGGAAGAGGAAGAACAACTATTATATTTCTGAGGAAAGATTTATCTTGCATTATTGGTGCCAGTTGGAGGAGGAGGTGAGGGTAGTGGTGGGGGTCAGAGAGGCAAAGTGAGAACCATTCCTTGACTTGAATGGAATTGGAAAGGGTTTTGAACTGCGGTTTCTCTCCCAAGATTAGAAATATAAGTCTTGTTGAGAGAAACTTTGCTGCGAGCCTAGGGGCCAGGACAGCGGGCAACTTGGCCAGGGATCCCAGCATCCTAGGATCTTATAGGAAGGGGTCAGGCTGCAGCAGCCGATGTGGAGGACACATGAGACTTGCATGCACCTCTAGTTACATTAAGAGGCAGACTAGGTGGGGGTGGAGCACCACTCAGCGTCTGGTAGCCCTCAGTGTGGGGTCCTGGCTGTACTCCTCCTCGCTGTGGTTTGTGGCACATTGCTCCATCTTTCAGGGCCTCAGTTTCCTCGTTTGTGGGGAAAGTAATCCCTCCTTTACATGGTTACTCTAAACGCTGAACAGGATTATGCAGATGTGCTCAGTGCAGCTTAGCCAACAATCGCACCTGTGGGTATTGCTATGCAACACGGACTCTTCCGAGCGCCTACTGGGGTCAGAAGAACTAGGAGACAAAGGGGAATAAGAGATATGGCTCTGCCCTCAAGGGACTTACCTATTTCTTCTTTCATTCTTACCTCTTCAGAAGTCTCCGAACATGGAGAAAGGAAATGCAGGAGACCGGGAAGGCCCTCAAGACTTTTATAAAACTGTGCCTCTACTCATGATTACAAGAACAGTGACCTGACTGCCATGCATAAACTCAAAGCGGAGTTCTGCAGGGATCTGGTGAAGGCCAAAGGTTCACGCTGGGAAGGGGCTGTGGGGGTCAGAGCTTACATGATTGAGCTTGCAAAAAAACAGGTGACAGTCTGCCTTCAGGAGGGCCCAAGCTCTGCAGACCAGTTTTGAGGGGTCTGTCCTCAGGGTGGGGGTCCTGGGAACCTGAAGAGCCAGATCCTATGGATTGCCCCCCATACCTATGTTGAAACCCAGCTTTTCGAAGCCTCTCTCTTTAAGATCAGCTGGCATGAGGCTGGAGGGAGGCAGCTAGGCCTGGTGGCAAGTGTGTAGGCTGTATTAACCGAGGTTTGGGTTCAACCCCCGCTCCTCACAACACTGCCTTTTCATATGGCCTTGTGCCATCTTATAACCTTCCTGTGCTTCAGCTAAAAATAAAAAAATAAAAAATAATCCCTAACTGTTGAGTTGTTAGCCAGATTGAAAACAAGACATTCAAAGCACCTGGCACACAGTAGGTATTCTGAAATGGTAGAGGTGATTACTAAAATTGGCCATTCTTTCCAGCTGTGTCTAATTCAGTCTTGGCCCAAACCCCCAAGGCCTGGAGACATATTTACTGCTCTGGGAATGGCAGAGAAAGGAATGGGGATGCCACCAGGTGAGTTGTGTGGCAGACAGAGACTTTGAGCAGGTAATGGCTGTCAGAGACCAGCAAATCACAGGTGTCTCAGGAACAACAGGAGTTACACTCAGATACCAAAGAACAAACACACAGCACAAGACGTTTTGCCAAAGCAAAGCTGTTTTGATCGTTCCCGGATGTGACATGTATCGCATGAGGAAAAAGAGCCTCTTGCACTGAGGCTGCCTAATTGACAGCCAACGGCTTTTCACAGAGTGGCCGTGGGCAGGGAGGGGATGAGGACGAACAGCCCCCTCCCAGACTACTGGTCTCCCCACTGGCCTCAGGCAAGCCTTCAGCAGCCTACCACTCTGCAGAAGTCCATGGGGCAAGATAGGCCATGACTCCAGATGCCCTCTGGATCCAGTCCCGGCCTCTACCTCTCCAGCTCAGTCCTGCAACGTTTCTGAAACTGAGACAATATACCAGTCTAATAGAACTTCTCAGTGTTCCCAAATGCAGTAGGCTCTCTCCGGCCTCTAGGCCTTTGAGTACGCTGTTCTCTGTCCTTGATTCCTCCTCTCCCCTCTCCCACTACCTGGACAGTAATGGCAACAGCCTACTTAATAACACAGCAGCAGCTTACATTTATTGGTCTAAGTGCTTCCCAAATGTTTTCTTTTTCATACTTACAACAACCTACAAGGTAAACGTAATGACAGTTGATGTGTAGCAGGTGCCTACAATTGGCCAGATACAGTTCTAAATGATTTGTAAGAACATATGGGAAGAGTTACTATTATTATCCCTATTTTATAGCATTTTATTCTTATTTTTTATTTTATTTGAGACAGGGTGTTGCTCTGTAGCCCAGGCTGGCCTTGCACTCACAGCAATCCTTCTGTATCAAACTCTCAAGTGCTGGGATTACAGGCGTGCCCCACCACACCCGGTTTATGTGGTGCTGGGGAATTGAACTCTGGTACTTAGCGCTTGCTAGGCAAGTGCTTTGACCTCTGAGCATTGCTCCAGCTATTATCCCTATTTTATACACGAAGAAACTGAGACACAAAGAAGTCCAGTTACTTACCAAGGTCATTAACTTGAGGCAGTAGAGTCCAGCTTCCATCTCAGATTGCCTGACCCCAGCACTGGAGTTCAAAGTATATCTCCCTTCTCCCAGTGCTTCTTCTTTTCCCTAGTTGGGTCAGGAGCTTCCACACACTACCCTGAAAAATTTGCTTATCCCTCCCCCTGGATTGGAAAATCCCAACAGCAGAGACTGTCTGCCTGGCCTAGCACTGTATTCTCAAAGCCTTGTGTAGTTCCTGGCACATAGTGGGGGCTCTATCTGTGTTGAAAGCCTACATGAATTCTGCCAGGACACTTTCCCTCTTTGGATCTCCCTTTTCAAACTCAAAGACTGTAAACCTAACCATATATATATTAACTGAGGTTAAAAATTCAATCACATAAAATCTGGGTTCTCATTTTTTATAGTGGGTGAGAAAAAATATTTTCCTATTCATATGAACTGGTACAAAAAGTGAAGATGGATAAGACTTGGGGAACACAACTGACTGGGCAAAACTGAGGAAGAGCTAAGTAACCACAGGATGATCTCTACCTGATGCCTGATTTCCTTTGAGACCTGGGACAGGGTGTGGACCCAAGACTCTTGCCTGACCTCCATCGTGTCATATCTGAATTTGTGTCACCATGCTACTTACCTTCTGCCCAAGGTTGGCCACACGCTTGAAGATGAAGGAGCTGAAAAAGGAGCGGGGTGCCAGAGGAGCAGGGCGAGTATACAGGGCTCTGATATTTGCCCACAGGAGGTTTCTGTCCCTAAGCCATCATCTGCATTCAAGCAAACTCTAGCACCAGAGTCTACTTTCCTGCTGCCCAGACAGCTGTTGCCGGCTGATGCTTTTTGTGATGGTGCAGAGATAGCAAGCTGGGCTCTCCTTTGGGAGGGGCCGCCGCAGGAAAGGGGCTGGACATCTCAGAGGAGGGTGTGAGTCCTGGGAGAGTCAGGTCTCCTCAGGCCTCTGGGGGAAGGTGGCTTTTGGTCCCCTGCTGGCTTTTCCCCTGTGGTTAGAGAGAGCGCTCGAGCAAAACTGTCATGTGAGCTTCAGTCTGGATTTACCCTGTGAGCCCACAGGAATTTGGGGAGAGGCTATGGCCACCTCATCACCGCAGCACTGCGCGCCCCAGTGTGCAGCCTGCCCAGCCCAAGCTGCGAGGTGTGGGAGCCTTCCTTTCCTCACCAATAAAATGTAGATAATGATAATACCTTCCTCCTAGGCCTGTGGTGAAGATCAAATGAGAGAATGCAGGGAAACGCGTCTTATATGCTATAAAAGGCTCTGACAAATGCTCATTATTTTTTCCTATTCTTCTCTTGGAATTTATCAAACACTTTATGGGCCCTGGAGGTATTTTTTTTTTGCCTCCATTCTTCATGGCTTTCTCTAGTCAACTATTCTTGTCCCTTTTCCTGCTGTACTTTAGTAAAGGCAGGGGAGTGTAGTGGCTAGGGAGAGAGAGGACAGGCAGGCTGGGTTTGGATCCTGGCCCCACCTTTTCTGGAGGCATAACACAGGGTAAGTCGCACAACCGTTCTGAGCTCCTTCAGCTTTCTCTTGTATAAAATGGGTATAAAAGTTGAACTTAAATCCTATGAAGATTTGATAAGACTAAATGAGATCATTTGTCCAAAGTTCTTAGTACTGTGCCTAAAAAGTATTTAAGAATGCCTGCTGTGGTCCTGTGGTTATCCGTTCTCTGGTATGAAGACTACATGTGGTTCTTTCAGTAGTAGAACCAACAAAAAGAGATCATGGGCACAGTAATAGGATTCCTTGAGTCTGCACTTGCAGGAAGGGTTTGGTCAAGAGCAGATTAGATATTCATTCAGCAAGCATTTCTTGAGTGACTGCTCTGAGCCACGCATTCCTGGAGCTCTAGGATGTCTGAGTTAGGATCTCCAGTACTGGGATGCCATACTGCAGTAGTAGATATTCATTCATTCATTTATTTGTCCATTCAGTTGGTCGATTAAACCCATTTGTAAGTTCTGTGCTGGGCTCTGGAACCCACAGCTGGATGGATACAGGGTAGGGAGCCAGAGAAGCAGGAATCTGGCTGAAGTCTCTTGAGGTCTTTGCTTAGCCCTGATATGTCCTCCTGTCTCTGGTCCCTTGGCCTCAGTCTCCCAATCTGAACATCAAGGGGTTGCTAAAGCTGGTCCCCTCACTCCTGGCCCATACCGACATCCTAGTTTCTGAGCCAGGATGGACAAATGCCGAGTGACACCCCCGTTCCTGCTTCCAGCCCACACGTTCACTCCGGGCTTGGACATCGATCGTCTCGGAGCTCATTAGCGGCTGCACAGCCATTGCCGCATGTCACAGGCTCTTAAAGTCTCCATTACTGAGGGCCCTCACTCCTCTGTATTTTTAGCCTGCATCTGGAGGAGACGGCTGGCATCCCTGCAGTTATACATGTCAGGTTCAGTGGTTTCGACAACTTTTCAGGCCTCTGGGCACCTGGAGGTGGGGGGCCCCCAGATCTATCCCTGGAAGGAAAGCAGGTGGGAGATGTGTGGGCCAGGGGTCTTCCCCTCTTCTACAATCTCCTACTCTATTCCCCTGGGACTGCCTCCCAGGTTTGACTAGGTCAAGGGGCCCCCACACTCCCAGGATAGCGTGGGATGTAGGAGGACTAACAGCTCCTTGGTTGACACTGGAGTCAGGGCAAGTATTGCTGATTTGGAAATAAAACCTAAGCTAGTTGGATGTCCTCAAAGATCAGTCAGTATCTCTGGCTGCAGACAGGTAAAGCAGAGCATGCAACAGCAGCATGTTGTTGTACAATACAGATTAGGTGTCTTCTGCCTGTTGGAGACAGAGCAAGCCTGAGAGGCCAGCCCAGGCTGGGGGAGCCAGGGCTCCTCTGGCACTAGGTAAAAATTGCTTTTCGTAGACCCTAGAAACCTGAAGAAATGACATATTCATGGCCTATAGACTCTTGGATTAATGTCCTGGTGAGAGACACCGGAAAAGAAGAGGAAGGTCACAGCCTACCTGAGAGGGGTTGGTGGGACAGTGAGGATGACAGAGAAGGATCCCATGGTCGGAGAGGGGCCAGTGTCCAGGTCTAGGTCAGGAATACAGCTGTGTCTAGGCAGAGCTTGGACTTCCAGGTGAATGTAAGTCTTTATCAAGGACATAGTTTCAATTTCCTCCTTCCCTGATCACCACGTTACCCAATGACTTGCTAGTGAAACAACATGATGGTCGTGAACTATTCCTACACCGTGTGCTAAGTGCATGCCCTGCATCTCCCAAACACCTTACTGATTCTTCACCTGAAGGTGGGCGCTACTACAGCTGTCCTCATCTTGTAGGTGATGGAAGTGTAGCTCAGAGAGGCAGAGCCATTTACCCACATTTGTGCCCATCAGGGACAAAGTTTCTATCCAGAATTCAGACTCACCCTACATTGTGTGGAGCCTCCAGATGCCAAGGAAAGGAATGAGGTAAGTTCTCACTCATTCCTTGGTGACATTTTACTGACGACACAGTGGGAAGAACATCACTGTGAGGTGTCAGAAGTTTCTGGCTCTGATGCAAGATTGTGGTCTGAAAAACTTCCATTTGCCTCTGGGCTTCAACGAGGGGCTGGATCAAGGTGGGGATGGATCGGTGCCATGTCACACATCTGTTCTAAGCTCCCACTTGACTCTGACAAGATGATGAATAATAATAACAGCAAACATTGCTGAACACTTACTTTGTGCCAGGCAGATTACATGCATTATTTTATTTAATCTCCATCCTTCTCTTAGGAGATATTTTCTTTTGTTTTGTGATACTGGGGATCAAACCCAAGGCCTTGTACACACTAGTCAAGCACTGTGCCACTGGACCACATTCTCCATCTTCTTCATTTTGTGTATGGAGACGAAGTTTCCCAGGCTGGCCTCAAACTTTTGATTCTCTCACTTCTGTCTCTCAAGTAGCTGGGATTACAGTTATGCACCACCATACCTGATTTGGCATTTACCTTAAACAGGTGAGGGAAGGAGGTGCAGAACAGGGAGCAGCCTGCCTACACCACACTGACAATAGAGGCAAGGCTGAAACTTGTGATGCAGTCTCTGGCTTACCTGCTCCCTGCCTGCTTTCTGAGGGGCCAGTCTTGGGTGCCTGAATGTTGGGAGCAACAGACACTTCAGGTGCCCTTTGTCAGAGCTGGAGCAAGGTGGCAGAGCACGTCCTGTTATCACGCAGAAGACAACACATCCTGGCATCAGATGCAAGGAGCCAGCCTCCCTTTACGCTCTCATTGCCACGGCATCCGGTATATCCATGCCCGCTTAGCACCGGGTGCTCCAGACAGCTTTGCAGACATAGAATACCTCACAAGGGGAGACTGCCTGTGATGCCTTTGCTCATCTGGAGGGGCTGGAGCAGCAATGGGCACACCAGCCGTAGGCATCTGGAGTTTTCTGAAACTTGCTGCTATGTACAAATTCACAGGTGTTTATTGTGTGCCTACCTGTCTGTGTCAGGCACCATTCTAGACTGTGTGCTGCACACCGGGCTATGTGCTGCACAGCCTCTGGAGGCCCCTTTGTACTGTAGATGCACCTAGCTGACAGGATTAGGTACCAGAAATGATGGGGTGAGCAAGATCCCTGATCCCTGGTTTCAGAAAAGATCTGCACCCCCCCACACACACACACACAGGAATGACAATGAAGTGAGGTGGGAATCCCCCCCCCCCCCCCAAGCCCCGCATGGCAGTGTGGTGATAGGGGCGGAGCAGGGATTGTGGGAGCTTGCAGGAGAGGAGCCCAAACTACATTTTGGTAAGAGGGCTTTCTGAAGGAAGTGACCCCTCACCATGACCAGGAGGATAAATAGGAGTGGGGATTGAGGGGGAGGGGCGTTCCAGCAAGAACGCCAAACATGAGCAACTGATTGTGATACAAGGGGATAGTAGCTGGAACGTTAACAGGAGCAGAGAGCATTGGAAGTCTATTCCTTTCATCTGTTGTTTACTCATTAAGCAGACAGAGAATAGTAATAGCTGAATGTTGGAGAATTTTCATCAGGGCGATGACCCCTGAACTGGGCCTTGAAGGAGGAGTAAGACTTTTTTTGAGAGAAGCCTCGAAGAAGAGAAAACCATAGAAGCAAAGGTTGGACCTCTGGCAGCATGTTGCCTATGTAACATGGAGACAGGGGGGCTGGAAGCATAGCTCATTGGCTAGAGTGTTTGCCCAGCAAGCACAAGGCCCCAAGTTCAATCCACCAGCACCACAAAAACTGGGCTTTGTGGTACATACCTGTAATCCCAGCACTCAGGAGGCTGAGGCAGAAGGACTGCTGTGAATTTGAGGTCTGAGCTACACTGTGAATTCACGATCAGTTTGAACTAGAGTGAGATCTTTTTTTGTTTCAAAAAAAATGATGGAGGTTTAGTACACCTTCCCCAGATTGTCCTTGGTAGCTCCTTATCCCTCAAACCTGAACTTGAGCTTTACTCTTCATTTTTAACCTGCTCATTTGTTAATAAGGGCTCAGATAGGAATGCAGGAGGGACATGTGCATGAGGGCAGGATTCAATGGTGGGTGAAAAGATTAATGCATGCACAAATGAAGGACTATAAGAAAGAATGAATGATAACAGCAAAGATTTTCTACAGTGCTTTCCATGTGCCATGCGTTATTCTAAGTGCTTTATATTTATTTAATCATTAAAGCTTCATGCAACCCTAGGAGGAAGGTACTGTTATTGTATGCATTTTATAAATGAGAAAAGTAAGGCATGCAAGTCTAAGTAATGTAACGAGCCGCACAGACAGGAAGTGAGGAGTGGGGTTTGAACTGAAACACTGTGGCTTTAGAGGACCTTCCGAGCTGGGTCCCAGAAGCCGATGCTGGCATTAGGCAGCTCCTCACACCTCCGCATGGCTCCCTTCTCTCTCCAGAGTGTTTTCTAGGTGTTCTCTGGAAATGTGCCATTTCCTTGGAACAAAACTGAGCGCATGTGCCTGGAAGTGGTCCGGGCAATGCCCTTGTTGGCTATGACAAGAACCTGCGGGCCCCACACTCACAGCTGCACCACGCTGAGCATAGGCGGTTCCTAGGCCTTTGGCCTCCAGTAAAGACAGCTGAGCTCTGGGAGTGCCCTTCTGAACACTGAGCAGGAAGCGTGAAGTTTGCCTTTCGGGTGGATTGTGTTAGCATCTTGGAAGAGTCCCCTTCCTATGAAGCGTGTTAATGATTCACTCTGGCTGGTCTGTCACCCAGGGCAGGCTCATCGGGAAGTGCTTCAGATTTCCTAGGAATACTTTCAGACATTGTGGCATTCTGATTGTCACTGCCAATGTGGGCTGCAAAGGAATTAATTGACATGGATGAAACCCTCAATTTCTAAAGGCTGTGTAATAAAATAAAGGTTATTATATCATGGCAGATTCCACCACTAATGAAAAAGGGCTAAACACCATAATCACTATACGGCATGCTTAGTGGGGACCTTGATTTTCACAGGCAAACATCCTGAATGTTACAGAATAATAATGATGATAGTTACAATTTATTGGGCACTTACCTAATGATCTCTCTGTATCTTATATATCATCACAACTTTAGAAGGGAAATTTTACATTTATCTCCATTTTGTAGATGAGGAAACCGAGGCCTAGAGAGGTAAAAGTGAATATGTTTAGTAAATTGTGGAGGAGGAACACCCAACTTGTGGGTAAAACACATTCTGTATCAAACACCCAGCAGGAAGTGTTAAAAATATTGGCTATCTATCAGGCCCTAGGGATAGTAGAGTACTAGGAGTATTTGTACACACTTTCTAGACTGGGAGTGAGCACCACAGCCTCATCCCTCCGACCACAGTGATGTCATCCCTGCATCTCCCTAACCATCCATCATCATTCACCCACCTCTCCTTCGGCTTATTGGTGTATAATCTACTTGCCCATTTATCCATCACCCGCTCGTCCACTCATGCATCCATTCAGGTGGTCATACATCCATGCATTCACTTATTTATTCAAATTGATGGTGTCTCTGACTGCCCCTCCCAGCACCCGTCATGGAGATGGGTGTCCGCTGTGGGCTGGTACGGATGCCCGCCTGCTATGGCTAATGTAACAAGTGGGAAAGGAGCAGCAGGAAAGCCACCAGCACGAGGTACAGTACCAGCTCCATAGTTCACAAAGTCCTTTCAACTTTCTCATCTCTAACCTCCCTAAATTTAAGTGGAGATAACATTTGCAGGCTGTTGTAAATTTAAAGCAAGTAAATATGTAATATGCTCTGGAAATATGAAAGTGCTGCATACATTTGTGTCCAGTCATATCATCCCCATCAGCATCACTAGTGCAGCATGGACTTGAACCTGAAACAGCTTCAATTTTGGAAAATCAGAAGCTGTCAAAGGAAAACATTTCTGGTGTTGCTTGACAGAAACTCTGTAAAATCTACAAACAAGAAATTTGGTAATATAAAAGTCAATCACATACTAGCTTTTCTAGTAATCAGATCTTTCCACATCCTCTTGGGGCTATAGGAAGGAAGTATTTGGGAGTAGGAGTTAGAAAAGAAGTTTTCAAAAGAGGCCGTTGATCATGAAATATCAGGCCCGTCATGCCTAGCTTAATGGATAGAGTACTCCAAAGTTACTGCTACTGTACTTCAGGGTGATTGTTCGAGACCTATCCCATGTTGGTAGTAAGAAGAGGTTAAGAAATACTGTACGGACATATGTGTCTGAACACCTAGGAAAAGATTCATAATCAGGTGCCAAGAAGAACATGAACTGCAGCAGATACAGGCCTCACATGTATCAGTCAGCTTATGTTAAGTTATGCTGTGCTAACAAACAATCCCCAGAATCCAGAGGCCTGTAACAGTTGCTCACGTCTCCCTTATGCTACATGCTACCTTTTCCACTAGGTGTGGTTTGGAACTAAGTTCTGGATAATACACTGGGAGCAAAAGTGATGTGCACCAATTTTGTGCTTCCTCGTCCTTTTTCTTTCTACCTCTGGCTGGCTAGGATGGCATTGCAGCAGGGATAAGAGCCATCCCAGAGGAATAAAGGGACAAGACATAGAAAGCCTGGACTTGCGGACTCCTGAGGACTGTTCTGGAGCAGAGATACTGCAGCCACATGGCTTTTCAATGAGACAGAATGAACTTTTATCATGTTTAAATTACTGCTTATGGGTCTTTGTTATGGTAGCCAGGCCAGTACCTAATTAATTCCCTTCTCTTTTGGCCAAGGAATACAATCTCCTGAATGTCTCTGGAGTTCTATTCCTAGGCTGGTGTAGGAACAGCTCACTCAAACTCAAAGAGAAGGCAGAAGAGTTGTTCCCTAAGGAATATAGAGGTGCTATCAGAGGAGGAAAGGCACATGTCAGAGCTGGGGGTGTAACTCTGTGGTTAAAGCTCTTCCCTAGCAAGAGCAAGGCCCCAAGTTCAATTTCCCAGCACCACATAAGCCAGGTGTGGTCACACACACACATGTAATATCCCAGCACTTGAAGGGTGAGGCAGGAGATTTGTCATGAGTTTGAGGCCAGCCTGGGTTATACAGACCAGACTAGACTGCAGAGTGAGATTCTGTTTTTTTTTTTTTAAAAGTTCATGTCCACCTTGCCCTGCAAATTCCTCATCCTCCTTATGCTTGACTGATTAGAATCCCTGAGGAGAAAGTCTGATTGGTCCAACTTAGCTTTTTCCTCCTGCCGGGCCACAAAGGAGATACCTGGCCTGTATATCGTCTGCTCGATGCCTCCAATCGGCTACGGAGATGGTCACCTTCAGCTGCCCGTTGGTAGCCGTGGTATACAGAGCAGGCAATGTGATTCACTTTCTTCATATTTCTCTGTCTACTTGCTGCAGTGGGTGGGGTTCCTGAAGAGGTCAGGATTGGGGGACTTGGAACGTTACATGAAAGACAGACTTGATTCATTTGGGATTCTATCACAAAATACCATAATCTGGGTGGCTTATAAATAACAGAAATTAATCCCTTACAATTCTGGAAGGTGGGCAATCCAAGATCATGGTGCCAGCAAATTGTCTCCCTTATGTTACATGTTTTTCATGGGCCCACTTCATGGCTCATAACCTTACTGTCCTTACATAGTGAGGGCACTAATCCCATTCATGAGGGCTCTATCCTCATGATCTAATTACCCCTAGAGGCTTAACCTATTAATACCATCACCTCAATAATTATATTTTCAACATACAAATACAAATGTGGGATGGAAACAAACATTAGACCATGAAGAACTGGGTTCTTATCCCTGGAGAACCGACCAGGGAAAAGTGGCTTATAGTATCTGTATCTGTGTTCTCCACCCCATTGCCCAACAGTTTGTCTCTGCTGACAATTAGTGCTAGAAAATTACATGAAGATCCTAGTTGGGTCATCTCTCTGTGCCAAAGGCAAGACAAGTCCTTTAAATTTACTGGAAGCACTCATTGGGGATGGACCAGGGAATTTGCTAACTCCAAACACCAATAAATGTTGATAACCAATCCTATTAAAAACAGTATTGTTCTGATACTTTGCTATAACATCTTTCCTCTTACTTTTTCCCCATGTAACATTTACTTTAAATGGCCCCAGCCCAAAGCCAAACACCAATAAAGCTCACCAAGTCTCTCAGAATGTCTTCACTTATGAAGAACTCAATGATTCAGTACTTGGGGAAAAGCCATAGATATATTCCATTGTTTTGTAAACTTTGCAAAGTCTGCCACTCCTGTGGTTGAGGTCTAACTGTACATAGTATTTGAAAATTTGAAGCTTCAGTTGCTTAAAAATACTATAACTGCTTCTCAAACAGGAAAATTGCACTTAGATTTCCCTCTGTGTTTAGCCTCAGAGTGGCAAGAGATAGTCTTCAAATTTCCCCAGCAAATAAAAATCACTTTAAGATTGAGATTGCTTAAGGATAGTTCCTTTCCCCAGAAAAAGAAAATCTTCAGGAACAAATGCAATCTCATATTTTGTGCTGGGACCATAATGTGGGGAAATGATGATCATTTTGTCCTATAATCACTAGCATGAGGGATTTCGGACCAAGACAAGGAAAGACATTCCTGGATATGAGGTTCAGCCACATCTGAACTAAGGGAATTGCAGCATCTTGTGCTCAATGTTTGTAGAGCCAGCCTCCTGTAAAATTGTACTATTTCTTTGCACTTTTCATGTCAAAATTTCCTTCCTCCTTGTGAAGACTCTGCCTCCAGACCACACTTCTCACCAATCTCATGTAAATCATTCAAGCTAAAGTGTGATTGTTTGCATCGTAAGGGGAACCAGTGGGAATCGGGCAATTCTTTACTCAAAAGAAGGAATCACTGTAGATGAAATTCCAAGCAATGATAGTCAATTAGATTAGCACTGAATGCAGGTCTTTTTGTCTACTTGTAAGACTGGTTTTACTTGTGATAAATATATCCACTCTCCCCCTCCCGCTCCTCCTTCCTTCCTTACATCTGTTCAACAAACTTCTCTGGGGTGCCTGTTCCACTCCATTCTCTATGTTCAGTGTTAAAAGTCTGGGAACAGGAACTTCCTGCAACAGAAGGAACTGAGTCCAAGAAAAAAGAATCATAATCATCTCACTGTAATTAGCATTTATTGAATGAGTGCTTGCCACATGTCAGGACTATACTAGGAACTCTTTGTGGTTAGCATTTAATCTTCATAATAATCCAAAGAGATAAATTATACGATTCCCTTTTTGCGGACAGGAAAACAGAGGTACCAGTTTTCAGTCCAAGGTCACACATGTTAAAGTACTGTACTGGGACATCAACACAGGCAGTCTGGTTTGAGAGCTTTTTGTTCCAAGTGAGATTAGATTAAAATAAGCATATAGGGCAGGCTTTGGGAGGCCGAGTCTTTAATGTGCTCTGCACACCTGAGGAGCTGTGATGAGGGACAGGAAGGAAGGGCAGTCTCTCGCTGTGTGCAGAGAAGCCTCAGGTGAGGTGAGCTGCGGGGGTCGCCCTACTCTTGTCCCGATCCACCCACAAGGCCCCTCCCCCACTAGCAGACACTGGAAGCCAGCAGGCTGGCTGTGCCCCAAGCTTGGCTCCGCTCGGGAAGAGGAGATCTTTTGTGAGCTGCAGGCCTGGTCTCTGTTAATGCCAATCAGCGTTTCTGCTTGCTTGGAACTGAGAGGCCAGCAGGCTTCTGTGATCCTGGTGGCTAGGGGTTCTGGCCTAGAAACGCTCGGGATGTGGGACGAAAGTCAGAGAGTCTGAGGGGAGGGACTTTGCCATTGAATGGACAGGAAATGGGGTTTCACAGCCGCTCCATGGGGCCCATAGCCTAAGGGCAGGGCTCCTTGAGCCGGACAAAGAAGAAAAGGAGAGAGAGCAGCATGCAAGACTGCCTCTGGCCAGCCTGCAATTCTCGCTGTGTCCTGGCCTTGGACTGGGGCTGGTTCCTGAGACAGGAGGGGAAGGTGGCACTGATACTCATGGGCTTGTATGAGACACTGGGAGATTTCTTCTAGCAGCTCAGGTTTGGGGGTGCAAGTGCCCCGGCTCCACCTTCAAGTTGGCCCAGGACACTGCCCAGAGTCCTTAGCCCTCAGGCTCTGCGGCTGGCAGTCAGGTAAACTTGAGTGAATGGTATCATTTTAACGGACTGAGTGTTTATGAAGAGCTGGGCAAGGATGCTGAGAAAACTCGGTCACCTGTTTGTGAGGTTTTCACTGGGCTCCCAGAAGGTACATGAGAGGCGCCTGAGTCCCTGTGGCCTGGAGATGGTCTCATGTCAGCTTGCCCACTTTTCTCTAGCTGCCCGACCCTGAGCAGGGCCCCTGGGGTCTGGTGGATGTTCCTCCTCTTCCTGGCACTTGGATCCAGCTCTACCTGGTTGCCCAACTGCTGTTGGGTGATTCACCCAGGGTAATGGTTTTCCAGAGCCAAGTCACTGCAGGTTCAAGGACATCTCCTCACCTTGCAGACAGGAGGCTTATCCTCCTCTCTCCTCCCTGGTAGGCCCTTTCTAAGCAGTGCTTGAAGGGACAAGGAAGTGTCAAGGCCCCAGACTTGGGCCAAACCTCCCCTTCTTATTTACTTAGAGACAGAGTCTCACTCTATAGTCTACTCTGGCTGGCCTGAAACTCACAGCAAACCTCCTGCCTCAGCCTCCTGGGTGCTGGGATTACAAGAGTGTACCACTATGCCCGGCTAATTTTTTTGTGTAGTCTTGAAGAATTGAACCAGTGCCTTGCACATGCTAAACAAGTGCTCTAACAACTAGCAGTGCCTCCAGTCCAAACCTCCCTTCTTGAACTCCTGACCCTTCTCTCTTGAAGTCTTTACTCTCAGGGCCTCTCCAAATTTCCACGGCAACTACTACTTCTTAGCGTCGTGTCTCAAGGAAATGGATATAGATGCTACTTGCCTCCTCCAAACTCAATCAAAAGGCCCAACCCACCCTCAGCTGGGCAGAAGCTCCAGGCCAGGCACGGGGTCTGCTATGGGCGTGACACCAACATGGCGCCACTTTGCACTGCTTTGGCCCGTGTGAAGCCTTCTGGGCCATGTGAAGTCTTTCTGTGCTTTGTGGCAGAAGCTCAGAGAGGGGCTCAGGCTACCCGCATAAGGACGGGCCTGTCTGCAAAGAAGGTTTTTCTGCCCACTTCTTTGGGTGAGATTGGCTATCCTGTACATCCACCATTAATATCTGTGCAGAAGGAATCAGAACATTTGGACTAGCACTTGAGCTCCCATTTCCTGAAGAGCTAGAGTCATTGAGGCCTCATAATCTTTTGTCCCCATTTTCTATGAGTACATATATATGACACACAATGGTTACATAAGCCTTGAGAATTTTGTGTACGTGTGTATCTACCAACTTTGCACTCCCTTCCCCTCCCCCTCCCTCCCTCCCTCTAGGTCTCACAGTATTGTTAGAAAGAGCCACAGTCACCCCATTTGACAGATGGAGGAGTAAAGTAGATGGAGGCTGAAAGTAGTTAAGTACTAAACTAAGAATACGTAGCGAGAAGAGAGAGTGGAGCTGGCAGGGAGCGCCAGCTCTGAGCGTAGAGCACCAGTGCTTCCCTGCGGGTCTCTTACCACCTCCCCACCTCTTCCCCAGGGCTAAATCTGGGCACAACCACCATGAGAGTCTGTGACGGAAGAGCTGGAGTCACAGCAAGCCACGTACCTCTAAATCATGCCTTGAGGAACCTTCTGGTGGCAGAGTGTAGGGGCTAAGAAGGGGTTCCAAGAGGCTGTCTTTCCATCCACCAGCTACTACCTCCACCCTGCAGGGAGGCTGCTTTGCCAACAAAGGTACCACAGAAGCTTTTTTCCCCCAGCTTGTCACCTACCTCTTCCAGACACTAAGTAAATAACAGCATGTGTAAAGGCCCAGGGGCCACTTTGTGGGGCCAGTCATTGGACCTAACTCTGGCTTTCTACCAGGTACTGATGCCACCTAGGATTTCCAAGGGAAGAGAGAAATCCTGCCCAGGGTTGCCCCCATGTCCCCACAGCTCAAAGTACAGGGGAAGGCTGAACTCTATTCTCACCTTCCACTGGGAACTGCCCTTAACTGCTCCAGCTTAAAGAGCTCTGCCCTCTGAGCCCTCACAGCTCACTAAACAGAATGAAATTTTATAGTATCTTTCATCATGTATTACTCTTGTTTTTCCAATTACCCCATAAGCCCCATGAGGGTGGGAGACCACAAGTGACCCCTTTTTGCCTCTCCCAGTGCGCTTAGAGTAAGTTTGGACTTTTTTGGAGCTCAGCCATCACTAGTTGCCTAATTGGAACTGGCTGGGCTGTGTTCAAGAACTGACGGATACACTGGATCTAGTTTTCTTGTGTCTCTGTGTTGGGTTGATTTACACATTTGTACATAGAGGCAGGGTATGTCTGTTCATGCATGTACCATGGCTCATATCCTTATATCATATGTGAAAGTCATTTGACTCATTCAACAAGCTGGGCACAGTGCCAGGGCCTGAGGATACACCGGTGTGTAAGAAATAAACTCCCCGCTCCTCAGAGCTGAGGAGAGAGACCACAGGGAGAACAGTCATGATAGTGTAAGGGAGGCACCATGACGGAGGAGCACAGACATGAGCTCCAGAAGGACCATGGAGAAGGGAAAACTTCACTAGGACTTAGACTGTGTTGGGGATTGAACTGTGTCCTCAAAAAAGATATGTTCAAGTCTAATCCCAATACCTGTGAGTATGGCTGTGTTTGGAAATGGGCAGGGTTTTTTGTTTGGTTTTGGTTTGGGTTATTTTTTTCAGATATTATCAAGTTAAAATGAGGTCATACTGGAGTACGGTGCACACTAATCCTATGACTGGTGTCCTCCTAGAAGAGGACACAGACACAGACATGGGAAGAGTGTCATGTGACTGTGCAGGTGAGATTGGGGTGATACGTTCATGAGCCAAGGGTTGTGAAGGTCAGGAGCTCTTGTGGGTGGGACACCATGGCAGATATTTTTTTTCTTTGAGCCTCCAAGAAGGAACCAACCTTGCCGACACCTTGATTTCAGACTCTGGCCCCCAGATCTGTAAGTGAATAAGTTTCTGTTGTGTTTAAGACACTCGTTTTGTGGTAATTTGTTGTGGCAGACCCAGAAAACTAATACAAAGGCTGACTAGGAGTCTGCCAGGTGAGGACAAGGAGGGAAGAACGACTCTGTCAGGGGAAACAGGCAACACAGAGGTGGGAGGAGTGAGAGGGTGAAGTAGGGAGACATGGATGGTACAGTAGGCCAAGAGGTGGGGAGGGCGAATTTCATGTCAGTCTGTTTGTTTGTGTATGTGATTTGCATGGCTGTGATTATGTGTATATAATCAGTTTATCTGTTGATAAAATGCTCTTTGAAGCTTCATTGTTTTTATAATTTGTGTGCTTCTGTATGCTTCTATAGGATTTGTATGTATTCTGACCCAGATGTGTTCTTTAAATGTCAGGGAATGTATGTGGATAGTCTACAGGTATGTGCCTTGAATCCAAAGCAGTGGTCCATTTTTGGTCACAGGAATATTTAAAACCAGCCAAAGACCTGCTTCTGTGTCTCTGAATGTTGTTTGTTGCTCACAGTAAAGACAAAACCTGATCAGAGTGTGGAATGACTCAGGCACATCGGGAGCTCAGAGCTCATCTGCCCTGGCTCAAGAAAACAAAGGCACACAGGACAATGCTTGCACTGAGTCATGTGTGGGACAGATCTGCTGAATTCTTAAATCTGACAGCTGGAGGTGGCCGCAGAGATGGTTCTGATTGCTCTCATACCTAAGCCCAGCTCCAGTGGCACTGTTCCTGAGGAGTCTCCAAAATTGCCATAAAATTGCATCCTGTTATTTGTCCAAATCTCCACTTAGCCAGGCAACAATTCAGGGGAGCTCCATCCTCTGGAAAAAAAAGGTTAGGAATCAGGGAAAGAGCCACAGCACCCTACGCCTTCCTGATAGGATGTGTAAAAAGATTGTGTGTGTGTGTGTGTGTGTGTGTGTGTGTGTGTGTGTGTGTGTGTGTGCATGCGCGCGCGCGTTTCTGGGGAGCTCACAACCAGAGTCTGTGACCCAGGAAATCCAAGAAGCACTTCTCTAGTCTAGGCTGACATTGAGAGTGTGAATGTGTGCGTGATAAGTGCAGGTGTGTGCAAGCATGCGGAACTCCCAACCTGCTTCCTCTCCGAAAATATGGTTGGATCAGGATGTCAAGTGCAGCCCCAGGCCCTGCCAGCTGCCGCCGTGGTCAGATTGCAGGGGGCTGTCCTTGACAGGCTGGTAGAACAGACGGAGCCAGTGTTAAGGACAGGATGGGGTGGGGGTGTGGGGGTAGAGCCTGCTGCTTTGTGGGGAGGGCTGGCTCATAACCTGCAGGAGCTCCTTGTGATTATCTACCTGTCAGACCCTTAGCCCTAGATGGCTACATTCAGAATAAAGCCCTGGAGTAGGAACGGGAGTGGACGTGAGGAGTAGAGATGGGAGAAAGGCGCACACGGAGAAACTTGAAGGCTGGGACTTTTCAGGACCTTGGTCAGTACCCTTGGGTTCCTGCCTGTTTCCAGCCTTTCCGGTCCAAGGCTCTAGGTATGGTAGAAATGCTGAGTTCAGTGATCTTACATATAAAGTTCAAGACATGGTTGGAGTTACAGGAGCTCTTAAAAAGCTAAACGTGGAAAAGAAAGGTCCCTCACAGGAACTAGGAATGGGAAACCTTGAAAGAATGGGCCTAGGTCTGGGGGAGAGTGGAAGAAGGAAGGAAGAGCTTCAGACTCAATGGGAAGGAAGCAGACAAGCAGCCTCCGAAGGCACTTCGGGCACTCCTTTCACGTGTTCCGACCCAGGTGTGTGCCCAAAGCACCCGGAGCTTGAGTTGTCTCTCAGGCCTCTTATCTCTGGCTCTGAGTAGATTAACTTGGGTCTTATTACCTGCCCAATCAAACTCTTCTTCTTGCAGGCTCTCTAAATATTCTCAAATCAGGAGCTTTCTTGCAACTCCTTTCTAAAGCCTCTCCCAGAGCTGAGGAAATAGCTCAGTGAAAGGGTGCTTACCTAGCATGCACAAGACCAGGGTTCAGTCCCTAGTACTGCCCCCACATGCACCTCAAGTATCACCCTTCCTTCTGCTACCCTGCTCTCTTCCTGTGCCTGCCTCTGTCTTCAGGGCCCTGCCTGTTACCTGCCCTGTTACAGCTAGGAAGACCTCAAAATGCCACTACATGAGGATTCTCTGGCTCCCAGATGTGACAGTTCTCTGCCTTCCTAAGAACTTTTTATGGACAATTAATTAACCTCATTATATTCTTTCCATGAAGCCCAGTTCAAGGGAATGGAGGCAAAAGAAGTGCCTTGTCCCCTGAAGTCAGTCAAGTTAGACATGTGGCTACCCAGGAAGCTGTTGGAGCATTCTCTCCCAGAGCAGCCATGGCCTCCTGTCTGCAGCTGGCTACCGTGTGAGCTCAGCTCCAGGGGGAAGTGGGCTGCCCTGTCTGCTCTCAAGCCTGGCTTGATTCCCAAACTGTCTTAATCATTTGCTCCTTCCGGTTACCTCTAATTTTTTTGCCCAGTCCTCTCCCAGACAACCTCTGAGCCAGTGTTAAGGACAGGATGGGGTGGGGGGGTGGGGGTAGAACCTGCTTTGTGGGGAGGGCTGGCTCATAACCTGCAGGAGTTATGAGGTCAAAGATCATGTGCCAGGCTTTAGGGAGGAATGCAGATGAGTGTTGAGAAGCAAGACCTCGGTGGGCAATGATAACCTTTCCCCTGTATGCTCGGCCTGCCAATTTGATGCAACAAATAGCAAAAAAATACGTGGAAATGCATGTGTCTGCATGCAAATATGTACAGCAGCCTGGCCACTTAATTGGCAGTTTAGCCCAGGTTTAGTCTCTTGCTTTCTAAGGAGCTGCACCCTCATATGCTGGCAGTGAGTGGAGGGAACTTTGGGCTCACCTCCGCTAGTCTCAATGCCAATGGATGGGGGTCCTCCCTCTGCTCTGGGTGTGTGACAGCTGGGGAGAAATGGGACCTGAACTTGGGCTCAGAGGAAAGAAGAATAGGAAAGAGAAACAAAGGGAGACATTAATTATGCACCTTTTGAAGCCAGGCCCTGAACTAGACACATTATATAAGTTAACTTAGGTTACTCTACTAACACACAAAAGATTCTTTCCTCTCTCTCTCTCTCTCTCTCTCTCTCTCTCTCTCTCTCTCTCTCTCTCTCTCTGAGACAGAGTATTGCTCTGTAGTTCTGGCTGGGCCTGAAGTCACTATGTAACTCAGGCTGGCCTCTCACTCATAGCAATCCTCCTGCCTCAGTCTCCCAAGTGCTGGGATTACAGGCATGCACTACCATACTTAGCTTATGTGGTGCTGGGAAATCAAACCCAGGGGCTTGTGCTTGTTAGGCAAGTGCTTCAACTGTTGAGCTATGCCCACAGCCCCTACCCAAGAAGTCTTGAGGAAACTGAGGATTAACAAAATGCTGCAGTTGGCTCCAGGCCACACAGGAAGTTGTGAAGCCAGAACTATACTTACATTTTTATTATCTGAGCAAAAATTTTAAAATGTAAATCGGATAGTGCCATTCCCTGCCTAAACCGCCCTATGACTTCCCTGGGCAGTTAGCAAGAAACTTCTTCTTTCTTGGCGGCCAGTAAGCCTGCGTACTTCTGTGGCCACCTCTCTTCCCACCCCTTGTCACCCAGTCTGCCAGGCTGCCTGGGCTTCTTTCAGTTCTTCCGGCACATCTGCCCATCCTCTTCTCAAAACTCTACCCTGGCTGTACTCACTGCTGGGGATTCTTTTCCTCCAAATCTCTGCAAGTCAGCTTCCTGTTTTGGGGCTCACCTGCCACTTCCTCGGGGAGGCCTTCCCTGGCTGCCCTCGACACCGTGACCTTCCTCTGTCTGGCTCTATCCTTTTCATCTCAATTAATTTTCTTTGCAGCACTTGAGAGCGTTCGAAGTTATTTCCTTGTTAGCTTGCCATTGGCTGTCTTGCCCACTAGAACACAAGCTCCTTTGGGTAGAAATGGTGTCTCTCTTGTTCCCCAGGGCCTGGGGCTTAGTAAGTGCCCAATCCATGTTTGATAAGTGAAGGGGCTCTGGAAGCTTCATTGGTGGACCCAGGGAAGTGAAGGTTGAATGGAGAGACCTCAGCCCTTCGGTTGCAGCCACGTTGCGGCCTGATCACTGAGGTTCTGGGGTTCACCAGACTGAGCCCACCTCTCAGTCTGTCAGGCTGTTCATGAGGAGGCCTGGTCTCCCTTTCTGTACAGGAAATTTGTGGGAACACATTAGCTTGGGCTTTGCATGAAGCTATGCAGAAGGGATAGGCTGCCTTGTGCCCTAGGGCCTGAGATGGGTCGCCTTGGACTCTCAGCATTCCCACCCTCCTGGACTTTGGGTGAGGTTCAGGAAGCTCTGGAGCCTACTCTGCCTGCCCTTCAAATTGCAGCAGGCATTGCTTGGAGGAGGGGGAGACTGCTACTCAAGGAAACTGATCTTTTGCATTCGCTGACGTTCTTGGATTTGGCATTTACAACCTCAGGGTTCTATTCCAAGGAGGCCTTTTGCATTTGATGTAAATATTATGGTGATGAGAGGTGACACAGAGAATACCCTGTAGGAAATGTAAATCCACCCCCACCAGGCTGGGAGCCTCTCCCTGCTGCTGCTTTGGGTTTTTATGCAGGGGAGTGATTCCTCCCAGTTCTTGGGTTAACCCAGAAGAGACCCTTCAACCTGGGAGTTGCACATTAGTTATTTTTCTAATTTGCATAACCACATTCATCCACCAGTATGGGAAGCAGTCACGGCCAGGCTGGAGCTGAGTGGTGCTGCAGCCATTCTGGGGCGGGGTGGAGGGGGGGGAAGGGGCGGGATGTCACCTTCCAGAGAAAGCTTGGCCGGTCTGAAAGGGTGGGGTTGGAGCATCCCAGCCAGTAACAGACACTGTAGTTCTGAGAAGTCTGCTGCTCTCCCAGCTACTTCCTCAAAGACTCCAAGTCTCCATTTGCCTCCCAGCAGTTAACCCTGGATCTATGTGTCTCTCTACTGAGCACTGCCGTTTCCCTAGAGCTACATTCCTATTTCTCTTTCCAAGCTCTCAAGGAAATGATGCTCATCGCCACTTGCAGTTGTGGTGGGAGCTGGGAACAGCTGTCCTGAGCTGATCTGTAAGATCAAGGAGAGATGGCACCTTAACGATGGTATCTCTCTCATATGCTGTGTGTCCGAGAACAAACGACTGAATTTCTCTGAGCTTTCGTTTCCACATCTTTAACATGCAGGGGATAATACCTGTCATAGTGGTATACGAGAAAATCATAGGGTTATGCCAGTGCTTGCAAGGAGCCTAGTATAGCCCTTCATGTAAATGAACATTCAGGAAGTGGGGGTAGTTGTTATTAGGTACGGAGGGCTTGAGAATGATGGTGCGGACCAGGGACCAGATGCTGAATTGGAAACCCATAATTACAGCTTCTCTTTCTAGCCATGCCATGAACCTAACATCTGCAGTGACTGGCCATTCAATCAATAAACATTGACTGTTTGGATGTGTAATGAGTGTTTATTATTATCGTAAGGAAGCCAGGAGGGTCTAGAGCTCAGATTCTAGAGTCAGTGGCGTAGAGTTTCAAATGCTAATGTGATCAGCAGACACTGAACTTTTCAAAGGTTGGGTTTTGTTTGTTTTTGAGACCAAGTCTTTCTCTGTAACCCAGGCTGGTTGTGAGCTCACTAGGGAATCTCCTGCCTCGGCCTCCAAGTGCTACGATTTTAGGCATGCTCCACTATGCCTAGCTTTCAAAGTTTTGGTTTACTCATGTACAAAAAGGGAGTGCCAATGGAATCCCTGTCATATTTGGAAGGTTAAATGAGATAGTGCTCAGCCTATAGCCACCTCTTCCTGAATGCTACTAGAAAATTTTTTTGTGTGGGATAGTAAGAAAGACTGGACTTGAGATTAAGAAATTTGAATTTAATCTACCTCCATCTCTTATCTACTGTGCCATCTTGGGCAAATCAATTGATTTCTATTTTCCAGTCTATAGGAAGTATATAATATCACCTAGTTTGTTTGTCTGTTTGTATAGTACTGGGGTTTGAACCCAAGGACTTGTATGTGCTAGATAAGTACTCTACCACTCACTGAGCTATGTCCCAGCCCCATGTCATCTAATTTTAGATAGCCATGAAGAAAATTGAATATTTGGCATAAAGAATATGCTCAGTATTTATATAATAGATGACTAAAGATGAAAAATTGTAGAATCTAGATTGAAGGAACTTGGATGGGTTTCTTAGGTTTATTATTTACTTTCTCTCTGATATGGGCTAAGTGACTTCACCTCTATAAACCTTGGGTTCTCTTGGTGTAAAATAGGATTATACTTATCCCCCAGTATTATTGCAAAATTATATTAGACAATGAATATTAAAATACATCATAAACCATAAGACACTATATTTACTCTAGTTTATTATTATTTTGTTCAGAGCCCTGGGAAAGGACCAACTGGGGCTCAAAAAATATTCAAACTTTCTGATCTGATTCTTAGAGGAACTGCAACAAATTTAAGGACAGAAGGCACAAGATGGGGGCAGAACTATGTGGAGATTTTCACCTGTGCAATGATTGCACATGTGTTGACAGAGTGCGCTCTCCACACTGGGCAGGAAGGGCCAATGGGAGGTTAGGCCAGATGGAGGAGCCTTGAAGCCCAAGGTGTGGCCCTTGTTTTGTGGGTAGAGGCTGAGAGAGCTCACATGCTGTGCATGTTGCCTGTGGACCAGCTTCTGGCTCACGGCATCACTTCCCTCAGTCACCTCTGTGCTCTGAATGTGCAGATCCTATTGTGAGAAGAGCGTTTGAATCAGCCATTCAGTAGGTGGCCTCTTCCAAAAGGTCAGTGGCCTATCTGGCCACCACAGATGGCAGTCACAAAGACCTGCCGAGAATCCAATCTAATAGAGCAGCAAAGGCTCAAGTCACTTCTCTTGGGAGCGGGAGGGTGAGCTGCAAGGTGATTTTGCTGTTGTTGCAATCTCCCTTTAGACACAGCCTGTCCTCAAGGGCAAAAATAGCAACTTTGGAGGCAGGAGAGTGTTGTGACATCATCTTGGGTTCAGCTAGCTAAATGTGCTCCAGTTTACTGGTCTCCTTTGCTCCCGAAGACTCAGGCCAAGGGCCTACGGGATAACTTTGGTGGCCCTGAAGCCCTTCTAGCCTCCTGGCCCCAGTTCTGAGCTCTGTCTCCAAACAGCGTTCACCACACTCTAGCTTTTAGCCTCCAGACGAACAACAGTACACTCAGAGTGCTGTGGCTGGACTTGTGCCCACCTCTAGCTCCCAGGGCTGCTACTGCAGACCTGCAGGCCTAGGAGCACAGAGGCAGGCTGGGCTGGAGATGCTGGGGATGGCACCCAGCCTGAAGGCTGAACTGAAGGGAAGACATTCTGCAGTCCTGGGAGATGGGAGGAGGGCGTAGAGGCTTTCAGAGAGAACAGAAGAGCTTGTGCATAGCTCTGTGTGTGTATTGTGTCTGTGTCCCCTGTAGCAGGAAATGGCAGGCAGAAACGGGGACTCCACAGCCTCCACTGATTAGAAGGGGCTTGAAATTGATAAATTACTTTGTATCAGGGCAAAATGATTTGACCAGATTTCAAATGTCTCAGAGAAGGGAAGCTTCTCTTGGGCCAAGTATTGATTGCATTTAATAGAGCTGGGACTTTCTCACTTAAAAACAACAAAATAAACATCTAAGAGAAGGCACTAACCTCTCTCTCTCCCTCCCTCTCTCTCTCTCTCTCTCTCTCTCTCTCTCTCTCTCTCTCTCTCTGTATGTGTGTGTGTGTGTCTCCCTCATCTTTATCCTTTCTTTCCCTTCCCCTTAAGAATAGAAAATGATCCAGAGACTTACCCAAGCCTGAAGTGGGGGTGGGGGCGGTGGTAATGCTGGAGTCATGGAGCTCCTTTGGGGCAGATTACTGGTGGGGGCTAGGGAGAACAGGGGGCCTTGGGTTGATTCCATTCTTCATAGATTGATTTTTGCCAAACAGGGACTGTCGGAGTCTTTGATGAATCGCTAACCCAAGTGATAAATGTCCTGAGGCTGGGTGAGTTGGGGGGAAAGCAGGAAAGGAGAGGGGAGAGCACAGGTTGGCAGAGGGAGCCAGATGAAGCTAGTCCTAAAAATTATGAGGTATCCCTGATACTTTTTCTCTCAACAGGGTTTGGCCATGATTATGAACTCAACAGCATTTCAAAATTCATTTTCAGCCTATCTCTTGTCTGTCTTTTGCTGTCTGTCTCATTGTCTGCTTCTTTATCTGGTTTCCAAATGGACTCTGATGGTTTCCTCCCAGGAGAATATTATCTTGAGCTTCCTGGAAAATGGAAAAAAGCATGAAAGTGTGATGCAGGCAGGTAGCAAGTGGGGGCTTAGTGGTGGCACAGTGGGAGGAGACGGGAAAAGTAGCCCCTTGGAATGTGTGGGGAGAGACTGCAGCAGGGACCAGCACCAGCAGAAGGGAGGAGGAGGCTGGGAGAAGGCAGACCTGAGTTTGTAGGGCAGCTCTTGCCAGAAACAAGCTGGTTTCCACAGAGTCTTATTCATCGCAGAGAAAAAGGTCATGCCATGTGGTTCTCCCGCCCTCCCTCAAAGCAGTGAGAAGAGAGATCCACCTCAGTTGTGCTCCCTGAGGAAGAGCAAGGAGTGTGGAGGGGAGAGAGACCGGCACAGTCCCAGTATGAACCTTCCATCGCAGCCATTGCCTGCCTTAGAGGCAAACTAGACCATAGCCCACAACTTTGAGTCAGCACTGGGGACCTCACACTTGTGGCTTAAAACTCACTCACCTTCTGGTTCTTATCTCTAAAATGGGAAAGCAGGATCACATGAATCTTATGTTAATTAAAATCACAATTGCCCACAGCAAGCATTCAGGAAATAGTAGCTAGGAATGCTATTGTTCTTTTTGGTGGCAGCATAGCAGATTCTGGAGTCACAAAAATTCAAAAAGTGCCAGCCATTCTGAAGTCAAGAGAGCCCCAGCTCTGAGTGAACTTGACTCAAATCACCCACGTATAGGCCAAGCAATGTCTGTCCCCTGTCCCCACTGTCAGCACAGATGTACCGTGGGCCAAGGCACCCAATGACTTCTCTACCAAGGCAGCTAGTGTCTAGCCCTTCAGCTCTCAGGCGCCTGCCCCTGTTCACGGAGCCAGCTCCACCTAACTGGGCTGTACACCAGGCCACTTCAAAGCAGGCGCGGCCTTTGGCCCTGTCCATGGTGCTGACACATCTCCCACCACAAGATCTGCGCCGACCTAGGTTCCCGCCTCAACCCTTCTTTCGCTGCTGACCCCCAACTGTAACATCTCTGATGATCCCTTAGTCACCAGGAGTGAATTCTGAGCTCACGTTCTGGAATGCTGCCAGGAAGGAAGCGGCGTTAGTATAAAGAATCACACAAAAGGCCGCAGGTAATTATGTCTCTTTTAAGCTGCTAACAGGATTGGCCGTTTGATAAATGGGAGGATTTGAGGCTGTTTTGTCACTGACAAGCTGTTGTAAGATCATGCTGGAAGCTGAAGACAGTTTATCTTCATGTATGTGGTGGAGAAGGGGAATTCTCCGTGGATTTTACACCCTCTTCAAATTAATGTGATTTCCTAGGCCGGTCCTGTGCACGGGAGTGAGTGATCTTTATGACTCACCCTCTGATTAGATTACCTGGCTCAGCAGCCACCTCCAGCCCCTCTGAGTGCCCTGACGCTCCCCAGACCCCTTCCCGTTTCCCTCCCCGCCGCGCCCCTCGGACACCCCAGCTCCGGTTCTCCAGCCCTACTATCAGGTCCAGCTGCTGAGCGAGCCCACAGCTCAATTACCGCTGGCTCGCCTGAGAGGCAGAGGGATCTGGTTTCTTTGGTTCCTCTGGAGGGAGCAGCTGAGAGGGAGGCAGGGTGGGAAGAAGCGGGAGGCCATGGAGAGGGAGGAAGGGAAGCCGCAGAGAAGAGTAGAAACGAGACAAAGAGGGAGTTGAAACAAACAGATACGCAAGCCAAGCCAAAGATGAGAAAGAAGGGAGATAAGAACAGTAGTAAGAGGGAGATAAAGGGATTTTTTTTTCCTTCATCTCCAGAAACTTCCTTAGAACCACAGGCACCAAGGTCGTCTCCTTCACTGGACCTACAAATTACACAGGTCCCCTGGTCATTTTCTGTCAGATAACTTATTCTTTTTCATAGCTCTTACCACTACTATTTTCTCCATTTATTTGTTTGCTTTTATTATATTTGTCTTCATTGTCAAGTTTTAATACTCATGAAACAGATGTCATGGCTGCCCCATTCCTTCCAGAACTTTAGCACCAAGCACGTGGTAGATTCTTGGTAAATGTTAGGGAATGCATGAAAAGGCAGAGATATGGAAGAAGGGCTGAAGAGGCAGGGCTGTCTTGCCTTTTGGCAGAGGTCTGGAGGTGAGTGGGAGGCTGCAGAGTCCAGGGTTGGTCACCATCACTGGTACGATTTGAGGAGACACTCTGAGAAGGGAAGAATTCAGTAGTTTTTAAAAGACAGAATTAGGCATCCTTCAGGACGAACCTTCTCAAAACATGACCCCTAAAGCACTTGCGTCACAGCCCTTTGGAAGCCTTCATTTCCCAAGCATTCTCTGGTATTGTGATGTGGTAGGTCTGATGTTCACACTTAGAGAAACATTTCTGGGTAACAGATTAGTAGGGCTCCTGTCCTAGGGACATCTCAGTAGAACCAGGGATCCGGAGTGCACAGTGGGGGGGTGGGGGGGGTGAGAGGAGAAAATTGGGTAAAGAGTGTTTGAAATACTTGCAACAGAGGAAGAAGCTAACATCCAGCTTGATGAGTTGTAGAACTCTGAGGCAAAATGTAAAATAAAGGGAAGGAGCTAGGCCCTGGGTTCAATCCCCAGAGAAGTACCCCAGCTAACTTCCTTTATTTTCAGCCGAGTGTCACCTCATTCAAGCTACTTATGGAAAAAGTTCAGAAGCAGGGCTAACCTTCTGGGGAGAGATTTTCCACCCTTCCCAGGATCTTTAAGGAAGAGGACAACAGCAGGTGTGAGAAGAAGGAGCTCTCTCTGGCCTGACCTCAGGGACTCTGCTCCTCCACCCACTGAAGCATCGGCAGCTAGTAAGCCATGCTTGCTTCCCGCGCAAACTGTGCGCCAGCCCCCAGGCTGTAGGCCAGACTCTCCCTTCTTCAGGGGCCTCCCTTAGACCTGTCAGCAATCTATGTTTCAGGACTGATTGACTGCTACCCCAGTATAGCGCCCTCATTCCCCTACACACACACCCCTCAACAGTCACAGCTCCATGATGGCAGGCAGAGTTGGGACTCCCACAGGACACCTGAAATACAGGAGTGGGCACTGAGGAGCCAAAGGCAGTGTGGTTGGGAAGGACAGCTGGGTGTGTGCGTTCTGGGCCTCAGGCTTGGTCTGAGAATAGAAGGGAATAGAAGGTCTGAGAATAGTATAGAAAACTTGCAAAATAGCTTGCTCTAGCCTACTTCAACCCAGTAAAACCAAAGCCACCAAAATCTCCCACTTGCCTTTTATTCCAGGAACCCTGATCTTCATGTCTCAAATAACCCATGTTCTCCCTGCTTCAGATGCATCCTCGTGCATACTATTCCCATGTCTGCACTGTTTTTCTAGATTCTTTCATCATGTTTCTCAGTTATTCTTACCTCTCTCCTTGGTGGAACTTTCTAGGTCTGGCTCTATACTACTCAGTATTCTTGTTATCATATATTCCATGTTTGACTTCTCCACGGGACTATGAGCTCTATCACATGGGAGACCACACACCTGTGTGTCTTGTCCACTGCCACATCCCTGACGCTGCCACCCACAGTGTGTGGCACATGGCATGCACTCAGATAGGAAGATAAAAGCTTAGACATATTGATTTGTTTCATAAATGGTCCTCCAGAGAAGGCTGGAATCTGAGGGAAGGTACATAACCATTAAATAATAATATAACTTCATGTAAAAGTGCAACTGTGACAAGTGCTGCAAAAATGAGGGTCATAGTGCCAAGAGAGTTCGTAAAAGGGGGATTTGGTTAAGTAAGGAGGCTGTTATGATTGAAATTGAAGGGTCCCCCTAAGATGCATTACCAAAGGCTGGATCTTTAACGCAGCTATGTGCAGATGTAGGGCCTAGACAGGTGACCGGGTAGTGAGGGCTCTGACCTCATTAAGTTTGGCAGTAGGACCTAGCTGGAGGAGGGCGGTCACTGGGCGTGAGCTGTGCACGGAAGATCAAATCTCTTCTCAGGCTTGCCTCCTTCCCCTCTGCTTCCTGGCCATGAGGCGAGCAGCTTTCCTTCTTTAGCCTCTTCTGCCATTATGCTTCTTCCTTGAAGTCAGGTAACCATGGACTAAAATCTCTGAAACTGTAAGCTGAAGTAAACATTTCCTCTTTTAAGTTGATGTCAGGTGTCTGGTCACAGTGACAAAAAGCTGACTGGTACAAGAAGTTGGGGAGCCTTCCCCAGAAGATGATATTTCTCTGACATTGAGAAGGCTGTGTAGAGTGACAGTGAAAGAAAAAGTGTTCCAGAGAGCAAGCAGCCCATGCAATGGCTGTCTGGCAGGAGGGAACACGGCTTCTCCAAGGAAACAAGAGCCAGAAGGACTGAAATGTGTGGGTGAGAGGAAAGGTGGGAAGCAGAGGCCGCACCACGCAGGCCTTCTCGGCAGAGGTAAGGCGTTTGTTTCTTCATCTGAGAGCAAAAGATTTAAGCACTGAAGAGTTTAAACAGCAGGGGGCTGGACAACAGCAGCAGTGATATGATCACAATTGCATTTTGAAAAGGTCACTCAGGTTTCTGTATGAAGAAGGAGGGGAGGGGATCGGAGGAAAAGGGACCAATCGATGACGCACTGCAGCCATTCTGGCTGGGCCGTGGTGTGGTGGTAGAGACTGGGAGTAGTGGAGCACTTTTGAGAGAGTGATTTCAAGCCACACCACACATTGGTGAGAAACCAGGACCAATACGCATTCCCATCCTTTGTACCTGCTGACGGTTGCAGGGTTTCTGTCACTGGCCACCATAAGGAAAGATTCTCAGGCCTCACTCACCCTGTCTCTGTGGCCACGCTTTGTGCTGCGTCCCCCAGAGGTGCTCATGTGTGTCTTCTAGGCTGGAGTACCCTGGCTAGACCCACTAGTGAATGAGTTTTTCTCATCACTACATGTACTTTGCATGCTGGGAATTGTAGTTTTGGAGCAGGAAAACAGGGCCTGCTTCTGACTGTGAGTCTGGCAGGCAGCCTAGTTGCCATGGCAGCAGCTGGGCTGGAGCCACCGAACCATTTTATCCACAGCTCTGCTGGATCGGAGAGCTCCTGGCAAGAAAGCTTGGGCTCCAGGGAGGAGGGGGAAGGAGAAGGCGGAGAAAGGAAGAGGAGGAAGGGAGCACCGTCTGGGCCTTCCCCAGAGCCCTGGACTATGACTCACTCTGCTTTGGGGCCTGTGAACTGAGTGGGGAGAAGTCACCAGCTCAGCTGCAGAGTGGGACTTTCTGAGCACTGACCATCTCAGCTATTCTGTTCATATCAGTCAGCCTTCATAGGTTCAGTTCTGTGAATGCGAAAATCTGTACTGGACACAGAAACAGGAAGAAGTCAGCCCTTCTCCCCAGAAACTCAGAGGCTGCACAGAAAGCAGGAAAGTCAAAAAAAAAAAAAAAAAAAAAGACCTAGGAAGGAAAAACCCTATTCATTTGCTTCCAAATTGTCCCCAGAACCTGTTCCCTTCTCTCTGCCCCTTGGCCATAGTCCTAGTTCATTCTATCTGCCTGGTGAAGGCTTTCTAAAATACAAATCTGGCCCTGTCACACCCCTGCTTAAAATTCTTCAATGGCTCCCCTTTACCCACGACTGGATCAAGTCCAAACTCTCTAGTAGGACCATTCACGGACGTTCAGATTCTGGCCTGAGGCTCCCTGTCTAGAGATCCTCTTGCCATCCCCTTGGCTGCAGCCATCCAGGAGTTTCCTCTTTTTTTTTTTTTTTTTTTTTTTTTTTTTTTTTTTTTTTTTTTTTTTTTTTTTTTTTTTTTTTTTGAGACAGGGTCTCACTCTGTGTAGCTTAGGCTGCTCCTGAACTCAGTGTGGAGCCCAAGCCCAAACTGGCTTTGGACTCATTGCAATCCTCCTGTCAGCCTCCAGAGTGCTGGGATTACAGGCGTGTGCCATCAGGTCCAGCTTTTGTGGTGCCGGGGAATCGAACTTGGGTACTGAGTGCTTGACTTAGTGCTTCTAGGCAAGTGCTTTAACCACTGACCCATTCCTCCAGCCCCTCTACTTTCTCCTTCATCACTCCACCTTTGCACCTGTTCACTTCTGCCTGAGGAGTCCTTTCCTCTTTTTCCCACCTTGCAGCCAACCGAACTCAGCTGAAACACCCCTCCTAAGTGAAGTCTTCCAAATGCCTTCTCCACCCAGGGAAGAACGAATGGCCTGCTGCTTAGAGCTCCCAGAGCACTTTGTACATTGCTTGCAAGCACTTATCACCCACACTGTGATTATCGTCTCTGAAGCTGCCTCTCCTCTCTTCCACTGCATCTGAGCAACGTGAGGTCCCCAGTGCCCAGCACAGCGTCTGGCACAAGATAGGCACTCCATAAATGGTGAATGAGATCGAACTAACCAAAAGAAGGCTCCTGGCCTTCACCGCTCTCCTGCTGCTGCTCCCCGGGCTCTACTCCAGCTGCTGCTTCCAGACCCCGTCTTTTCTCCATTCTCCCTTGGGACTCTGCACACCTTGAGGACAAAGCTGACCAGCAGACATGATTGAGAGTGTGTTCTGTTCCGGGTGGGGAAGTACATGCACCTGCATATGGCGCCTGCAAGCCTCTTCGCATCCCTCCCACCTGGGTCTTCAGAGGGGAAGTACCCTTGTCTTCGATGGAGTCATGATTTATGAACCCAGCTCCAGGAGCTGAAAACAAAAACAATTAGGTTTCCCTGCTTCTTCACCTGGAGGCAGAATAAATCCAGGAAAGTCCTTCTTCTTCCTGGGCGGAGGCTCTGTTTGCCTTGGCCTCAGCCCTGAGGCAAACCTGTCCGTCCTTCCATCTCACATCTATTGCCTACAGGTTAGTCGGTAGCTCTGAGTGTCCTGGGCTAGCTTTGACTCTACTGTTTAAAAATCTTTCCAGGGTCCTCGAGGAATGGCACTGTGGTTAAAGTACTTGTTTTGCAAGTGCAAGACCCTGAGTTCAATTCCCCAGCACCACATAAGCCAAGTGTGGTGGTGCACGCCCGTAATCCCAGCACTTGAGAAGCTGAGGCGGGAGGATAGTATTGCTTTGAGTCCAAGGCTAGCATAGTCCACCGAACCTAGCAAGTTCAGGAGTAGCCTGAGATACACAGCGAGACACTGTCTCAAAATAAAATCTTTTCCAGGTTTTCACCCTTCCTAAATTTTATTTCCCCATCAAAATAAAAGCATTTTAAAAAATCCTTGTCTGCCTACTTCATTCATTCACTTATATACAATTCATTCATTTTCATATCTCCTTCCACAAACACATTTTTTTAGCTATTTACTATAGCTAGGTGATGGATCAATCCCTAGAGGTGCAGAGGTGACTCAGAGACATAGCCCTATCCTCAGGAAGCTCACAGTCTGTGGAGGAGATCACCCTTGACATGCTTCTAGATAGAGGGCACACTTTAGGGTCGGCCTGGCCTAATCTGGGTCATCAATAATTTTTTGCTCAATGAATATTTACTGTGCACCTGTGGTATGGACAGGCATGGAAGATAAAGCTAGGACAAACTGAGTCCCTTCTGCATAGACACAGCATAGAGGGACTCTGAACTGTCACTGCGTGCCATATCTGTGACAGAGATGAGGAAGGAAGAGAAGACCTCTGTGGCTGAAAACAGCTTTGGGCTCCCCAGGGCCACGGGGAGGACCCCTTGAGATGGTGAGACAGGTTCCCATGCAATCAGTAGAAGTGAACATGAACACACAGAGCCTTGGTGGGACTGACTAGGCTATGGTATGAAAAAGCGTTTCCTGGTTAGTGTCTGAGACTATGGTGGCGATAGAGTAAGGTGCTCCCACAGAGAGAAGATGATAAAGGGGAGGTCAGCAGTCACACAGGGCCCGACAGAAGTGGGCGCATGCACAACGTGCAGAAGCCATGGTGTTGCTGCCTCTTCAATTCGGTGTGCCTTCATCTTCTCCTTTCTGGAGGCATCAGGAAGAGTGTGACCCAGACTTTAGTCTACTATGGGGGTGAGGAGGGCAGAGGCGGGTGGCAGAGCTGGCACATGCTATTCCCACTGCAGCCCCTACCACTTGGCTCACACCCCGAGTTGTCTCCGCAGGCCCTGTCTCTGCTCCTGTGGGTACTGGGAATCGGTGTCTTGATGCAAGGAGGTTGATGTGAGCAGGTGGTGGAGAGCAGGGGCTAGGACACGTAGGGAGGGACCCTTTATGAATCCTCTGTTTCCAGAAAAATAATTGTTCTGTAAGCCCTGGCTCTTAGTTCTCCATCTGTAAAATCTGATGAAAGTTGGACTAGGGCTCTTTGGCTTCTCTTCCATCTGCAGGCAGAATAGGGAGATGGTAGAGGGAGGCTCTGCAGAGGAGCGCTGGCTCTGCTCTCTGCCAAGGGACTCAGATCAGTAGCTGTTGACATTTCTCAGGATGCCCTCTCTGTGGGTGACATTTTAGAGACCTGTTCTCTGACATGGCTGGAGGATGCAAGGCTGACCACAAAGCTCTGCTCCAGGCCCAGACAGTTCAGATCACAGGACCTACCCAGGGACGAACTTCACTTTCTGAACAGCAATGAAACACCATCTTTTAGGCTAGTGCTGTTTAGAGGCCTGGTTTCATTTGAAAATGCTGACTGGGTCAAGGATGAGGCGGGTGTGGGCCCAGCACCCTCCTCACTGAGCTTCAGTGTCCTTCTGGGCCTCAATAACATTTAGTTGTGGATCTCCAACCACACAATCAAGAGGAAAGGGAAGTATTTCATGAACTGATGTAGGTTGTTGTTCCAGTGTCAGGAGCTCTGATAGAGGAGTTAAGCCCTAGCGGTGGTGGGGTGATTTGGAAGAACTAACAGAGCACAGAGGCTGGTGGAACCGAACCGGGTTCTGCAAGTTTTACAGATTGGTGGGTAACAATCAACAGAGGGGACCCAGAGACATTTTGGTGTCCTCACTGATGCTGACAGAGCCATGGGCAGTGTCAGAACCAGCCCATATGGAAGAAGGCTTCAGGCCCCCGGCCTCATGCAACACTTTTACTCTTCAGTCCCAGGACTGGAAGGGAGGCCAGCTTGAGAGGCGAGGTCAGAGTCAGGATAAAATGCCTGAACTTTGGAGTTAGAACTAATATTGGCTCCTCTGATCACTAGCTGTGTGGCTGTAGAGAAATACTTCACCCATCTGAGCCTCACTTAATTCATCTCTAAAGGAGGCGGTAATACTGCATACCTTGCAGGTTTGTTAAGGGGAAATAGAGAAGCCAGTGTTCATAAAGCATATAGCATGGGCTGCCACATTAATAGTGCCAAGCTGCCAGGAGGCAGGTTGGACCTCACCAATAACTTTTTCCATCTTAGGCCAGCCTTGTCCACAAAGAGAAGAACTCCCCGTCTCCGGCAATTTTCATGCATATAAATGTGTGCCAGACACCTAGTGTCTACCCAGCTCAGAATAGTAGAAAAGATGAAAAAAACTCGACTTCTAGTCAGAGTCCTAATTTGCTGATTGTGTGAGCCTGAGTAGCTGCTCCCTAATCTGAGTCTTTTCTTCTCTTCAAATAGGAGAGTAATCAGACAAGGATTACAGATTGATGTTAACAGCCATTAGGTGAAATGTCCGATGGAGGAAGGAACGTTTGTTTGGTGCCAGAGAAACCCAGGAATGTCATTTCCTAGAAGGGAGATGAGAAGAAACTCACAGCCTTCATCAGCTAGTGTCCCTCTAAGCATTTTCAAAGGTGAATGAACTAGCCACTATGTGTCTTTAAGGTGCTACAAAATGAAGTATGCTTCCTGTGTATTCTAGCCACAATCATTGAACTTGAACGTGCTGGGTGTCACAGGAAACACTGGTATGATGTCATAAGTGAAAAATAACAGCACCAGGAAGTAATAAGACTGCCAGAAGGAAAGATCTGTATAGGAAACTGGGCATTTCAACAGGTCAATGGCTAAAAGATGGGAGAATATATAATACTTAGTACTTTTTATAGGAGTCTTACAAAGCAATAACAAAGGACTTTGGTAAAGTAAGTTGGGAAAATATGTATCTGATCTGTGTATTAAAAGAAATGAACACTTAGTGAAATGGAAAAGAGGGATATTGTTGGCTAAAAAATAACACATGAAAGATTTTGTGTAATGTGATCACATTTTAGTAAAAAGATACTTATATGTAAGAAAAAGATTAGGAGATAAGTGCTAAGGTGTTGATGTGGTATGAATGTAATGTTTTTATTTTTATAGTTTTACTTTCTGCATTTTAAATCTTTCATAACACACATATATTGCTTCTATAATAATGAAATGTTATTTAATAAATCAAGTGGAAACCATAACAGTGTGTCCCTTGCAGGGCTGGAATGAAGAACGGCTCATGCCGTGCGACTCAGGGGTGGCATCAGCACCTGCTGAAGAGCTGGGCACCCTCCCTTGCTGATGCTGTTCTACCCCAACCACCATTAGACAGAGCTGGCTTCGTGTGGGTGCACTTCCTGTCCCCAGGACCTGGCACGCGGCAGAGCTCTGCTGGTGTCTGCTGAGCAGGTCAGTTCCCTTGGTCCAGTTTTTGCTGGACATCAAAGGAAGCATGGTGGAAATTGTGGGCTCACGCTCAGTAGGGGCGTGTCCCTATATCTCCGCTTTTAAGGATCCCCCAGGAAGGGCATATCCTCACCTGGGTCCTTACAGCAAGCAGAAGGCAACACTGGGCACGAAGCCAAAGTGGCCTGTGCGAAAGGGAGCCGCCAGTTGTCACCATCACTATTCTCCCACGACTGGTTCTGACCCTGGCCTCCAAGGCCCTCTCCTGTTTCACTATCCGACACTCTGGACCTGGGCTACAGGCTGCAGGTTGGGGCTGGGGTTGGAATCTGGGCAGGGATGAGGGCTAGCCCTACCGGAGGAGCCGGTTCTTGGTCTGGTCTGAGGCTAGGTTCTCGTACAAGCCTGAGAACTGGAACTGGGCCGCGGCTGTTTGCTCTTCCAGAACTCAAGTCTGAGGCTATCTGGGTACTGAGAGTCGGACCCGAAGTCTGAGCTGTACCAGGGTCGCGAGCTCGCTCCAGACGGAGAGCGGAGCTGGGGCTGCCTGGGCCCGTCTGGGCAGAGGTCCCTCCCTGCCTCTCCGACAAGGGCTGGGAGCAGGCTGCCAGTCGCAGAGGCAGGGGAGCAGGCGGGTGCGACCGGGAGTGGCGGGGCGGCGCCGGTCGAGGGGCCGGGCACCGGGAGCGAGAGGCCGGGGCTGCGGGGGCACCCGCCACCTCCGGGGTCCCGGCTGGAGGGCCAGCGTGCCTGCCTAGCGCCCCATACCCCGGCTCCGCCCCTCCGAGCCCCCGGGCTCTTCGCTCGTTAGGCCGACATATCCTCCTTCATAAAAAATACATGAATAAATAAATAATAACAGCCATAACCGAGCGGGAAACCGCCTTCCCCTCTATCCTGCTTCCCCAGCCCCTTCCTTCCATCCGTCGCTCCCTCCCCAGCGCTGCGGTGTTCCTGGCTGTGAAAGGGACCTGGGGGCAATTAAAGGCGGGAGTCCTTTCCCAGGCTCGGGGAGGAGGCACCAGCGGAGCATTTGGGACCCGGCTTCGGCTGGTCCCCCACGCAGACACCCCAAGTGGGGCGGGGGCAGGGAACGGTGTGCGCACCTAGGGGACCGGGGGACCGCAGGGACGGACGCCCAGGAGCTGGCGTTGGCTCAGGGCTGGGAGCGAGGCTTGGCCCAGGTACCCGGAGGGAGGATACCATCCTTAGAAGGAACATCAGAAATCACGTTTTCTTCCTCCTGGCCGCCTCACGTTTATCCTTGTCTCTGTCCCTTCGTGTCTCTGCTGTAAGCGACCCCACACCCATTTCCCTTCCACGATCGTCTTCCTTACTAGGTCAGTAACCTTTCAAGTCTACCAGGAAGCAGCAACTCCGCTCCCTGTCCCCTAACACGCTCACGGTTCAGGACCATGGAGAGCACCCCACAGAGGGTGGCTGTCTCCCAAAATGAAAGGAAGTGGCCGGGTCACCTGTAGAAACAGAGGCAACAGGTGGGGTTGGAAACGTGGCAGAGGTGGCGGGCAAAGGGAAAGGTGCGGGGGAATGTTGACTCCCCCAGGCTGTTTCTCTGAAAGACGACTGAGAAGTTTTGTTGCCAAGGCTGAGGGTGTAGCCCAGAAGTAGGGTGCCTCCTTAGCCTAAGGCTCCAGGTAGGATCCCCAGCAGGGAATCAAAAGGATTTTTTGCTGCTCTGGGCTGAAGGCCTTTGGTCTCCCACTTTCCATTGTCACTTCTACCAGGAATGAGAAGGGGAAGAGCAATGTGTCCTCAGAGGCCTATGGTTCTGGAGCGCAGCCCTTGCCAGGATGCCCCGGGAGCTTGCATGCAGGATACAAAGCTAAATACAGGAGCAGAGAGAGCAGCACAACCCCTGGCCGGATGTTGGGAAGGCTGTGTATGGTGCAGTGTGTGTGCATGGGAGCAGGAGGTAACTACAGCTCTGCCAGTGGGGGGGCGGGGTGCTCAGGAGTAGGGAGAGTGGGAGACAGGGATCAAGGTCCTGTTAGGCCTCCTCTCTCTGGCAGCTGCAGGCTGAGGTGGATTACAGCCAGGGCCTTCCCCAGCCTTAGCTCAGAACTAATGGGACCAGAAATCTCCTCTTCTCCCTAGCAGCTCCCTTTGGACAGAACCAGGAGCCAGATTTCAGGAGCAGTCCAGATGTTCAGGGGAGATGCAGGAAGTGGAGCAGATGGGACCTGAGATTCCTGTGGGGGAAGGGGGAGGAGGACAGCAGCTGGAGGCTGCGCTGGGGCATGTGCTAGAGCTAAAGTTGGCTCCACGTGTGCCAGGGCATGCACCATGGTGCGCCTAGGATGCAGGACTTGGCCAGAGAGCGGACTGGGTAAAATAGCCTGGGTGGGTTCCCTGTGCTAGCTACTAAGATCTGCCCTCAGCTGCCTCCAGCTATGGTGAGACCCAAAGGGCATTCTCTCCATGCCAGACCCTGTGCCAGGATACAAACATAAGCAAGATAGACCCTGCCCCGCCTTCAGTCTTTTCCCCCAACACAGGGTTTTTATTTGAACCCCGTAAGCCCGCCACTCCATTCAGAGGCCAGAGACCAGGGGAGAAGAGCCTTACCCAGAAGCATGATTCAGGTGGCCAAAGCAGCTCCCTAGTTTTCTGCCCCTGGAGACCACAGCTCACCTGCCCCACCAAAGCCTCAATCCCTGGCCATGGCAATCCCTGGCTGCCACTTCTGTGGCTCTTGGAAAGCTGTGCTGTAGGCAGAGGGGTTTGGACACTGATGGCCAAATCTAAACCTGATGTCTCCCCTGCCTGCTTGTGGGCTCAAAAATCCAGTTTTTTACTACCCAGCTCCTCTTTGCAGTACCCGATTGTAGGCCCTTGCTGCCATCACGCCAGCTAAGAGAATAGCGATGAGCACCACTCAGCAGATGGACAAACTGAGGGGCGACAGGTGAAGCTTGCCTCTGAGACGCACCTCTGTAGCAGAGCAGGAACTGAACTTAATTGGCATGATGTCTCTTACCACGAGTCTGCCTCTAGGCCATGGCTGTCCCAGCTCTTCACACCAACCAGTCGCGTAGCTCCGAATAAGTGAGTACTCTCCCCTCTCTGGACCACCATGTTCCCATCAGTCGGACACAAAGGTCTAAACTTAATGAACTCTCTCCATTCTGCTCTGCTCTGATGTCACAGCTGGCCTTCATACTGAGAAATGGAGCGGTGGATGTGTGCTGTGTGCTGCTGACAGTATCCCCACCGAGGGCAAGGCAGGGGCAAAGTTCCCACACCTGCCAGGCGCTTGGGCCATCCTAGGATGGCAGGATGACTGGCTGGTGGGGGACTCTCTGTGGGCCATGGAAGTGGGGCTGGAGTAGGGTCTGTGGGAGGCTGAGCCCTGAGCTTAATCTCCACCTGTCAGGGAAGGAAAGCAGCGGGAGGTCTGGGGAGAGAGTGGCGCTAGCTGGGCAGGCCAGAGCCAAGCAGGCAGAACCAGGCGGGCAGAGCCAGGCGGGCAGAGCAGAATGAGGCTCAAAGCTCCAGGGCTTTACAAATGGATTTTGCTGAAATGGAAATTTCCACCCATCCTTGAAATGGAGGCTGGCAGTGTAGCCAGGTCTAGTGGGGGCTATAGCATCTGGGGACAAGAATGGGGACAAAAACCAAATTATTCAAGCCCCTCCCCACAGCACCCATGCCTCTCCTCTGCTGGATTCCTGCAGATCCTCAGGGACTGCATAATCATCACACCTTTTTATACCCTTCTCACTTTCCCCCTAACCGCTTCATACCTTCTTACACCATTGATACCTAACACCTCTCCCTCCTCATCCTCGGCAGCCTTTCCACCCCTCATTCCTCACTGCCCCTCCCCCACACACCGCCTGATGTGACATCTCCACTTCTACCTCTCCTCCCTCCTCACCCTGTCACTTCACCTCTCAACTGTGCACCCCTCATCCCCCACTTCATACACCCCTCACTCACCCGGAACTCCTCTCCAGCTCACCCTTCACCCCTCCCTCCCTCATCCACGTTAAACACTTCCGCTCTTCACTTCATCCCCTCCTGCCCCTTCCCTCTCTAACCCCCTCTTACCTGCTTATAGCCCCTCACCAATAACCCTTAGTGTGAAGCATCTCCTGCAGAGAAGCTTGGCTCTGGAAGCAGATTCCTATAGTGCCTCCTGGCTGGGCAGATCAGGAAATTACCCGATTTCTCTGAGATTATTTCCTCATCTGTAAAATGAAACTGATAACTGCCCTTGAGTCTTGGGGCTGCTATGTGGACTGAGTGGGTCAACGTCTGTAACACTCTGTGATGAGTGTTGCTTATGTTTATTGCCATTTACTTTTTGATAATTAATTAATCCTTTGTGGAGGGGTAAGATGAATTTGATCATGCAGACCCAGGGGGCCTATAACAGAAAGACCTAACTAGGCTGCTGGGAAATGTAGGCAGTCCTGTCTGGCCAGAAAAAGGTGAGTCTACAAATGTAGGCTGGTGGACCTAAGACATTCCAAGAAACCTGGACTGCCCTTCCTCCTTATCAACTGCCAGCCATAGCCACTGGAGGGCAACATGATCCCTCCCATGGACAGGGGGTGCAGATGTCACTCAAGGGGGCCTCCTATAAACTATAGAGAGGGAGACAGGGCACCAATGGGGATAGGGAAGGTCTCTGGAGTGGCATCACAGGCTCCCTGCTCAGTAAGTGGGGACAATACCAACACAGAGGGACTGAACGCAGAAGCTAATGGGTTGAGGGGAGAAGTATGGAGCTTGACTTGCTATGAATTTCTTGGGGGTACTTCAGGACCTGTAGGACTGCAGAGAAGGAGCTCCTTCTGCCCAGTGGGGAAGTTTAGGGAGTTCTGCCTGGGCTCCTCCTTAGGACTGAGCCTGGGTGCTGAATATATTGGCGATAATTTCATTCAGGGCTACCTGAAGGACTCAACTAATCCTGTGAGGTTGAGGAATCAAAGGAGTAGGTTAGTAAGGAGTGAAGGGAGGAGCAAGACAATGTGGCCAGAGCCAGGGTCTAGCCTGCTCCCCCAGGGCACAGCCCAAGGAACATGGTCACTTCTAATCACATGTTGGCTTATGACTCGTTATTAACGAATTAGAAGTTCTGAGGTGCTTCTGGCTCCTCAGGCCCCAGTCTCAAGTACGGGAGATTCAGCTCAGTGCCTGCAGTAAGCTGGGACAGGTTGGTGGCCCCCAGGAGGGGGCATCCAGTGTCCACCGCTGGAAGTGGCCCTGGGTTTGCAGCCTCGGAGGAAGAGGAAGCAAGAAACAAGACAAGGAGCATCCTCTGATAGCGGCTGGAGAGAATGACAGGAAGCTGCTGGGGAAACAAAGGAAAGGTAGCGAGCTGGCACAACCAGAGGTGGCTTAAGCGGCCAGGAGTGGCAGGGGAAGGGTGGGTGAGTGCTAGACCTAGGGAGGGAGGACTCTGTCTCCAGCACCAGTGCCGTGACACAGAGCCTGTGCCTACAGCCAAGGGGCTGTCTAGGAGGTGGGCTGAGTGCACAGTGGTGGCTCTGCACTTGCAGGCTTTTGCCTGGGAAACTGGGTCTTTGTCGCCTTCTGAATGCCCAGGCTGCGGGGGAGGGGAGGAAGTACCATGGGATTGAATTACGTTTCAAATCTAAAGCCTGAATTCCTCTAGGCCTGGCAGGGGTGTGTGTGTGTGTGTGTGTGTGTGTGTGTGTGTGTGTGTGTACACATTCCCCTAGAGCATTGTGGGATGCTGGTTGTCACTAGGAAGCCATGAGGCTTATCTGAATTCCTTTGGTTTCATTTCCCTCTCCACAGGCAAGGAAAAAGAGGAGCCTATGACTCTGGGGGTGGGAGGGGAAATGGGGTACAAGAAGAGAGAAAACATCCGACCAGAAACCAGCCTATAGTCCTTCTGACAAGACCAAAGAGGACCCGATTAGAACCCTGATGTTGCTGGGCATGTTCCTGGGTAGAATGGTCCATGCCTACAATCCTAGCTCTCAGAGAGGCTGAAGCAGGAGGATCACAAATTTAAGCCTAGTCTTGGCAACCTAATGATTTAGTGAGAATCTATCTCAAAATAAAACCCAAAAAGAATTGGGATGTAAGTCAGTGTAGTTCAGCCTCCTGTACTGTGGGAGAAGGAGGAAGAGAAGTGGAAGAAGGAGAAGAAGAATTCTGATGCTGCCACATTGTAACAATTTTCTAGCCATATGTGACCTTGGTACGTGGCTTAACCCCCCTGGTTCTCTTATCTAAAAAGGGGCTAACAGAGCAGCAGGAGCCAGCCTATGCGCCAGTTACCATGCCAAGCGTTTCCTTTCTTTACATCCTTAAGCAACTCCATCAGGACAGAGACTACTAGTCCCCTACTTTACAGGTGAGAAACAGGCTCATGGAGGATAAGTGATATTCCTATGATCACACAGCTGGCAAGGGTGATAAGGCTGGGACTCTGACCCCAGTGCCCAGCCCCGAACAGTATACGGCGTCCATATCTCAGGATCCCTGTGAGGGGTGAGATCATACACATAAAGACGTATTTAGCTTAGTGCCACACACCCCGTGAGCGCCCAAGAAATAATGTTGCTATTATTTATTCATCTGCATAAGTGCTTAGGGGTTTCGCTTTCTGATAGGCAGGTAGCAGGGGCTGAGGAAGACGTGAAGAGGCATGGGCACGGGGAAGGAAAGGGTCTGCAGGGACGCCGTGGGTGCAGGGTTTGGAGCAGGAGGGCAGGTACAGGGGCTGGCTGTGGACAGTGCACAAGGGTTAAGCAAGCCGAGTAGAGGCAACGGAAGGAAGTGAGTGTTTACTTCAAAAATTTGCTCCTGTGATCACCTCATTGGCCAGACATCTGGTTTTCCCAGGCATCCCCAGGGAAATGGAAGTCAGACAGCGTTACTTCAGCGGGTCTAATGACATCCACCTCGGGCCCATTTGCACGGGCTTGCTTGCTCTAGATAGAGGCTGGGGATGCTTCTCTGCGAATGGAGGGCCAGCGCTCTGATCTGGTCCTGGAGCTCCCCGGGAGGGAGTCAGAGTCTCTCGTTGGTCGCACTCCTTTCACCTCTGTAGAGTTGAACACAATGGAGTGGGACCCCTCCACACACCCACCTTCCCGTCCTGACCTTTCCATCTTAAAATGGGAGTGGAACGTGGTGAGGCCCTGAGAAGAGCACAGGGCAGATCCCCTACACCCCTCTCCCCTCCCTAGCCATCTGGAGCAGGGGGTGTGTGGTGGGAGGGGGGGCAGCGCCAACCAAGCATCTGCCCCAGCACTGCACCTCCCAGCAGGTGTGTCCAATCTGTGGCCTGTCACTTTTTTGCCCTTGAATTTCTTAAATGTAATAACAAAAAATTTAAGGAAATTATAGTATTTCTATATGTATATTAACTACATGATAGATTTTATACATGGCCCAAGTGAATTCCTCTTCACTCAAGTAAACAGGGCAAAAACCCTGTTCCGCTCAGGTTAAACACACCTGCTGTAAAGGGTGTTAAAGCTTCACTGATTGCCTAACGAGTTGGAGAAAAGAGTATTTACCAGGCATATGCCCTCAGGGTGGGGGCAGCTGGGAACACGCCAGGAAGCTGCTGGGGTACAGAGGTGAGGTCCCCATGGAACACTCAATCTATACTGATTGCTCATTAAACTCTCTCCCTCTAAGGTGGGGGTCCTGAAGAACTGAAGGGCTTCCATGCAACCTAGTGGGGCCGGTGGGGTTAGCACCAGATTTGAAGTGTTTTGGCCGATGGCGGGGGTGGGGCACTGAGGCCTACAGCCAGGTCCTCCTTTCTGCTTAGAATTCTCATAGCCTCTCTTCTGAAGAAATAGTGAACAAATATTGGAAGAATGCTTGTTTGAAGAGGCACCAAATTATTAGTCTGCCCTTGGCTCTAATTTTTCAGTCCAGCCACTTTTACAAAACTACCATAATGATAGCTTTAATAATTCCCTTCTTGTCTTGGGTCATGACTGTGTCCCATTTATTCATTCTTTCATTCATTTATTCAACAGATGTTTCCGAACATATACTGTGCGCCACTGCCACTGTTCTGTGCACTAGAGGTACCACAGCAAGCTCCCCCCACCACCACTTTGACCTGGTATGTGTTTAGAATTCTTCCATGTACCTAAGTTGAGCTGAGTGGAGGTGAATCAGTAGAGGTCTCCAGCTTGGTCTGTGGTCCAGAAGCAAATCCAAGTTCCTTAGGGGACAAGGAGCCATGGGAAAGGTATTGTTTGGGGACCTGCCTGTTGCAGTACTGGTTTCCCTGGTTCTCTCCAGCCCAGCTTTTATCTTTTCAACTTTCCTGTCCTTGGGACCTCGTGTGCTTTCATACATTCACGCTGTGTCCATGAAGGGGTGTGTGTGTTGGGGACAGGGTGGATGCGGGCACACATGCTGACTTTGAGGGGCTGTTCAGAAAGACCATATTCTCTCTGAGCAGAGCTCTGGACTGGGCAGCTGGGGGTGGTGGGAGGGAGGTGGGTGTGACATCAGACTCCTCCCTCAACCCTCGCTGCCAACCCCACTGGGCTTCTCTTATGAGTGACACTGCCTACAGGAACCTAGCACTCAAGCAGTGCACTTGATTGGCAATGTTTTCTCTCAGTGTCCTGGCGAGGACCTGCAGGGAGCCCAAGAGGCCAGAGGGACTATAAAAGGTCTAAAAATTCTTCTCGGGCATCCTTAGAGCACATATTTCCTACTACTACCCTAGGGCGCCACTTGGTAACCTAAGCTTGAAGGCCTTATTCCTATCCCGAAGCTGTGAAGGTGACCGGGCCTGGCAGCCTTGTCCCGCCCACCTGACATGACTTGACAGAAAAGGAAGCAGAAACCCCTGAAGTCAAGTTTTCCACTCTGTCCTGCAGCCCTGACCCAGACCCCTCCGGGAAGTTAGAGAGCATTGAGAAGGCACAATGAGACTGTGCGACCCGAGCAACAGCAGCCACAGCAGAGGAAAACTACGACAGGCAGGGGTGTATGCGTGGGAACCGAGGGGCTGAGTGTCACGTGCCCAGAAAGGGGTGCTGTGTCTGCATGGGCGCCCCCCACCCCCACGCTGTCTGACAAAATGAGCTGTGTCCTTGCCATCTCTATTTTTAGTTGGAACTGGAAGGAAAGGAAGTTCGGGGCCAAGCCACCAGCACCAGCTCCTGCTGCCAGCACCCACGCCACGCGGCGCGGGGGTGCGAGAGGAGCCCTGAGTCCCAGCTCCTCAGGGAGGCGGTGCATCGCTCCCTTCCCACCTGCCAGCGCAGCCAGGAGCCCGGTGGATTTTGGGGTGAGGGGCCATATTCTGGTTGCCCTGGGCGCAGGGAGTGTGCCTCTTTTCCCTGCCTGCATGTACCACTCTGCAGGAGGTCTCTCTGGCAAAAAAACGGTAAGAGGTAGAAATGGAAAAGAAGAAAGACCCAGTTTGGTCTCCCGAAAATAGGACTTTGGCACCTCTGAGGTGCTTTCTTTTATGGGCACTTTGAATGGAGCCCCTGCTTCTTCCTTCAAGGTTTAAGCACCTTGACCTCCATTAGAATGTGACTGGAGCGGCTCTTCCTCAGTGGGAAACTTCAGTGAGGCCTGAGCCCGTGGGATCTCCTTCATCCACCCCAGCAGCAGAGATGAGACACACAGGGAAGACCTTTCCAGTGTTCCCCTAGGCAGAAGGACTTCCTGACTGACGCCCCTCAGCTACCACAGTCACCACTGTGAGTCAGGGCAGGTCAAGCCATGCGGCAGTAGGGTGTAGTGGTTAAAGCTCGTATCCTGCAGTTTGCACAGACCTGGGTCCATGTCACGACCTACAGCTGTGGGACACTGAGAAAGTGGACAAGCTTCTCTGAGGTTCTATTTTCTCATCTATACTCATACTACCTATTCCCAGGGAAGATTCAATGAGACAATATTTTAAAAATATACATAGTAAGTATCAACTATTAGCTCATGAAACTAACACAACAGATTTGGCCTAAACCTGGATTGAATGCCATTGTGTGGCTGATCTCAAACCCATGTTGCGGGATCCATAGCTTTCAAAAGTTTCTCCAAAGGATATAGGATCCAAAACATTTAAGAAGTTCTATAGACTCTGAGCCAGAAATCAGGAGACCCAAGTGTTAGATCTTGTCTGATTCTCACTTCCTGGGCAGCAACCTTCTTCCTCAGTTTCCCCAATTGCTCCATTAGGTGGTTAGACCAACTGAGCTCAGGGGTCTAGGTGGGGCATCCAGGGCTCTGTGGAGACTAACGAGCTGTGATAGAAAAAAATAACCAGAACTGGGCCTTGAGGGGCAGGTTCCAGGGAAGTAGGAAGAGTCTCCTCCTACTCCTTCCCAGGAGCCGGTTCGGTCCATCAGCCAACATGTCAGCCAGCCAGCCGACAGAAACTGAGCTGCATCCCTCTACCAACCCGGGAGGCTGTTGCCATGGCAACTTCATATTTATCCACTTTAGCTCCTAATTAAGGGGAAAAGCATATAACATATTGGATGTCAAGGAGGCTTTGTGAGCCTCAATTTAGTGGCCGTGCCTGGATGTCAAACTCGAGCGTGATTGCTGTTAATCACCTCCCAAATTACCAAGACAGGTCACAAAGGGAAAGTTCCCCCAGCAGTGGGGGCAGCAGGGCCCAGGGCAGATGAGGTAGTGGTGGGGGCAGGAAGGAAGACCCTGTTCAGCATCATGACCTGGGAGACTGCTGAGTGAATACTGGCCTTGCTAGTGTCCGATTATAAGGTCTGTGGGAACAGAGACTCTGTCTGTTCTCACTGACCCAGAGACAGAGATCTCTACCCTAGAGACTCACAGATCAAGGTCCTTGGCCCGTAGCAGGAGACTAACTGATTGATGGACCAAGAGGCAAGTAAGGACCATCTGGTAGCTTCTGGTGTCAGAAGGAAGGCTGACAGATGACCAAGTAAGCACAGTCTGACCTGGCATCCAGATGGACGGATGATCACCGTAAGGCAGATGGGCAGTCCAATGGGGGTCCGTTCTGGAGGGACTGGCTGGGTGGCTGGATTCTCACTTTCTCAAGCGAGTGCCTGGCCTCTCTACCCTGACTCAGGACCCAGGCACCAATTAGGAGAGCCCTGCTGTGATGCTTCTTTTCTGCCAGTGAAACTATGGGCCAAAGCCATGGTCCTTGGGGAGAGCTTCCACTGGTCCCTGGGCATGTGGGAGGCAGAGAACAAAGTTTAAGAAGTTGGGGGGCAGCAAGGGGAGGACATCAGCAGAATGGACAAGAGCGTATCAATAAGAGTCAGGAAAACCCAAGGTAGTTTCATCTTAACTACTTTTGGGGTGGGGAGATAGGGTCTCACTCTGTAGTCAAGGCTGTTCCTGAATGCATTATGTAGGTCAGGCTGGCCTTGAACGCATGGCAATCTTCCTGCCTCAGCCTCTTGAGTGCTGGGATTACAGGCCTGTGCCACCATGCCTGGCTATGTTGGTCATCTTGACTATTAATAGCTGCATAACTTTGATCATGTCACTTAACTTCTCTGGCAAATGAAGATGATGGTAATTTATACCTCATAGGGCTTTTTTAAAAAGATTTAGCAAGGTGATATATTTAAAGCACTCCAGCACAGAGCCTGACCTATTAGTCCTCAACAACCACCTAGACATTATTATCCAGCAGTATACACTGGGGGTATAGCTCAGAGATAGAGCACTTGCTTAGCATGTGAAAGGGCCTAAGTTCCATTCTTAGACCCCCTAAAAAAGAGAAAAGAAAATGAGGCAGTCCCAGAAAGGCAGAAGAGAAGGCAGAGCAAGATCCTGGTGTGGCTGGCATATGCCTGTAATCCCAGTCCTAGAAGGCAGAGGCAGGAGGATCATGAATTCAAGGCCAGACTGGACTACATAGAGATATCCTGTCTAAAAAACAAAAACAACAAAACCAAAGAAAGAAAGATAAGGAAGAGGAGGAATAATAAAGAAAGGAACATGGTGGCTAACGGCCTGGGCCAGAGGCGGTGAAGACTCACTGTTTTCCTGTCCACTTTTTATCTAGCTCCAGGAGGAGGAACTCACAGAGGGAATTCCTGATGGCAGTAAACAATGAGGTTGGGAGCTGGGCAAGGGCGCAGGAACTATCAGAACCCACTGGACCTCTTCAGGGTATTTTCAACCCAAGAGAGGCTATGAGTAATACAGACCTTGACCAAGAGTCCTAGTGTCCCCTGAGTAAGATTTAGAAAAGACCTTGACGGTACTGTCACATGGGGGAATGTTAGAACCACCTGGGATGACTCTATATGATCTACTTTCTGGGCTCACCCAGACTTGCGGAATGAGACTCTCATGGGTAGGGCATGGTAAACGGTTTTCAAATACTCCCAGGGATGTCTGATGATCGGCTGAGTCTGGGACTTACTGGTTAATATCAGAGAGGCTGCTGTGGATTACAGCTGGAGGAGGTGGACAGGCCCCCAACATGACATCACCATTTATGTATAGTATTGGCATTCTGCTTTAAAAAATTATATTTAGGTCTGAGAGAGTAGATCAGTGGTCAAAGTGCTCATCTAGCAGGTGTAAGGCCCTGGGTTCAATTCCCCAGCACCACATAACCTGGACATTGTGGCACAGGCCTGTAATCCCAGCACTTGGGAGGCGAAGGCAAGAGGATTGCCGTATGTTCAAGGCCAACCTGGGCTACACAGTGAGTTCAGGACCATGCCAGACTACAAAATGAGTCATTGCCTCAAAAAAAAAAAAAAGTATCTGGAAAGGAAAAAACAAATCCATAGCTAAAACACTTGAACAATAACTGTTTTGTAAATAATTATTACATAACCAGCATTTATTGATTGATTACTGTGAGCCAGGCACCATCTAAGTCCTTCACATGGCTTATCTCTTTTAATCCTCTCAACAGCTGTTGAAGTAGGTCAACCCATTTACATGGATAAGAAAACTGAGGAAAGCTGGGCGTGGTGGCGCACGCCTGTAATCCTAGCACTCAGGAGGCGGAGGCTGGAGAATTGTCCTGATTCCAAGGCCAGCCTGGGAATTCAGCGCCAGGCTGGGCTACAGAGAATGACCCTATCTCAAAAAAAAAAAAAAAAAAAAAAAAAGGGAAAAAGAAAACCGAGGTTCCCAGGGGTCGGTTAAAGGCCACGCCACTTGTTAGTGATGGGTCCAGGATTCAGACCAGGGCAGTTAGTCTATGCCTGGGCCGCCTTTTTTCTCACTGAAGAAATGGGAGGCCCAGAGAGGTACACTGACAGCAAACCAGAGGTGCAGGGAGGATTAGAGTCTGGGAACATTCTCTCCTACTCTCTATTCCTTAAGATTCATTTTGTAGAGAAAAGCTTAGCAGGCTGGACTAAGGAAAAGACCTCAGCTCTGCCCCTCCACTGTAAGCACACATCTGGATAGAGAAAGGGGAACATTAGGGGGCTGTGAGGTTCCTGACGTGGAAGGAGAAGGAGCAGCTTAGGACATGGTGACCATGGCGGCTGCGGCAGACTTTCTGGCCTGGTAGGAGGAGTTGTGTGGCCTGGTTTCTGCAGATGCGGGCTGCAGCCGCCTGCTGAATGGGAAACTATTAAGGGAAAATGCTTTGCAAGTCGCTGAGCAGCTGGGAGCCCAGTCATCAGAGCGCTGAATGGAGGCTTTGTCCCTCCGGGCTCTGGCAGAAGCTTGCCCCCTGGGCCTATGTCTGGAGAGACTGGCTGGTTGCAAGGTCAGGAGGTCACCCCAAGCCTCTATTCCTGCTACTGCCTCCTGAGCCTGGACCTCTTCCCCAAGTGCTTCCCTTTACCCAGGGAACCCTGGTGGTCAAGAGTATAAGCTCAGGGAACGGATACCAAGGCCATATACTGCGGGTATGAACCCTTGGGCACTGTACTGAAATTCTGTGTTTCCTGTGTGTGAAATAGAACTAGTGAGAGAGTCTTCTCATGAGATGATAGACTGAGCAGGGAGAAGGAACTAGGGGCCCAGCAGTGCTGACTGCCAGATACCATCTTAGGCAGAACTTCCCTTCCGGTCTCTTTCCTAGGCCTTCCGGGGTAGAAACTTCTCAAGGTCTCACCGTCCTTCCTGCCCAACCCCAACAAGGCAGCGACTTGGGACAGGCCTCTTTTTTTGACTAGAATGGCAATATATTGGCTAGGCCCCATCCCAGAAGGAAGTGCTGTGAGGAGAGTCTGAACTCCAGCACTGCATGCTAACCCACGTGGAGACGTGTTTAGAGTCTGCGCAGCTCTCCCACCCAGGCCTTTGCTAAGGCTGGTTCCGCTGCCTGGACAGTCTCTCTTCCCACCTCCCGATCAGCTCTTTCCTGCCCTCCAAATGTCAGTGCAGACAAAGTCGCCTCCAGGAAGCCATCCTTCGGGCCAGGGACTCCTCCGAGTGCCCTTTGTTAGCACTGACAAAGCACCCCTCTCCTCAAGGCCGTGAGTTCCAGGAGGTTAAGGACGTTCGCCTACTTGTTCCTCTCCTAGGTCATAGCATAAAGCCTGGATCAGAGTAATCAGTCAGTAAGTGGTTGTAATGGGTGAATGGGTGAATGCTTGGGTTTTTCTGGTCCAGAGTTGAGAGGAGTTGAAGAGAAAGTGGAAGGGGACTTCGGGAAGTACTGCAACATAGCAGACTGAGGCCTCTCCTGAGACTTGCTAGAGGCCAAGCTAGCAGTTTCTGCAGCTGGTCATCATCATACTAGTGTTCACTGAGTACCTGTTGTGTGTCAGCCACGGTGCTCTGCACTTTACACACACACAAACATATACACACTTACCTTGCGCTGCCCCGTTGAATTTCCTTTTTCTTTTCTTTTTTTTTTTTTTTTTCCGTGCTGTGCTGGGGATTGGACTCAGGGCCTTGTACACGATAGGCAAGTACTCCATCAGTGAGCTACCCACCCAGCTCCCTCGTGGAATTCTTAAGGAAGCTTCGTGATACGGATCCTCTCATTACCTTCATTTTATAGAACAGAAAACTGCGGTTCAGAGTGAAGACTCCCTGCCCAAGGCTATGTAGCTAGCAAATAGTGGAGTAGAGGTATCCTTAGTGCTTAGGCAAGTCTGTTTGCTTCAAAAGAACTGTTAGCCACTGTTAGCCACTACTATACCGTCCTGCCATCCCTATAAGAGGGAGCAGAAGTCATCATTCCAACCTCCCAGAAAATAGAAGTTACTGGGAGGCAGAGCTAGAGAGTTAGATTTTCGTGAAGACCACAGTGCAATGGGCCTAGAAGGAAATACAAAGTTGGCAGTCCCCATCTGAGCAGACAGACAGACTGACCCCAGGAAGAAGGGTGGGAGGATGACAGTGGGCTGGGGCAGGGGCAGGGAGGGTGGTGGTAGAGCGAGCCAGGAACTGTAACCATGTTCATCACTAGGTAGCTCCAGGGTGGGTGATGGTGGCCCTGAGCGCACGCCCCAGTATACTGAATTGTTCATGGAAACTTCACACTCCAGAGGCTTAATCGCTTACCCCTTCTGAGCTCAGCCAATGGCTATTTGGCTCTCCAGGTACCAGCCAGCCCACATTTTGCCACTTTCCACAGAGGACACTTTCCTGCTTCTTTGGTCTCAGCAGAGCACTCTGACTAGCTTGTTCTCTCCCAACTGTAGGATGCCACAATTCAGAATGCCTGACAAGTGTAAACGGCATTCTTTTAGCAGAGGCAGAGCCCCTCAGTCTGTGGGAGACCCTGGGGACCGCCTTCCCTGATTGTCTACCAGGCTGGAAGCAGCAGCCCATTAGGTTTAGCCCTTGGTCATGTAGAAATTACCCACTGAGGTGTGAGGAGCACAGTGGTAGGGCAACTCAGCCAAGTGCTAATTTTTTTGCCATTTCTCAGGAGAAGCATGGTTTCTTAACTCTGTCCTAGCAGCAGGAGACCTGTCACACCTCTGCCCAAGTCCTTGTGGTTGGGATCTAGACATGCACAGAGTACCCAGACTCCTGCACCCAGAGCTGGAATCTTGAACACTCTCAACAAATGGAAAGGCCACCTTGAAGTTCCCATATTTTGATGGGTTGGCCCTGTGATGCCCTTAACTCACATTCAGTTTTGGCCAGGTGTCCTGGGAACAAGCCAGATGCTAGACATGGTGCCGAGGTGAGACACTTGTATCAGTCACAGTTAAAATGTCAAACAGATTGGAGAAAGTGTTGGGTCAAGTAAGAACTGGGAAGGAAATAGTGGGTGGATTCTATCTGAGATGCCTGTTAAAGGATTGGGGTCAGTGATAGGTTAAGATATGACGCACATACAGGGTCTGGGGATAGAGCTCAGTGGTAGAGCGCATGCTTGGCATGCACAAATCCTAGTTTAATCCTTGGACAACAGATGTGTGTGCACACTCTCACATGCACATGCATGTGTCTGTGTGTGGACCTGGAACATCCCCCACAGTTTCTTGTGTTGAAGGCTTAGTTCCCCGGTGTGGCAATGTTCAGAGGTGGGGCTCTTCAGAAGTGGCTTGGTTCTTTAATGTATTTATAATGTGATAGCATTTTTGGAAGGCCGTGGAAACTTTAGGGTTGGGCCTAGTTGGATGAGTAGGTCACTAGTGTGCCCTAGAAAGCACATCTGGGGCCTGACCCTTCCCACCTCTCTCTCTCTCTCTGTTTCTCTTCCTTTTTTGAGGTGAACTGCCATAACACAGCCTAAAAGCAATGGAACCAGCTGGACATGAATTGAAACCTCTGAATCTATGACACAAAATAAACCTTTCCTTTTTTTGGGGGGGACAAGATCTCACTCTATAGTCCAGGCCAGTCTTGAACTCATTATATAGCCCAGGCTGGCCTTGAACTCATGGTAATCCTCTTGCCTCAGCCTCCCAAATATTGGGATCACAGGTATGTGTTTCTACACCCAGTTTGTGTGGTTGCGCGGTGCTGGGGAATCAAACCCAGAGCCTTGTGCTTGCTAGGCAAGCACTCTAACCACTGAGCGACACGCTCAACCCCTTAAGCTGATGTTTTAAAGGTACTTTTCACAGTGATAGAAGATGACTATCTTTATACATGAATTAGGGTTGGAAATGGGGGCTAAGATGATTATTAATACAAGTGATAAGTTTGGGAATGGATGCCATTTTGATTTTGATATTAGTACCGAAATTCCAATTAGGTGAGGGTTGATTTAGGGTTGGAGTTGAGACGAGGTTAGTAGGGCTGAACTGTAGGCTTGCTGTCGTGTGAGGGTTGGCGTCAGGGAGAGATTTTGTCTGACTCAATCACACCCGGAAGTGATTGGGAATAGTCTCTCCACTGCTGTGGCATACCCTTGCTGAGGAGATAGCAAACCCAAGGTAAGATGACTGGGCCATCTCAGAAGTGAGCTGCTGCTCCTTGCCTACAGCCCCACCCTCCCACATTTACCCCATCTCCCTCACTTCCTTTTGCTCCCGGGCGAAGGTTCCAGTGACATCTCCTTACTCATCACAGCAGACGTGACTGAAGTCTTTTCCAGGAAGCTGCCTTGTGCAGAGTCCTTCAGGCAGGAGTAGTGCTGGAAAGAGGCATTGTGGGTAGATTCCATCAGTAAGGGCCTTTATCCTAGGGGTGAGTGGGAACACGGAGTACCCACCCCCACTCCTCCCTGGCCCTTACCAGGGCCTGACCTCTTTCCTTCTTTCTGCATTGGTCCAAGCCTCTTGCTTCTCAGGGTGACAATCTGACATCCTCTGGCACTCAGCGATGGGGTCAGGCTTTTAAAGCTGTCATTGGGGAGACCGTGGCCCCTCTCCCTTCCCACTCCCCCGCCCAAGTGTTCCTTCGTGCAGACGCATGCATCAGGGCATGAAGCAGAGGACAACCGTGGCACTGTGATGCCTTTTAAATGCAGGCAATTAGTGGCTAGATAAAATATAGAGCAAGCATATCTGCCTGCTCCTGGCAGAGACTCGCTGAAGGCTGCCAGGGCTAGGGACCCTGGGAATTGATGGAGAGGGGCACAGAGGATAGTGGTCCCTGTAGCCTGGTGTGAAGGCTCTTTCTTGGATAGGGCTGCAGAGAGGTTTGTGGACTCATAACAAATTTCTCAGCTTCACTAGAGAATTGGTGGGTGTCTTAGCCTGCCAAATGTTGGGGGATGTTGGGCTGCCCTAACAAAATATCATAAGCTAGGTGGCTTAAAAACAGAAATTTATTTCTCATAGTTCTGGAGGTGGAGAAGTCTAAGATTTGGCAGATTTGATGTCTGGTGAGGGTCAGCTTCCTCACAGACAGCACCTTCTACTGTGCCCCTGCGTGGAAGAAGGCACACATGAGCCCTCTGGAATCTGCTTTATAAGAATGCTCTCTCATTCACGAGTCTTCAGGATCTAATTACCTTCCAAAGGCCTCACCTCCTAAATGTTACCACCTTGGTAATCACAAACATTTGGTCCAATGCAGGAGAGTACAGGGAAATTGTGGGGTCTCAAGGGAGCAGGGGAGTCCTTCAGAAAAGAGAGGAGCAGAGGATAGTGGCTCTGGACATGACAGACCTGGGTTTACAGCTGGTTCTGCCACTGTTACTCAGAATTTCTGTCACTGTAACAAAATGCCTGAACTAATTAACTCATAAGAGGGAAAGCTTTATTTTGGCTCACAGTTTTCAAGATACCAGCTTGTGACTATGGTCACTGGACACCATTGCTTCGGGCCTGTTGTGAAGCAGAAAGTTATGACAAGAGGTAATGTATTGTGGTGATGGGAGGTGCAAAGATGGAGAGAGGAAGGGTCCCGATATCCATCTCAATGCCTAACTTACTTCCACCATGACCCACCCCCTAAAAGTTCTACCACCTCCCAGTAGCACAGGCAGGCTAGTGACCATGTCTCTGGCCTTAGGGAATATTTAAGATCCCAATCACAACAGCCACCTGGCAGTTTTATGACTTGAGCAGATTACTTACCTACCCTTTCTAAGCCTCAGTTGCCTTGTCTATAAAGAGGATAACGGTATGTCAGCCTTTTAGCAATATCATTAGATTTAGTGATCTACATCCCTCAAAAACAAAACGAAACAAAACAAAACAAAACTCCCAAAAGGGAGTAAAGCTGATATAGAAAGAGTTAGAGATATTGCTGGTGGTTCCTGGAATGGATGGGAGAACAGACTGTGGAAAAGAACTGGGGGGATAAGGAAAGCCAAGCAGACCCATCCCACGACCAGGGGCTCTTGCCTCGTTCACATCCCACTGAGAGGTTCCACAGAGAAAATGTGAGTAAACTCGGACAGAGAGTGGAAGAGAAAGGACAGAGACCTAATGATTCTGGGAGTATGGTTCCCATCCAGCCTGCACTGATCTGCTACTAGGGTTCTAACAAAAGCCCGCCCTTGAGCTGCTGAGGGCCCTTTGCAAACACATTAGCTGGGACCACCTTCAAAATCCTCTGCACCTTGTTTCCCTGTTAACCCATGAGTTCCTCCAAAATTGCTCCCATGCTGAGCACAGCCCACAGGGTGTTTCTTCAAGAGGTGGCAAGGGCCATGAAGCAGCTTAGCAGATGGCAGCTGGGGGGACAGGAGAAGCCAATCACTGTCTCTGGCTCCCACATGGACCCCCATTCTGGCGCTCCAGCTCAGCCCTTTTCTTTAAATAAAAGGAATGACGTCATCCTCGTGCTTAGCTGCTGAGCCAGAGGGAGGTGATCTGAGATAGGGTGGAGGAGAAGCCAGCGGAGCTGTGGCTGGGGGTGGGGAACTGGGGGCCATGTGGAGGACAGGCACAGGGACCCTCTGGGCTCCTTGTGTGAGGGTCTCCTGGGGTCCACCCATGTGTATTTGCTGGCAGCTGGGAAAACTGCAAAAAATCTCAAAAGGTGGGAGCAAAGATGAAACTTCACAATACTGCAAGAAAGAAAAAAAAAAAACAAAGGTTCATAAATAACATGGTGGAGTCAGTCAGATCTAGGCGAGGCTCTTCCTGGGTCTGCATCTCAGTTTCCCCATCTGTAAAATGAGAGGAACAGTGGTGTTGGCCTCAGAAGCATTTCGTGTGAAAGGTTGGAAGAGATAATGGTGGTGGTGGCTTGGTGCCTAGGAGGGGTTCAATAAACGGTGGCCTTTGGGAACGCAACAGAAGCCACATTGGGCATCAAAAGGAAGCCGGGCCAGCAGCAGGAGGATCCTCGGTGGATAGCCCAACCCTCCCTCGCAGGGGTCCTGGGCCAGGATCTTCCCATCACGGGCGGGCGGGTGCTCAGCACTGGCTGCTCCCCTCTGGGGCCTGGGGCTAGGAACCGCCTCTGCACTGCCCTGCTAGGGACAGCCTCTCTTCCTCTGCAGAAGCCACATACTCTTTTTTTTTTTCCTGGAGCTTCTTTGAGGCCTGCCCTCAGGGCTTGCCGGGCTCCCAACAACTTTGCCCGCTGCACCCTGGCCTAGCTCCAGCCCGGCACAGGGCAGCTTTCCATCCCCTGCTACTCTCACCAGGGCTTCATCTTCCTCCTTCCCAAGTCGGCTCTCCCCCTCTCCCGTGTCCCCTTCCCTGCCCCTGACTCTGATCTGTCTCGCTCCAGTCTCTCCTTCTGCTCGCCTGTCATACCTCTGGCCCACTCCTGTTGTGTTTGATACAAATTCACGCTACCTCTACCAGTCCCTCGCTTCCTTCACCTCGCATTGTACCTTTCCTGCTCCCTCACATGTGGGTCTCACGCCTGGAACAGAGAAGGCCTGAGGGGCAGAGGCCAGGCTTGTTATGCAAAGGGGGAAGGGCCTTCTTCCCTCCAAGTGGGGCACAGCCCTGGCTCCCTGTGCTTCCTGAGCACGGGTTTGTGTGGGCTGAGGGCAGGAGGCCCATCTTGCCTGTCATCTGGAGAGACGTGTGTGCAAAATGTTAGTTCCATGGCTCTGATTCAGCTCCCGGGTGGCTGGCTAAGGAAGACAAATGATGGAAGGGGGTGATGGGGACCGGGAAAAGTGAGCTGGCTGAGCTGGAGATGGAGACTGGGGCTTGGGCTGAGGGCCCGAGGTCACCTGTAGGTGACCCTAGGCCATATCAGGAAGGGGTGGCTGGGGGTCAGGGCACCACTACATGCGATGATGTGAATTGGATGGGATAAAACTGAAGGAGGAGAAAGAGGGCAGGGGGCGCTGGGTGTGATAAAAGAGACCCCGGGTGAAGAGATGGACATGGCGTGAGGGCTCAGGGAGGGCAAACGTGGATGCACACATGGGCTGATGAGAGGGACGGGTCAGGAGACGTCTGGGGACCCCGAGTTTGGGCTCTCCCACTGCCTGTCCTGTCTCCCTGCTTCACCTCAGGTCAAGCTTCTGACTCATTCTGCAGGTCCCCACCCCCACCTGCCGATTCCTGGACTCCCCCCAACCCCTCCTGGGTAGTTGAGGCTAGCTGCTGCTTTTCCCACATAAGACCTACCCCTCATAAGTCCGTTTACCACTGCGGCTGGGCCCCATAAGTGACTGTGCTTTAGACTTGAGTCCTCATAGAACTGTGAGCCAAAACTGCCACTAGCCTGGCTGAGTCAGCAGATCTTGCCCGGAGAGAGAGCTATAGGCCACTACTGAGCCCAGGGGCTGGCCAGGCTGCAGGTGAGGGTCACAGCCGGGATAGTCCCCAGCGGCCATCAGCGCTGCCCACGGCTTAACTGGGCATCCTTACGTGAGCCCAGTGTCCAGTGGGTAACCAGGCCAGAGGTGGCACATACCGTCCACACATGGCCAAGTTTGACTTCTTAGGACACTGTAGCCTATGTCTATATCCACAGTGGTTTGTGGGGGTCGGCTAAGACTCTCTGGCTCTGGGGACAGACATAAATTTCAGGGTATATCACGATAATGACAATAATCTCGGTAAGCTACCACTTTAAGAGCTCTGCTGGGCTGTGAGAAGGCCGTGTACATTTTTAATTCAAATGAAATCTACACAACTATCTGAGGTGGGCATTATTTTTATCACTACAACTCAGAAAAGGACACTGAGTTCCAAGAGGCAGTCACCCGCTGGATTCATAGGGGCCATCTTCTCCCATACCTTGAGTATTGTACCCCTAAGGCCCCTGAACAGCCCCCACGGCCCCAGGGAGCGGTGAGTGACGGAGTCACGTAGAAGTCAAGAACACCCCAGGAAGACCACCCAGTCATGGCTGAAACTTTGGGGTGCTCATAGCTCCTCCCCCCAGGCCTGGCACCTCCTCCAAAGCACCCAAAGCCCTTCCAGTCCCACATGGGCCTAAAGATCTCCTGCCTCCACCAACACCCTTGGAAAGCGTTAATTGGTTACAGCTTGTGGCCCGTGGGGGGAGGGGTGACCTAAATTGAGGCCACTTTTCTCAGATGTAGATGGAAACTGGGGTGGGGACTGTTCAGGGTCGGCTCCCCCGGCAGCCCACGCCACAAGCCTCAGGAGACCCTGTCAGGCTAGGAAGGTGCACGAAGACCCTCCCCACGTGTCTGCGTGGGCGCGCTGGGCTGCTGTGTTCCTGAGGCGCTGTGGGTGCGTGACGATGGCGGCTCCCACCCGGCAGAGCCGTGAACAGAAGGGGTGAGCTGCCGGCCCGCTTTAAATAGCTCCTCGCTGTGTCGCACTTGCGGGATGTCCCCTCCCCCCTCGGTCTGGCTGCCCTGGGGAGGGGCCGTGGGAGCTCCAGAATGAGGCCGACAGAGCACCCCCCCCCCCCAACTCAGAAGTGCCCTGCGGTCACGGAGTGCCCGCCACACAACACCTGTTCGTGGCTATTTCCTTTTTGGAGGGGGTAGGCAGGAAGTCTCTCAGGGGGCTGTGGGCAGTCCGCCTGGGCATGCATTGGGCTGAAAAGATGGTGCAGGACTCTATTTAAGCCCTCCTTTGAGGGACACAGCGCCCCGCCCCCCCACCCAGCCCAGGTGTAGCCTGGCACTGGGATGCTGAGACGCAGCCCCCGTATACTGCTCCCAGGCGGGTCGGGAGAGATGCTCGCGGTCATCAGCTTGTCTCACTTCGGCCTATGCACAGGCTATAGGTGATATGACCCTAGGACCACATTTCTCCTCACTCTCCCCAATCTACCTAGATCACTTAAAGACCTTCTTTCTGTTCTTCACACGTGTCCAGCTCATTTCCACCTCAGGACCTTGCTATTTGCTGCTCCCTCGGCCTGAAATGTTTTTTTTTTTTTTTTTCCTGTGGCTTTTCTCATGCCGGGAGCCAGAGCCACAGTTTGATTTTCACCGGTTCCAGCACTTTTGCCTTCCTTCCTCCATAAAAAGACATACAAATTGCATTTGATGATTGTATCGGTATGAGTATATATATATATATATATGAGTATCACATATTAAGTATTTTTCCTCAGCTAGAAAATTCATTGTTTTCTTCTGATTTTAAAAGAAATCTCTCTCAAAGTATGGCAGACCCTAGGCACGGTGCTGTTGGCCCTGGTGGAGAAGTTCACTCCAGTTGGCACTGTGTCACGATCCAGGCCTCACCTCAAATGCCACATCCTGTAAAAGGCTTTCCTGGAGTGCCCCACTTAAAACTCCCTCCATATCCAAACGCTGGCCCGCCCATCCCGGCCTTCCCAGTTTGCAGCTACCTCACACTCCCGTTCATTCATTCCCTCGCTCTGTCGCCAGCAGCCAGGGGGTGCAAGCTGCTGGAGGGCCGGGACTCCTGTCTGTCCCTGATGACTAACCAGTGCTTCCAGCAGGGACATCTGGAAAGCGGGGGACGAACGGCCTGGATGCCCACGCAGAGCACAGGGCTTCCTCCTGGCCGCATTCTGCCTTCTGGGAGCCGCCGGCTCCTCTGGGCTCCAGGGAGGAGGGGGACTTGGGCACAGGTCTCTCCACCTGGCACAGCCTCGGTTCCATATGCCAAAGCAAAGGCCCAGCCCGCGAAGGGCCCCATGGGTCGGAGCTCCAGGCTTCGCGTCCTCTGGTTCTGGTTTCGTTTGTTTTGGGGGAGCAGAGGTGGCTGTTTTACTTGTTGCGGGGCCCAGGTGGACCCTGGCATCTTGCTCGTGCACACCAGGCGAGTGCGCTGCCCCTGAGCGACACCTTGGGCCCCCACGATTCCTTCCCCGCTTCTTACTGGCCACTTCAGAACTTGTCCAAGAACAGGGGATCTCACGACAAAGGCTTGTGTGCTTCTAAACACGGTAGATGATCAACACACGTTTGCTGATTCCCGGCTGGCCGTGACCCCCTCTCCTTGTGCATCAAAACCTTCATGCAAGAAACATCTTTCCTCCTGGCTGGCTTTCTACAACTACTCACCGAGCTCCTTCTATGTAGGAGGCACTGTGTTAGGCTCAGAGGAAGCAATAGCAAGTGAAAAGGTTGAGTGGTCCTCGCCATCCTAGAGCGGATGGTCTGGTGGGCTAGATAAGAAATGATCATGCAACTCCCACAAATAATAATTTGTGCTAAACGCATCACAGAGGAGGCTCATTAAGCAGTCTGAACACATTTGACCAGGTTAGGAGAGTGGGTGGGGACAGCCTTCCTGACAAAAAGGGGACTTACCTGAGATCCTTTCGCAGGTTGGAGTCTATTAGGCAAGGAGCCCAACTGGTAGTGAGAACACTCCAGGCACTAGGAACAGCATGGACAAACGCCCTGTGGCCAGCATTGTGTTAGCTAAAGAGATGGACTGGACACATAGATGGCCACATGAGACAGTCTGGAGAAGTCGACAGAGGCCACACTATGTAGAATCTTGGAAGCCACGTTGTGGCATTTTCTCTTTGTTGTGGTCATTAGAGGATTTTAAGTCATGTGATCAAGCTTGTATTTTGAAGAGATTATTCTGGCTGCCAAAGTAAAGATTTACAATTTATGAGAAAAGGACAACAGTCCTACTAGCAGAGGGACGGCAAATGTCTGCCCTACTTGTCAAAATTCCTTCTCTCTCATACCCATGACAGAGAGAACTAATCAACGACAGCAATGATTCTCAGAATGTGGCCCTCAGCATCACTCAGGCGTTTGTTAGAAATGCTAATAATCAGACGTCACCTCAAACTCTTAAAGGGAACCCTGGGACTGGGAGCCAGCCATCTGTATCATAACCAGCCTTGTGGGTGATTCTGAGGGCCACTGTGTTTTGAGGACCACTGAGCTACAACACTACAAACCCCAGCGCGGCATCAAAACCTCCTGGCATGATCCTCTAGGCCAGGGGCACAGAATCTTTTTTTCTGCCAAGGATCATTTGTATACTTCTGCCATCATTTGTGGGCCATACAAAAATCACCGACTTAAAAAGGAGTCTGCTACATTTTGTAAAACATTGAGTTCTTATATAATTAACTCTCCCCTCATGCAGTGGTTGCCTTGGCCATAGTGGACCAAGGGATTGTGTGGGCCACCCCTGCTCTAGGCACTCTCTGCAAATGCAGGCTCCTGGCTCAGAGCCTGTGCTGGGGACGCCTCTCTGAAGGGACTGCATAGAACCAGCTCTGGAGCTCACGAGGCTCAGAGCCTGGCAAAGCCCTAGGTGTAGGCAAGCTGGGAAACTGGACAGTGTCGCGATTTGGCCTTCAGCTCCTGCCCAGCCCTGCCCAGTGGTGGCACAGCCTCTGACGCTCCTTCTACCCCCCAGACATCAGCTTCCTTACCCGTGCATTACGGGAAGCGTCCCTGAGGGAGACGCTCTCCTGTCATTTCTGAGTCAGAGTGAAGTGGATGCACACTTGGTCTCCTGGGGAAACCCCCTATAAATCTGCCTCCCCGTGGCTGGGAGGGAATCGAGGACTGCCGCGGTGGCAGGGATGTCGCCCAGAGCTTGTGCACGGCAGCACATGACTCAGCCCTGGAAGGAGGCATCCATCACCCTGGGCAGCCAGAAAAGCAGGGAGAGACAGCGTGGGAGTGAGGGAAGGCGGGAGCAGAGCTCCCGGGCTTGGGCTCCCACACGCTGGCATTTTCCCAGGCCTGGGACCCATTAACACGCTGGAGGACTCTAAGCCCAGAGAGGGGAGAAACCTGACACTGGCAGGCAGGGCTGGGGTGAGCTGGGGGTGGCAGGAAAGGAGGGGTGGGGGGCCCAGTTCTATGAAATCATACAGGATGCAAAATAAGGGGCCCTGAGCTTCTGAAAATCCCAAGACTCATAATGGAAATTCCTCCCCCAGATCCACAGTTATCTCGCTCCATCTAAGCTCGAATGTCGCTTACCCAAGGCCTCCCTGATGAGCCATCTATAGCCAGTCACCTTGTTATGGCCCTCCGAGCTCATATTATTCTTCGGAATCATTGAATTGATTTGCCCACTGGCTCATGGCACCTCCTGGGAGCACCCCCCGCCCCCCCCCCCCATGGCAGCTCTCTCAGGTCAGGGGTTGCCCTGTTCCTCTAAGCAACAGCAGCAGAGCTACCCGGATGTGTAGGAAGTGACTGGGGTTGATTCACTGCAAGACTGAATCACATCCCAGTGATCTCCAAAACAGGGAATGTGACCATTTCTCACTATTCAGGTGGAAACACTGGTGACAGATGAGGGTCTTGCTCAAAGGCCACACAGGTAGGCAGTGACAGCTCAACGCTCAGAGTCACGGGAACGTGGACTCAGAGGGGCCACCAGAAAGGTGCCAGAGGCAGGAGGGTGCAGTGTGGACCGAGATGGGCTAGGTTCCTGATAACAAACAGCAGCCCAGAACAAGGAGGGCCCTTCTCAGATGGAAGCTCCTCTGCTGAGGACTTCCGAAGGAAGTCCTACTTTACATAGCTGCTGTCTACCTTCTGGAATTTGTTGCCCCCAGGGGTCTTCACAAGCTGAAAATAGAAAGGAGTTCAGTCAGAGCTGCACAAAATTAATAGATGACAGGTCCCCAGAGGTAATTAAAGGAAGTGAAGGAAGCTGGGGGTGTGGGCCTAGACTCTGGAGGTCAGCATCATGCTGGGGATTGCCATGGTCTCCCCCAAATGGGGGTCTCAGGTGCCCCAGGCAAGATCTGCAGCCTGGGAGGCTTGCGAAAGGCACTTGATCTCAGAGTCCCAGCTTTCTCTTTGGCAGGATTTGGCTGCCTGGTCCTTCCTGCTCCCCATCCCTTGGTGCAGGCCCAGCTGGGCGACCAGGGCCATTTTGTCTTAGCTTGAAAATTTACCTACCCAGGATGGGCAATTTGCAAATGTTCAGAATTTTTTTTCTTTTTCTTTCTTTTCCCCTGCTTTTAAGAGAATTTATTTTGTTTGTTTTACAAGATCTTCATTATTTCCTAATTATTCATATTCTTCCCATTAATTTGCCTTAATAGAAAACTCATCCAGCAGCTCACTTTCTCACCTGATTCAGATTCATAGTAAGTTTCTTCTTCCTTCTCCTCTTCCCCTTTCCTTCCCCAGCCTGCTTTCTGCCCCCAGGGCTCCACCGTCCCTTCACGCCCACCATGCAGCACCCTCAGGCCCCATAACCGCCCTGAAAGCATCACTTTTTCTCCCCCTACCCCACTCCCACTCACTGAAGTATCATTCATAGGTCCAAATTCTGTTATGGCCTCCTCAGCAGCGATTCATCCCCCCTCACCCCCACCCCCACCCCCGCGTAGTTCTCCTTACATTGCTTAAACTTCAGAAAACTCACTTCCTCCAACCCAACAGCAGTGAGGATGGGCAAGGACAGCTCCTAGGATTACATGTCTCTGACCTACTGGGACCAAAATATAGTTTCTTTTTCAGCCATGTTTGGGTCAAAGCTGAGGTCTACGCTCAGGGATACTTCATGGAGGACAGTACCCCCCGTTTCTTCTCCCTAGACTTCCCAGGAAGGGGTCCTGTGGCTACCCAGAGCAAGTGGCTCTGGTGAGGGAATTAGTAGCTGAGCGTGAACTCTTCTCCACAAGCAGCAGCCCTCCCTGACACCCCCGTGGCCCGGCCTTTTCAGGCTTTCCTGCTGTGGCTTCCTGGCTGAGAACAGAAGTCCAGAAGCTCAGCATGTGTACACAGCCCCACAACACTATGCACTCCACATTGCAGCCTGGCCCCTCAAACTTGGGTGCACCAGAATCACTTACAAGGCGGCTTATGAGAGTATGAGGCCCCACGGCCAGCATTCCTACTCTAAGTTTGGAGAGGAACATGAGAAAGTTCATTCCAAGCACAGGCCAAAGCGCTGCTGTTGGTGGTCGCATTACCACGCTCTGAGAACCACCTCACTAGAGATGCCCACATGTGCACACATCGCAGAAGACACAGTCATGCACAGATTTTGCAAACAGCAAGAGGGAGGCCACTGGGGAGAATGGAATGCTACGAACTGAGTTAGGGTTTCCTCGGCCTAAGAACAGACTCCTGTGCCATTCTCTTTCATGGTCTCTGACTCCCGCGGCTTCTCATCTGTCTGTTTCTCCACCTCCCCTCTCCTTGCAGCCTCCAGGTGGCCTCCCAGCTCCTCTGCACACGGGAGCTCGTCCATCTCCGTCACCCTGTGGGTGAGCGGCAGGCAGGTGGGGGAGGAAGATTACAGGAGAACAGACTCAGCTACCCGCTAACAGGGAGCTCACTCACTGTGAGAACATAGCCCATTATTCCCCATGTTCGAGGGGATAATCATTAATGCCACAGGAAATTCTAAACAAGTGATTAAATCATTACTGGGGAAGGTGCAACGAGCCTGTGCCACCAGTAAGCTCCCCTTGTACTGCTGGCCTCAGGAAGGCTTTCTTGAGAGAGCATCACCCGGTCCAAGTGTCTCCAGCAGCCGGTGTGTCAAGGGATGGCTCTGGAACCACCATCTGCACTACACACTCAACTATAGCCCCCAGATCCCCTCCTGACCCGCCCTCATGAGGCGGAATCTGTTACAACTGCCCTTCGTGATCACATGACACCTAATGAACCCATTCATTTAATTAACAGGTTCCTGTCCTCATGGAGCTCCTGGTCTAGCGGGAAAGGCAGATGTCTTAGTTCCTTTCTCATGGGTGTGACTCAATGCCAACAAATTTAGGGGAGGAAAGATTTATTTTCACTCACAGTTTCAGAAGGTCACAGTCCACTCTAAGGCAGCCAGCAGCAATGGAAGCACATGGCAGAGGCAGAGGTGGAGTCGGCTCCTCGTGACGTCACACACAGGAAGCCAAGTCCCATCAAATCCAGTCTCTCCCCAGAGGAAAAAGCTATAACAATCTTCCTTCTTCCTTTTATACAGTTCCCAGTTGGGCCTCTCACAATGGGTGGGTGCTCTTCCCTCATTTGCAGGCCCACAAATCACTCACACTCTAATCCAGGCTGGTTCCTAGAAGGTGTGGTTCCTCATCTAAGTGTGGTTCTTGATTGCCTCAAGTTGGTATAACCTCTCCAATGGTCACAGCAGATAATCAAAGTAAGTAAGTAGCCAGGTATGGTGGTACAATCCTGTCATCTCAGCTTCTCAGGAGGTGGAGGAGGCAAGACAGTCACGAGTTCAAAACAAGCCTGAGCAACTTAGTGAGATACCATCTCAAAACAAAATTTATAAAAGGGAAAACCTGCTTGGACCCCCTCCTAGATAGTGAGAGCTTTTGCCCCTCGCTTTTGCTTCTAAATAAAGACCTGTTACTCTCCACCTTGCTTCCCTTACCCACAATTTCATTCTTTGACATTGTGGAACATTAACCTGGTACAAAAACAGAACCAAAAAAAATTTTTTAAGGGCTAGGGATGTAGTTCAGGGGCAGAGCACCTGTGCAGTATGCTTGAGGTCCTGAGCTCAATTGCCAGTGCTGAAAAAAACCCACAAATAAGTAACTAAGAAAATAATCACAAATATAGCAAATGTTCAGGAGCAAATAAACAGCAGACTGGGTATTTTAAATGGAGCACATACTGAGAGCACGTGGAGGCACCAGTCTCTACCCGACAGTCCTCCCTTGAGCTGGCCAGCCGTCTAGGCCTGCCTCTCGGGCCTGCAGATCATGTTTTATATGAGCATCTGCAATGTCTGAGCAGTCTTCTCCCTATCCCAAGTCCCCAACACACTATCTTTGGAAAGATAATGAATATCTATCACAGCTACTCTTGTTTAGCACTCACTACGTGCCAGGCATTGCACTAAGCAATTTCTGATCATGACATCAGCTCAGCCATAGAACAATGACAATAGTATGAACTAGGGATCTTCTAATTCCCATTTTACAGACCAGGAAGTAAAGACCAAAAAAAATTTAAGCTATTTGGCCAGGTCACTCAACAGTTGGGGATTGACCTGTGCTCTGTCTGAGTCCGGAGCAGAGCCATTTAATCTATTCCCACTTTGTCCTGACTCCCAGGAGAAGCACGAGAGGCCATGTGCCCTTCTCCAGAATTATTTCAAGGCTGAGAAACATGCAGCCTGTGCTCCCATGGAGACAGGGCTGCAGCAAAGCTGGGTCACCCAAGCATAATGCGAAGCCATTCTCCATACTCCAAGTCTCAAAATGCAGTCCAGACCGGGGAAGTGATCTGAGATGGCCAGCGACAGGATCCCGTTTGTCTGGGGACCCTAGGAGAGGCCACTTTGGCCCCTGTAAACGGTGGGTCCCCGTAGAACTCACAGATTACCAGCCCTACCTCCCCACCGCAACCTCCAGAGAGCTCCTCCAAGTGCCCCTGCCTGTCCTCTACCCCCTGCCCCTGTGGCCAGGCTGCACTCCCCAGGGCCGGTGGGGCAGCCAGAGGCAAACAGGACCCGGTGTGGGTCTGCGGTAACTAATCGACTAGTGCTCGGGAGGCCATGGTGAATTATTCACACAGATTCGGTGAATTATTCACATTGTTATTATTTATTTTTCAGATATGCCTGCGGCAGAGCCTCCAGGCCCATGTTCAAAGGATGACATAACTCCTGAGTCCTGATCGCCTCTGTCTGTGGGGAACGAGCCAGGATTCTCCGCTGCCCCGCTGGTGAGTCTCACAGTGCTGGCCGAGGGCAGGCAGAGGCTGCCTGGGGCAGACTCCCGCAGAGCCCCCGCCCTGGCACCAATTACAGAAATAATAGTCACTTCTCACAGAAGCTGCACTGTGCCCTGGCACCTGGCTTTCCTGAGACAGGTTCATGTGATTGTCACCATCGCCTGAGGAGGCACACTGTCAACTCCATTCTACAGATGAGGGAACTGAGGCCCGGAGATGTGATGTCCCTTGTCCAGGGCCACCAGTTAGTAATTGGGATTCAAGCCCATGTCTGTGGACTCAAAGGCCAGTGGCAGGTCCACAGCGTGTGTGCATGTGTCAGTGGGTGCTGTGCCTGATCAGCTCCCACAGACTCCTTCGCTGCCCCAGCTGCACCCTCAGCTTCAAACCCTGCTGAAGACAGCCACGCCCTGTGCCTCGGATGCTCTCAGAGGAGTTGGCGCCACATCTCCATGGCAACAGGAGCCTCAGCCGCAGCGCCAAGCTTGGTCTGCCTTCGAGGAGCGAGGAAGGAGGTGGTCTTTGTCCACAGGGACCTCCCCCCCCCCAGGTGTCCCTGCCTCTGGGCAATTAGGACTGAGGGCCTCCAGGTTCCCACCAGGTGCACACAGCTCCCCCCACCAGTCAGGGCACTGCTCCTCCTCCTAGAGCTCTGACAGAAGCAGCGCCCAGCCGGCTCCTTGCTGTTCACGTGCAGTCCATCCTCCATCCTTCTGACCGCCACTCTGGTGCTTGTCCCTTAGGAACTCCACTTCCCTCCCCTTCCCCCATACTGCTAGAGGAGGAGAGGTAGACAGGGATCCAGGCCCTGAGGGTCGCAAGGCAATAATGGCCAGGGTCTCACAGAGAAACCTTTCTGCTCTGGAAGGGCACCTCTGTCTGCCACTTCGTCCATTCACTCAGTAGACAATTATTGGGTGCCTACTACGTGCCAAGCACTGTTCCAGGGGCTGGGGAGGTGGCCGAGTGCAGTGGGGCCTCCTTGTCAGCACCCCTCCCCTGACTTTGTGGCCCGGTATCTCTCTCAGGACCTGTCTCTCCCAACATAAGCAAAAATCACAGGCAAACTGGATGCAGCCTGACTCTCCTAGTCCCCGACTCTCTGAGTGACCTTGAGCCTGCAACTCCCCTTCTCTGTCTTTCCCCTTTTTAAGATAAGGGAGTGGAGCCAGAACCTGCTCTCTAAGGTCCTGCCAGGCAGGCTTTTCTCAGGTGTCAGTAACTCAATAACAGGCACACCATAATCGCTTCCATCCCACAGCTGTGAACGTCAGAGCTTTGCACGTGCTCCATCTCAGGTGGACTTAATAACTGTCCCTCTCTTCCCACCTCCATGTATTTTAAAGAGGAGTCTAGGGACAGCTCTGCTGCTAATGGTGGATTCCAGTTGCAAGAGGGAAGGAAATAAGCATTTGCAGAGTGCTTTGCTCTCTTCCTGAATGTTCTCTATGATTCTTTGCAAATGTAGACCCTATCACCCCCTTTTACAAAGCTGCAAGGCTAGGATTGGAACCCAGGCCCACGATAGCCCATATTCTTGCTGTACCCCAGGATAGACTGTGACTCCCTTTTCCAAAGTTGTGTTGGAGGTTGGGGTGGTGGCTAGGTCAGCCCTCTCTTAGGAAATTGGGTGACACCAATTTCTCGGCCATCTGAGGAGGGCACACACCTTGGGCTCAGCCGTGCTGAGTCATCTAGGGCCTAACCAGTCCAGGTTTCTGTTTACCCTAAAGCAGCTACCTCAGCAGGCTTGGGCAGTCCAAGTGCAGCCCTGGGACCACCTCCATCTGCATGGGTGGAGCTGTCCGTACTAGTGAGGTCTGATTTGCTTTCTCCTGCAGACCAGGAGCAGTGGGTCCTGCAGCACTAGGCAGCTTGCCCCGTGCCCAGAAACTTCGGGGCTAACCTTGGAGCCCAGGTGCTCACAGGGCCCGAATCCTTGACTGCACTGACTAGTTAGGCAACCTTGAACCAGGTGCTTCGTTTCTCTGACTTTAGTTTCTCTATTTTCAAAGATGTGGATAATGTGCTCCATGAAAGCCAATTCAGATGACCCACGCCCCTCCCTCCCCAGCTGGGCTGGTCTAGAACTCTGGAAGTACTGAAGTTGTCCAGCAGGTTCCTGACACCTCTGAGCTACAATGTATCTGGCGGCAGATTCTAAAGAGACCTGTGCTCTAAACCATAGTCACATGCACTTGTCAACCTCTCATAAGGCTCTGCAGAAATCCAGCTTTCCAGACCTCTGTCTTAGGCTGAGGTGGGAGGGCACCTTCTGGAGCCTCTGAGGTCAGACCCTGGCGTCAGAAAGGGCTGCCTCATGGTCTCAGGGGCAGAAGGTCCTGCAGACAGCCAGGCCTTGGCTGAGATCTGGGACCCAGGCAGAGGCACCACTGTACCCTGGAAAGCTGCCATTTAAAATAGGCAGAGCCTGAGGCTCCGCAGTGTGCCAGTCACCATCCTATTTTTCCTACCCCTCCGTGGGGTAAGCACTATTGTTAGTTTTGTTGCAGACAAAAAACTCAAGGTCTGGTCTGTGAGCTAAAATTATGGAGCTGGTAAGAGGAGAAGCTGGGATTTGAACCCAGGCCTTCACGCTTTCAAGGTTCGTGTTAGTATCCCGTGGTATGTAATAGTACTTCCCTAGGTCTTGACTGTCACGAGCACGATTTACTGAGCCCTTTCTGAGGGCCATGCTCTGAGCTAGGCACTCTACATGCTCTTTCTCCTTTAACCTCACAATAAGCTCATATTATGATTAGTGTTTCACAGGGAAGGAAACTGCCACTCAAAAAGGAGAACTTAAACTGACTTGGATTGGCTTTTTTGCTATTGTATTTGGGATGTAGGGAAAGTCTCGCGCTTCCCCTAGTTTTCCATGAGGAATTGTGTCTCGCCTCTAAGAACAACTCACCCATATCCTTACCCTTTCTTCCATTTGGAGGTCTCCTTACCCATCCTGTGCCCTCATCTCAGCCCCTCTGACTCAGACGGAGCCAGAATGGCAGAAGAGACCCCAACCCCCAGTTCCAAACACCTAACTGCCCTTCACGTGATTGCGGCTCCCAGGGAATCTACCCCTAATTGCCTGTCAGGCTGGGAGCTATTAGCCTGTGATTGGATCCCCAGTGCCTGCCGTATGCCCTGGGAGCCTACCTCAGGGTCCACAGGGGTTTGCCGTCAGTCTCCCATCCTACGGCCTGGCTGTCTTGGCTTCTAGCATTCCCATCCCCGATCCTAAAGAGGTTCTTCCAGGGAGCTGGGTCCCCTCGCTGTCAGACAGCCACTTCAGAGCCTGAGCATGCGCACAGGCCATGCTACTGTGGGACCCCCCTGGCTGCTCTTCTCCCCGCTCTGGCTCCTGTGGCTCTCCACTAGTTGTCTCCTTCCTTCGTGGGGAAGAGCTAGGATTAGGAGAATTAGGCTTCTGAAAGTTTTTCTCTCTATGTGACCTTGGGCAAGTCTCTTTCAATGCCTGAGCCTTAAAACTACGGGTAGAGAAATAGTACAGCAGTTAGAGTGCTTGCCTAGCAAGCACAGACCCTAAATGTTGGATTCCCCAGCACCATATAAGCCAAATGTGATAGCTCATACCCATAATCCCAACACTTATGACGCTGAGGCAGGAGGATTGCCATGAGTTTGAGGCCAGCCTGGGCTACATGGTGAGTTGAAGACAAGTCTGGACTACAGAGAAAGATCCTACCTTAATAACAAAACAAAACAAAACAAAACAGGGGATATGCCTGTTTTTATCATTTGGTGATTCCAGGGTCTCCTTCCACCAGTATCAAAGAGTGTTGGGCACAGTGCCAGGCCCTGAGGGTTCCAGCATGTCAAGTTTCAACTTCCTGCCCTTCAGTTAACAACTTGGAGTCACAGGGCTAGCACAGAAGAAGCGCAGGCTGCCGGAGTATGTAGGGAGTTCAGTGGTAACCCGGTGGTCCCAAAAGAGGAACTTTATCTAGCTCGTATGGTCTGAGACAGCTTCTTTTTGGGGACCTGAGGAATACAGAGGACTAGAGGAATAGCACATGTGCCTAGCAAGCACAGACCCTGGGTTCAATTCACCAGTACCACCTTAACTGGGCAAGGGGGCACATGCCTGAAATCCCAGCATGCCGGAGGCTAAGGCAGGAGGATTGCCATGAGTTTGAACCTAGCCTGGGGCTACACAGTGAGTACAGGACCAGCCTAAACTACAGAGCAAGACTGTCCAAAAACAAAAGGGAAAAAAGAAAAAAAATAGAAAAATATTCTCCATATAAAGGAGGATATAGCATGAGAGTGTCAAAAAAAATGTCCCAAGCTGAGGAACCAGCACTGGGCAGAGGCCCCTGGGAGGAAGGGCTTAGGGATAGAGGCCAGCGGCTAGACCAAGGCCTCATTTGAGGGCAAAGACTCTACTCTGAGGGCATGGAACAAGTTTAGAAAGATTTGGGGCAAGAGCGCCATACAGCTGCCATATGGAGGAAGGGCTGGGGGCCAGAGGGGTGAGGGCGGGAGACTCCTGAGCAGGCTCTCAACCATCTGTCCATCCTCCCCCACAAGAGAGAACAGCCCTTCCTGTCTCTGCTAGAAAGGAAGGCCCACACTCCTGGACTGAGGAGAAGGGCAGAGATGGCTTCTGGGAAGTGACACAGTGCCTGAGTAAGGAAGGGAGGGGTCTGAAAATTCAGTGCTTCACGGAAGTCCTGGTGGGGAAAACCTCTCCCTGTCACTTAGCAAAGCAACACCTCCGCCCTGAATGGCGTTAATGTCAGCCCATGCCACAGAGGCCGGAGCTGGGAGGATCACCACTTCATGGGCTCCAGCCTCCAGGACCCTCCTTCCCGCAATGCCCTCCTAAGTGTGCTCAGGTCCCTGCCTCCAACTCCTGGTGCTCGCCACAGAGCCCGGAACACAGACACACACACACACACACACACACACACACACACACAGAGAGAGAGAGAGAGAGAGAGAGAGAGAGAGAGAGAGAGAGAGAGAGAGAGAGAGAGAGAGTAAAGCTGGGGAGCGTGAGGTGTTCAGGAGGCACAAGAGAGGCACGCCAGAGGGCTGTTCAAGGGTAGAAAGGGATTTTAGGAGACTCAAAGATTAGAGAATGACACTCCTTGCCATGGCCTCTCTGGAGCCTGTGGTTCCCCGGCGCGCAGAATGTGCAGCACAGCCAGGTGAGAGTTGCCCAGACGCCCAGACACCGGCGTGGCTCTGGCTCCCGAGGCTTCCTGAACACCATCCCAGATAGTCCCACCTGTCGCCTCTGTGATGTACCTGTCCGTATCCGCAGTTTGGGCCAGTGACTCCCTCGCTTCCTCTGACATCCATCCTTCCACCTGTCTCCTCTGGCCACTACCCTGCAGAGAGATGTTTCTTCTATAAGAGACCTCAGTTTCCCTCAGTGTCCTGTAGCTCAGCCAAGCTCTTCCTTGCAGCTCATCAGGCCTGGCTTCCACCCTGACCTCAGGGCTGAGAGACCCCATCCAGCTCTCCTCAGCACCTGGAGGGCCCGGAGCTGAGGCCCTGCCCCTCCTTTCCACTCCAGCGTCCCATCACTCATCCTCTCCCCTTCTGACTCCCCCGTCTCCACTCAAAAGTTAACTCTGAGAGACCAGAAGCCAGTGATCACTACATAGGTGTTACGCCCAGATCACAAAGACCCCAGAGACTGCCGGGAGACGGAGGCACGTATGCAAGAGCAAGGAGCCTTTATCCGGGCGTAAGCTCCAGCGGGCCTAAGCTCGGGCTCTCAGAGTTCACTAACACAGTGGAGCCGTGCTGAGCGCCTCGAGCTGCTTGGAAGCAGGGTTTTAATGGGGTAGGGGAAGGGACGGTTACAGCGAGCACGACGCAGGTGTAGCTTGCAATCACAAGTACCAATTACAACCACAAAGCATTCATGGTAAGGAAACTGACCATTCAGAATCCGTGGAGTAATTGTTACGTCTGGCGGGGCCCAATCATGACTTTGGAGAATCAGGTGGGTTTACAGGCCCACGTGGAGTATGAACTGAAACTCAGGCTTATTCACTTTTCTAAGGGCCTGCAGCCTGTAGTTTGTTCAGCCTGGGTCTTTCAATAGGCACCTCCTTTAGGGCTGGGGTTTCTCATCGTCCCTCAACTTCACCTGCCATAACAGTGACCACACGGTTCTGCAAGTGCCTATTTAATATATTGATGCCCTACACTGGCCATATTCCAGGTACATGAAGGAATGTCTGTGGGATGGCGGGAAGCAAGTACTGAAGTCATTGCCACCGCGCTCACAGCAATGCAGTGGCTAGGACCCACTGTGCCAGCTCCATGCCGGGCACCCTGTTAAGCATTACCCCACCTCACTCCCCTGTGACCCCGAGAGGCAGGCATTATTGTTCGTGTCCCCCCCATACAGCAACAGCCATGGTATGAATGCGATTTGTGCCCACCAAAACTCTTGGTGCAGCTTAATTTCCATCATGAGGTGTTGGACTAATTCATTCATGGATTTTTTTAGGGGTCGGGTGCGGGGAACCAAACCTGGGGCCTAACACGAGTTGGGCAAATGCTCTCCTCCTGTGCGACCCCCCTCCCCCACCCCCGCCGCTCTCATGGGTTAGGGGAGGACGGGGCCAATGGGCGCTCTCCAGATTGGGGTCTATTATAAAAACCAGTTTGTTTCTGTCTTGTGTATCTGCCTCTCTTGCCACAGGAGGCCCTCTACCACCTCCAGACTTTCTGTGTTCCCACTCAGCAGAAGGCCCTCACCAGACATGGGCTCAGAGAAGTCAATTTACCCCAGACAATGCCACCAGAAGGTGGTTTGGGCCAGAGGTTCCTTAGGTAGGGGCTTTGCAGCAGGGCCTATGCCTGTGTAAAGCACATCTGGAACTTGGAGAGGCCGTTTTGGAGCTTCAGAACGCTGAGTGCTCCAGAGAAGTCACTGCCACACACACTGAGAGGAGTTCTGTTTCTTCAGCTCAGGGTGCGGTCACTGAGTCCCTAGGAAAGTGTGCCACCTTATCATGGGACATTTCAGGAGGTGTAAGAGAAACAAGTCCCATGCAGTGCCCTCTCTTGTGCTGTGTCTCCTTGGGAAGCAGAAGTCCTGCAAGCCAGCAGTACTTCCCCTCATCATCGGGGCAGAAGGGAAGGTGCTGAATTTAATAGCAAAGCAAATTTGGCTGGAGAGGAAATGAGATTTCTTTGTCAAGGTGAGAGCGTCTGGGAGAGCCAAGAACAAGGTGGAGTGTGGGGGCACTGGGGCACTTTGGGGCTGCGAGAGAGGGAGTACGGATCTGGAATTATTAGAATGTTGATTATGTCCTCTTGATTGTTAATGAAATTCTTCACCTTGCATTTCTGGACCAGGGGGAAAGCTCCTGGAGCTCATTTTCCCACTGATGAAAGCAAGAGAGAGGGCAGAGGGGGCAGAAGACTCTCGGCTTATGCAGAAATTAAATTCTGCCTAAACAAATGGGACCGGACAGGCCCAACTGCTGCTGTTTGGAGGCAGAGCCCCAGGCTGACCTGCAGTCCTCTGTGGGAATGGGATGGAGACCTGAGAGAGGATGTATCCCAGGGACCCACAGCCTGGGCAGGATTGTGACACACAGCTAGTAACAGTTGCCACCGTGCAGCCTGTTGTCAGGAGTCAATAAAATAAAATGAAAAATTAAAAACAAAGGAGTAAGAAACAGTGTTCCCTTGAAGCCTGGCTTCTAGCCACCATAGTGGAGAGTTGGCTGGCTGAGCCCTTGGGTTAGGTGAGCACTGTTCTCAGTACTGGGGATACGCCAGAAAAAAAGACTGGGCAAAATCTCCCCTCTTGGGGAACTCACATGTAGCCACTGGAGGCAGACCACAAGCAAAATAAATACGCACATTATAACGTGCAGAGAAGACAGCAAAAGAAACAGCACGGCCTACCAAGGAAGGAGGGAAGAGTGTTGACGGGAAGGCTTGCCCTTAAACCAGGGAGGTCTGAGAGTGAGCAAGAAAAGACTTGGGAAAGAGCATTCCAGGGCGAGGAACAGCAGGCGCAAAGGTCCTGAGATGGGTTCATACCTGGCATGTGGCAGAAACAGCAAGGTGGCCAAAGTAGCTGTGATGGCAAAGGCAGTGGTAGGAATTGGAATCATAAAATGATGGGAGAAGCGCAGATTGTGTCGGCCTCGGTGAGGGCCGTGTAGCGTCTACCTGAACGAGACACTAATCCTCCAGAGGATTTTAGGTGGGGTCTGATTCATGTTGGAAAGGAGCCACTCTGGGGCACTGAGAGCCGACTGGAGGGCCGGGCGCCGGCAGAAAGGAGAGTCTGGAAGCTGTGTAGGAATCCAGGTAGGAGCGCGGGAGGCCTGGCTGGGGAGGAAGTGATGGCGGGGAGCGGGGAGGTCCGATTCTAGACGTGCTGGGAAGGCAAGACCCGAAGAAGGGGCGGGCAGATCAGAACGCAATGCGAAGGAAAGTCACTCAGGCTTAAGGCCGACCCTCCTCCACGTCAGGGACCCTGAAGACCCGCCCAGGGCTCACCCCAGGCCGCCAGGGGCCCAGCACAGCCACACCCAGAGCCGGAAATCTGCCGCATGGCTCCCTGGGGCGACTCAGTACTTCCCCGCCGCATGTGACGTTAGTGCCCCCCCTTTGTGCTCCCCAGAACTGGCTCTTCTCCTCCCTCCCACGCAAGTCATGCATGCCGCCTTCGCCTTCGGATTGCAGTTGCAGCATCGTCACCCCCAGGTAGCCCTCTCTGATCTGCCGCTCCAGATGAAGCCCCAGAATTCAGATCTGGTACTTTCCTCGTGCGATTCTTCAATGCAACCCACCTGACTGTAAACTCCACCAGGACGGGGCCCACGTGTGTCCATCCCAGAGGCAATCTGTTCACCAAAAGAGACAGCGGATTTGACATGGCTTTTAGTAAAGCAACTTTTATCGCTCTAAAAGTCCTTGGAGGCCAGGGAGATGCGCGGCATGGAGCACGTGCTCAGCACGTGTTTATTGAGGAACGAATCCGACTTCCATAAGACCTTGGACCTGTGACCAACCTGAGCCTCACTTTCTGCAGGTATCAGGATGGGAATAAGAACAGACACTTCCTGAGTCGTCGAGAGGACTTGCAAACAAAGCATAAGCCACTCCTCGCACTAGTTGATGCTCAGGAATCGCTCCTCCCATGCGGGCCCAGGTGCTCACGGACCACCGCCACCTTGCCACTCCCCCTGCTCCCTCCTTCCCCCACGCCCCAGGCTGCTTCCCTCCCAGCCCCGCTTTCGCACTTACGGGGAATCACCTAAGCATCCAAACGTTCCCCTTTTCCCTCAAGATCCCCAAATTCACCACTGGTTACATATTGATCCTGTTTAACTTTCCCAATGGATGATAAACATGAAATTAAAATGACTTCCTGGAATATTAATGTGGTAAATGGCCCTATTAAAAGAAAGAAAATACAGCTGAGCAAATTCGCTTTGATGTAACGTTTCTGCAGGAGGCTCATTTATCTGCTGCGCACACTCTCCAAATGAGATTCTGAAGGTTCCTCTGATGTCTCTTATTTTTCCCTCACCCAGAATTTCAACAGAAAATAGAAATCAGAAGCTGGTGTCATAAAAACGTGTGCCTTTTCCCTTCTCGACCAAAAAGCAAATGAAAACGGGGCCAGGTGGATGTCACTGCCTGCAAACATGGGGCTGAGGACTCACCTGCTCCTTCCGGTCTCTCCTGTGCCTTGTCCCCGGGCCTGGCCGCGAGGGTGGGAGGGGTGCTCAGGGCCCGGGCTACTGTGGAAAGCAGAGAAGGACACACGGGACCATCGGGGGGCGCTGTCTCCCAGGGTCAGTAAATACTCCAATTCTGTGGACTTAAAATCTAGACTCTGTCACTTCTTAGCTCATATGGTCTTGAATAAGGTATCTCACCTTTTGACCTGTTTTCCTGTCTGTGAAATGGTGTTACTAGTACCTAAATCACAGGATAACTGCAGACATTAATTGAGATCACGTATCTCACGTGTGTCATGGGCTCCATCTTGTTACCATTTGTTACTATCATTACCAAAGCTAATTTGTTGTTGTAATCATGTAGGCCTTGTCAATAAGCTTCTGTAACCCCTAAGCAGCTGCAGCCGAGTCCGGCTACTCCACTGCTTCTTCCCGCAGTACTTGTTCTGGTAGAGCTGGCCTGGGTCTTGCTCATGACTATATCTCAGATGTACAGAGTAGAACCAAGTTCCTAAATTGCTCAGGCTGGGCTTGAACTTGAGATCTTCCTGCCTCAGCCTCCCAAAGTGCTGGGATTACCAGTACCACCATTCCTGGCTCAGAGTAGAACCTAAGTCTTGAAGTTAGAACCAAAAAGCCGGTGGGCAACCTCTTGGCCCGACCTGGCTGGGTCTGCAGATGTATGTCATGTGAGTCCACATAGCCTTGAGATCTCAGAGCGATGGCTGGCCAGCTGCCTCCCTGAGCCCGGACTTCTTTGTCTGGGTCTTCCCTGGTCCTGCCTTGAGCTGAGGAGCCGACTCCTTCCTCCTCAGCCTCATGAGGTGACAGAAAGAGCAGTCCAAATCTATGTTCTCCGGGATTAACTCTTTCCCTTTTTCTCCTTTCCCTCATAGGTTTCCTCTGCAACTTCTTCTCGGTCCCAGGGCTTCCTCACCCAACTTTGGCCAGTGGAGAGCAGGTGGAGGGGTGGTGTAGGCCCTCTGTTTAATCTGATGCTCTCTAGGTGCTCCTGGATAAGCCTGGAGTAGACTCCCTCAACTTCCTTAGGTGGAAGAAGCCATGCCCTACCACCTGCAATTCGGGCTTCTGGCCCTTAGAAGCTGTCAGAGGGGCTCGGGACTTCTACGCTGGACCCAGAAACCAATCCCACTCCTCACAGGACCCTGCCAGAGTGCTTCAGAACTGTGCATGAGCACACACGGTCACATACAAGGAACACTCAGATGCTCGATCACATAATCCCTATGGTCTGGAGCCACAGGATTCAAGAGAGGAGAGGGAACCCTGCAGACAAGGGGTGGAGTGAAGGCTGTGGAAGGTCAGTTTGCCTGCTGGGACCACTGTCCTCAGAGACCCCTCCCCAGCTGGCCATGGCCCCCTAGCAGGAAAGTGAGAAGCTGGAGCAGAAGGGTTAATTTGGGGAAAGCAGCAGCTGCTTGGAAGAGTCAGGGCGGCCCCAGGGCATGAGCTGTTCCTGCTGTGATAATGACTGTGAGAGAAGCTATGGCTGGGGCCACACACCCACAAGCCTGCAAGCACATCCCTGCAAGCAGGCAAGTTACCTGTTTGGATGCACACATAAACACACACACAAAGAAGCGCCATGACCATCTGAGAGGGAGACACGACCCTTTACACACAATTGCACAAGCACTGCAGTCACTTTCTATATGGATATAAAGCCATTTGGAAATATATAAGCTAGCCTGCTGTGAACACATGTGCGTGAGCTGTGTGTGTGTGTGTGTGTGTGTGTGTGTGTGCACTCGCACATGTGTGTGCAAAAGAGTGCAGCTACACCTTTCCAGAAACTACATCTGTGTGGCAAGGTCTAATTCAATGTGTAAGAAGTCTCTCACCACCCAAAGGGAGAGGACCCCTTCCCGTGAGCTGTAAGTTGAATATTCCTGTCCAAAGCCCAAAGAACCAGCTAGGGACTGTCTTTAGACTTGCTCAGGTCTCTACTCCCGGAAGCTACACTTCACATCACTTCAAATACAATTACAATCGGCTCTCACATTACCTTTGATTTGTATATAACCATGTGACTTGAGTGGCTTTGCAGTTGGCATAATGTGATGATTTGTCGACATTTAATTAAGCATTCGCTCCTTGTGATTTCTTCATGTGAGTTCTTGTCATATTTGAGGTCATTGATCTTTTTCAATAGAATCCTCAAAAGCCTTTGTCTTGGTCTGGGGATGTAGCTCAATATTAGAGAGCTTGCCTAATCTATGCTGTGTGAGGCCCTGAATTCAATCCTCAGTGTGCCACCGAAGCCTTTGGCCTGAGTCTTGGGTCCCTAGTGGATGATACATAACAGAGACCCTGGGAAAAGAGCGGTGGGCACGGAGTGGACATTGTAGCCACTGGGAGCCTTGTTTTGGTCACAGCAAACATAGTCCAATCAGAGACTCACAGGCCGGAGACCCTTTGAGGATCCTACAGAATCACCAGTCACCATCCTTTGGAAAAGAAAGAAAGCTAAGTAAGGCCCTACTGTGGCCTCGGTCTTGTGGGCCTAGCAGGCTGCACACTGAGACTCAGACCACACATACTGTGCTTCACTGACCCACAGACATGCCATAGACTACAGCTGAACAGCAACATGTGGGCACCAACACAAAAACTGACAGAAGCACGCCCTTACCTCCTAGACACAGGCCCAGCTGGTAGGCAGCAGCATCACACCAAAGTACACATGACTGGTTCCTAGGTGATTCGGGAAGATTTGTACCCCTCGTACAGAGAAGCACACAGAGATCCCTGGGCAAAGTCAGCTATGGACACCCCAACCTGGCCCTCAGTCTACACGGTGAGATACATGCTGGCACGTGATTGCCGATGCCCACATTAGAACACTTTCCCTGCCCCCTTCCTCTCACAAACCCCCATTTTCCATCTTGTCATGGGGAGACAGAGCATCCCAACCCCACAGAGCCCAAGGGGCCTGATTAACAGGAAATTCTACGAATGCCAATTAGAGCAAAGTTTACTGAACAAATTGTTTGCAATTGTGCCCCGGAACCATCATGAATTTTAATTTTGCATTGATTTACGCAGATATGAGGCTTGCAGATGCCAGGGCCTTGGGTGCCTCCTCCCCTGTCTCTCATCTGAAGGTGTCATCAGCTAGCTGCAGACTCAGGAGTCCTGGGGCATCCTTCATCACCTACCAAATCACTAGCTCTGCCTTGAGACACGCAAGAGGCCAGAAAGTAAGCATGAGTTTTGGAAACCAGTGCTGTAGAAACAAGATCTCGTGTTCTTAAGGTCTCCATTTACTGAAGAAGGAGCTGGGGTTCCTGGAACTTCTGAGGCTGGACACAAACGTAAGGTCACAGATGTGGCTGTGAGCACAAATTTGGCATAGACTCAGAGATGGACACAGCATTGGTATTTGTTCTACTAATTTACTGCAACTAACATAATGTCCAGTTTATATATAACCTCAGACCAAAGGCTAGGTCCCAAAATAAATTTGATTGTATCTTCTCCCTTCCACTAACCTTTTTCCCAATCTCTTGCACAGTTTCCCATTGCTCAATAGACAACCCTGGCCTGATCTGTGCCTCCCCATCACCCAAATTACATCTCACTCTCACCTCTTCATTACCCTCTCTTAACCAGCCACTGTAGTCCTTGTAGGGGCCAGGCTCCCTTCCACCTTGGGGCCTTTGCATATTGTAGTCCTCTGTGTGAAATTGTTTACCTAAGAAGTGGCTATTCAACCGTAGGGTTACAGTTCAAGTGTTACTTCCTTCTGGAATCTTCTTTGACCCCATGTCTAGATCAACTTTCCCAATCTTCCTGTCATCAAAGGCTCTCCTGGCCCTCCCCATTAGAGTAAAAGCTGCATAAGGATGGGGACAGCACCTGGGTGCATTTACCACTGTATCCCCAGTGTTTAGCACAGGCTGTGGCATATTTCAGGGGTTCCATATGAGTCAGCTTTTTCCATCACAGGGCATATCACAGACCACCTCCAGGTTAGACTCAGATCAGAATAAGCATTTGTTTCCTTCAGGCTGACTGGGTTTTGGTTGATCTGGGTGAGTTCACTCAGTGAGGCCTGGTTCTAACTTGTGGGTTGGGTGCAGCTCCTCAAGGCATGTCCTGCAAAAGGCAGCGACAGGGGACCACTTGGCGAGGCAAGTTCTGAGGCTGTGGCAAGAATGTGAGTGCGGTGAAGGAACTGAAAACCTGGGAGCAATTGACTCTACCATGCGCCCAACAAGTATTTGTGATGTAGAATTGAATACTTGCTCACAGAGGGGCAAGGCCTTGTGCTAAGTAAGCACTCTCCATGCATTAGTTCACTTAGTTCTCCAGTCACCCTGTATTACCAGCCCCATTTTTTAACAAAAAGTAGTTTAATTGAAGAAACAAAACCTGTGCAAGGTAAACAATTCAAATCATACCAACTGTGTTCAATCAGAAGGCACTCATCTTCCTGTGCCAGCCCCAGCCCCGTTCCCCAGAGAGGAAGCACTGTGAGGCTTTCTGATGCCCTCCATGCAAATACAATACAAGCCACATAAACACATTTAAAAGATATTCCTTTGACTTAGTTATTGTGTGAGGCAGTGGTATACTGGAGATTGTACAGGGCCTTCACACTGAGCCAGACTGCTAGCCTATTTTTTAGTTTTGGTTTTGAGGTAGGGTCTCACTAAGTCACTAAATTGTCTAAGGTGGGGCTCAAACGTGCAGTCCTCCTGCTGCAGCCTCCTGGAATACTGAGATTACAGGCCCGTGCCACCTGGCCCAGCTAAAATACCCCTGTGAAGGAAGTGACTCAGTACTTTTCACATTAAATCCCTCCTTCAGGTTGGTTTCACTTGGTTTTCAATGACTAATGTGTCTTCACGCTCCTTCTTTATTTATCAAGTTGCTCTTTCCTTCCATTTAATAGATGAGGACATTGAGGCTTAAAGAAGTTAAGAAATATGTACATAATATTATGGCTCCAAAGAAGTCAGGGTGTGATTGAAACACAAGTCAGCCTGACTTCAGAGCTGGTGTTCCTTGTGCCTCTCTACATTTACTTGGTGGGAGCACCCTGGGGTCCCCAGCATGGGCAGAGCAGATCCAGGCCAGAACCTCTGGGCACCAGCATGGTGCTGGGTCCATCTAAGGCTGCGGGGGACCCCCCCCCCCCACCATGCACACACTGGGTCTATGGACCTGGGCTCTTGTCCCAGCCTCTGTCCTCAAACTATTCACCTTTGATGGTGCCCTAGTATTGTGGTTTGGATCTGGAAGATCCCTCCCAAAGTCTTATGCATTTGGATATTATGAAGGATTATCTGTGGAATCATATTCTGTTAGGAGATTGGGGCCTGGTCTGGAGGGGTAGATTATGGGTGTGTGGTAGATTAGAATCACACCTGGAGGGGGCGGAACACTGAGGCTGGACCCAGAAGGGTCAGATCCCTGGGATGGGACCGGGGAGGATGTGTGCAGCTTCCTGCTTTCCTTTGGAAACTTGGCTTGGCTTCCTGTTTGAAATGTCCTGAGGAACTGCTTCCATCTCCGCCTCCCTGCTATGCTGCCACCATTTTCCAGCTGCCCAACTGTGAATGGACTTGTGGCCTTCCGAAACCATGAGCTAAAATAAATTATTCCTCCCCTAGGTTGTGCACGTTGAGCAACAAAAAAGTAATGAAGACACCCAGTACCAGCTGTAGGCAGCCCCTTGGTGCACCTTATCCTGCCTCATCTTCCCCTGTACCCCCTGGAAAAAGAGGAAAATTCCTCAGGCAGAGCTGCCTCCATCCCAGCTCTGTCTTTAACTTACTTTCTGCCTTTGAACACGCACTTCTCATATGTGTGAAAGGGCATGCTCATCCTCACCCCCTTTCTAACAAGGAACAGGAGCCGGAGTGGGACTGCCACAGTCTGGTGGGAACGCCGAGAATAAGCAGTGTGCTCTGATACTTGTACCTGGGGTTGGTCCCCTCAGACATCACAGAGAAAACCAGCCTCTTTCTGGGAACCCAGAACCCACGTTCTGGGGATAACAAAACATAGGGACTTAGAACTGTCTCTGCCTCAGTAACTATGGGGCCTTGGACTCTGCTAGTCAGAGTTACGATGCTTCAAACTCCAGATGTTCCGCATGTGGGCAGTCCTGCCTGACGCAATGCCCCTGACAATTCTATGAAGTATATATTTTTCCTAACTGACACAAAAGGACAGCGTCTCAGAGGCTACCTCAAGGGCGGGATTGGTGGTGGGGATTTTTTTTCTGAGTCTCAGCATCTCGGTTTCTTCCTTTGTAAAGCCGCATGCTAATGCCCATCTCTCACAGTTGTGGTGGGGATTAAGTGAAGTAATATAAGCAAACCGAACTGGCAGAGCCATGGGCAGATAGTAGGTGCTCAGGAAATGGGGATTCCCAGCCCATCCTCTTAGAGTGGAAGTGGTATTGACTAGTACATTGCACTTTTGGCCTGGTGCTGGGTCCTAGCCTTACACGCTCTGATTCAAGTGTTTGGGCTGCAGCCTGGACTTGAGCATTCTTAAATCTTTCCAAGCGGGTGATGGGAATGCAGCTCAGTCATAGAGTCTTGTCTACCATGCATGAAGCCCTGGGTTCAATCCTTGGTACCAAAACAAACAAAAAAACCCTCTCCAGTGATTCTAATATTCAGCCGGCATTCAGAATTACTATACTCTGGACCCTAAGTGAATGGAGGTCGTAAATTACAGAAGGTTGTCTGTTCGAGGCACTCTTGAAAGAGGCTGTGCCCTTGTCTGCTACTCACACTCCTACCCCTTCCCAATTTATTCCTCACTCAACAGAATCATTAAAATTTAAATCAGTGGGCTGGGGCGTGGCTCAACAGCCTGAGCACTTGCCCAGCACAAGCCCCTGAGTCTCATTCCCCAGCATTACCGAAGCTGGGCACAGTGGTGCGCAGCCATAATCCCAGCACTCAGAGGCTGAGGCAGCACTTGGGAGGTTGATCGCAAGGCCAGCATGGACTACACAGCAAGTTTAGGACCATTTTGGACTACAGAGTGAGACCCTATCTCAAAAAGCAGACAAACAAGGGCTTGTGGAATGGCATAGTGGTTAAAATACTTGCCTAGCAAGTGAGAGGCCCTGAGTTTGATTCCTCAGCACCACATAAAGCTGGGCATGGTGGTGCACACCTGTAATCCTAGCACTTGGTAGGCCGAGGCAGGAGGATTGCCTTAAGTCCAAAGCTAGCCTGGGCTACATAGGCTACATAGAGGTTTCAGGACCAGCCTGGCCTACAGAATGGAACCCTGTCTCAAAAAAAGAAAAAGAAAAGAAACAGATAAACAAACAAATAATAACTTAAATCAAGGCTGGAAGAATGACACAGCAACAGCGATTAGAGCCCTTGCCTCGCAAGCACAAGGCCCTAGGTTCGATTCCCTATCACCACATAAACCTGGCGTGGTGGCACACAGCCTGTAATCTCAGAACTCAGGAGGCTGAGGCAAGAGAATTGCCTTGAGTCTAAGTCTAAGGCTAGCCTGGGCTACATAGTAAGTTCAGGACTAGCCTGGGCTACAAACAAGACCCTATCTCAAAAACAAACAAACAAAAAACTTAAATGAGAGTTGGGGGGGAGTATCTCAGTGGATAGAGGGCTTGCCTAGCAAGTGAAAGGCCCTAGACTCAAGTTCACCATATCGGCATAGTGTGGTGGCTGTGGCTATAACTCCAGCACTCAGGATGCTGAGGCAGGAGGACAGCCAAGAATTTAAGGCTAGCCTGGGCTATAGAGCAAGACCCTGCCTCAAAAAAATAAACAAAAACCCCTTAGAGCAGAGGCTGGGGGTATATTTCAGTGGCAGAATGCATGCTAAACATGTTCAAGGCCCTAAGTTCAAGCCCCAGTACAGCAAAAAATGAAACAAAGCATAAACTTAACTCAGATCCCCTCCCTTTGGTAATTTTCCATTACATTGAACAGTTAAAAAAAAAATCCTCCTCCTGGCATGGTCGGGGTGCTGTGTCCATGCATTCCACTAGGTCTCCTTACTTCCTTACCATCTCTCTCTGACCTGGGCGCTTTTCTTTTTTGAGACAGGGTCTCTCTAAGTTACCAGGGTTTTGAGTGATATTAGTTCCACAGCTTGGAGGGCTGAATGCTTTGTAATTTCTCATACTGTAAAGTATACATATTAAGAATAGTCCCTATGAAGGGAGTACAGTTGACCTCTGCATTCACAGCTTTCATGTCTGCAGATTCAACCTTGTTATGGAAATTATACAATAAAAAGCAACTGTACTATATAGGTACAGACTTTTTTTCTTGCCACTATTCCCTAAACAGTACAGAATAACAACTATTTACATAGAATTTACATTGTATTAGTTATTATAAGTCATCCAGAGATGATTTAAAGTATATAAGAGAGTATGTGTAGGTTGTAGTTAAATATTATGCCATCTTACAAAAGGGACTTGAGCATCCATGGATGTTGGTGACCCAGGGAGGCCTGGATCCAGGCCCCCGAGGATCCCAGGGATGGGGAGTGACAGCACGTTTCAGTTGAGAGAATGGCTAGGGCCTCCCTCTCCTGCAGCCTCTCTGTGTGCTCAAAATCTTCTGGGCTTGTCTCCAGTTTACTGTCACTGTATTGTCCTTCCTGCAATATAATCTATGCTTCTTCTGTCCCTCCGTGGCCCTTGGAGGGACCCTAGCTAGCCAAAGCAGAGGGTGCAGGTCTTTGGCAGAGCCTGTGCTCACCAAGCAGCTGGCCTGGCCCAGTGGAGTGGCCTTGCCAGAGTGCTGTGGAGACTCAACAGAGATGCTGGCTGGGGGGACAGGGCAGGTGCAGGGAACCCCAGCGTCACTGAAGGATGGAAGGGGAAAGTCAGGAGAAGGGAGGGAGGGCATGGAGGGGAGTGATTAGACAAAACGCCATGATGTGGTGGGCCTGGATGAGGAGGCGTAGAGAGCAGATGGTCAAAGACCAGGAGAGCTTCCTCCAACCCTTTCCTCTTGAATCCCAGCTTCCTGACTTTCCCTGCACCTTGCCAAGTTATCCCAGCCCTTAAGGAAGGACAGGTAGGTGTCTAAAGGACGCTGGTAACCAGCCTCGAGTCCCCTCCTTTCTCACCTTCACCATGTCCATGGCTGGCGGTGGCAGGCACTGTGCACAGTACACACCCTTCAGCTCATCCTCGCAGCCGCCACAGAAGGCCGTCACCATCATCATCCTCAAATGGACAGGGAAACTGAGAGTCCAAGTGGGGCTATATCATTTGCCCAAGGTCGCCACAGCTGTCTATCTCAGCACCCAGCTCTTAACCCCAATGGTATACTTGTTCTCCAAAAGACTAGTTTCTAGAACCATCAAAAATCCCTATTATGAAAGAACAGCCTCAAACAAGGAAGAGTCTGTACACCTTCTTCTCCAGGAAATAAAGGTGATGCGGTTGAGCCCTTCTGTCATTTCGATAGTAGCTTTCCCTTCACACTTAGTAAAGGTGTTACAATTACTGTGGCCACCTCCGGCACGAGGGAATTTAAAGGAAGACAGAATCATAGGATGTCAGACAGACACAGACCTCATGCCACACCTTTCAGCTCACAGGTGAAGAGAGAGAGAAAGAGAGAGACCCAGAAACCTCCCCGCCCCTAAAGCAGCCATCTACACCTGTGATGTGGGCTCTTGTTCTCCTGCCTGAGCCTGGCCTTTGCAACCAGCCTAGTTGTTGCTTTGGTAGATTTCCATTTCGAATTTCAGCTCTCTTCCCCGCAGGCCCCCGGGAGCCTCCTGCTTCCTCTCATTTCTTGAGCCTTTAAAGAAATCTCTCCTTGCCTAGCTCCCTCCCTTTAGATTCTGTCCTTTGGAGCTGGGGCTCTCTGCCTCCCCCTTTCCTGCTTTCTCTCCCTCTCTCCTTCCTTTCTTCCTCCTCCCACCCTATCATCTTCCAGCTTTCTTATTCTGCAGGGAGAGCAAGAGCCTCAGGAGCCCTCCTGCCCCTAGCGTCCCCGCCCAACCGCAGCCACCTGCCCACCCTCCCTGGTCAGGGCGAGGGCTGTGAGGGTCCTCTGGCTGTACCGCAGTGCCTCTAACTGAAGCTTCTCCCCCTCTCTCAGGGTTGCTGGAAGATTATTAGATAATTTTCAAATTTGTAAAGCGCCTTAAGCTCCTCGGAGGCAAGGTGGTATATGAGTGTAATAACAATAACAATCCTATCTGTCAGAGCCATTGAGAAAATGAATCTTGTTATCCTCAGGAACCAGCCGTAGGAACCTCAGCAAGAAACATGAAAATAAAGCGCAGAGCTCAGTCTCCTGACCAATCATGGGAGGGGAAATTGTCACCCAAGAAATGAGGCAGTATTCAAGCCCTCCCTCCCACAGCCCAGGGCTCTCAGAAAGTCACCCAAATTGCCTCTGACGCTTCACCAATTAAAATGACTTTAGGACAAGTTGAAATCAACTTAGGGAGCAAAGCATTCTGATTTCTGAGGCTCTCCGAAGGCAGCGGGGAAGGCGAGTGTCTGGGCAGGTTGTCACTCACTCAGGAGTAATGATGGGAAAATCCATCAGGGTAACGTGACGGAGTTTGGTGAATTAGTAAGGATGTTTACACTGTGTGCTGAAAGTCAGAATGGGGCTGGCGGTGCGGCTGGGGTTTTTGACATGTGTGGCAGCTTCACTCCTAATGAGGTTCTTGGACTCGACAGTCACCCTGGCTGGACTCAGTGTCACTGACTTCAAGTCTGGCTGGGTTTCACTCTTCAAACAAGTGGCTAAGGGCAGGGATGGGCTCTGCATGACTGAGTTCAAAACCTGGCTCTGTGGCCACCAGCTCTACGCCCTGGGCAAAAGCACTGCACTTCTGCAAGCCTCAGTTTCCATATCTATCACTTGATGATGATGCCACAATTCTTAGTATGATCTAGTACTGGGGTGGGGGAAAAGCCAAGCTATCTTTTTGTTTGTTCGGCTTTGTTTTTCTGGAGACAGGATCTCATTCTGTAGTCCAGGCTGGTCCTGGTCTCATTGTGTAGCTGGTCTTGAACTCATGGCAATCCTCCTGCCTCAGCCTCTCAAGTGCTGGGATTACAGGCATGTGCTCACATGTCGAGCTAACGCGGAGCTGGGAAATCGAACCCAGGGCCTTGTGCTTGCACGACAAGTACCCTAACCACTGAACTGTATGCCCAGCCCCTACCTGACAGGCCCAGCATGGTCACGGAGAAAAAGGAAAATCGGTTGGGATTATCTCTTCTCCATTTCCCCTTGAGCCAAAAGGAGGCATAGGAAGTAGAGATCCAGGATAAAACATAATCACAGCTTGTAGGTCACTGATGCTGCTTCTTGGCTGTGTGATCTTACACAAGTCATTTACAGCTGAGCCTTGGTTATCTCATCAATGCAATGGAATAAGCGTGCAACTTGTCTGTGGGTTTCTGAACAGGACTTCTGCAAGTTCAGAAGAGGTATTTGTTCATGCCCAAGGGGGGTAAGCAGCCTCAGAGAAATTGTCTAGACCAAGCAGGAACACGTTGTTTTTCCTGTTGACCACCACTGCCTGATGGGGAAGAGGGCTCAAGGGACCGAGCAGGCAGCGCCTTAATGAGACCCGGCTGGAAAGACAGGAATGGGGAGAGTCCCCAGAATGTCTCAGCTAGACTTGCCGGAAGTCACCAGAGGAATTACAGGGCAGCAAGAATGACTGAAGCGTGACTAGTTACAGACTCCCAGGCGACTGGGAAAAGTAGCCTTCTCCTTTTGGGGATCACTGGGCACATCCAAGCAAAGCCCTGCCCAAGAGGAGGGGCTTAGCCGCACTCCTGGGAGAAGAACAGAAAGGTGGACAGAGCAGCCCCAGAGATGCTCCTGCAGGCCAGAGGAGGCCACCCTGGTGTAGCAGTCCCTAGAGTGACTCTGAAAGGAAGTCACTGAGCCTGTTCTGGAGCAAGGGTCATGTCCTTGGCAGGCATGCCCAGGTCAGCACCAGGCCATACTCTATTATTTAAGGTTTTCATACAAGAGGCAGCCTCCGGGGCGGGAAGAATGGCCGGGATCCTGACTTCCTGTACAGGAAATGGAGCAGCTGTGCTGAAGCCCTGAGCTGACCTGTGAGGACTCGCCGGCCCCTGCAGAAGTTTCCCAGCCTGGGAGGCCTCGCTGTAGCTAACACAGTGACACTGGGCCTGGACTAGGTCCCTCCCCTCTACCCTGAGTCAGACCCACACGCCTTCTGCCTCTGCCTGTGGACTCTGAACTGATTTTATTGTAATTTCCTCCATGTCGCAGTTAATAGCATTAGTTTGTTAATTACTGTATATTTTAAAAGTAAGAAGAAAGGGAATTCCCACTGGAGACTTGTTCTTGGCTAAAGCAAGAACATGTCTTGGTGATGAGAGGGAAAGGAGCGAGTCGGCGGTGCAGTAACGAGCTTGCCCTGCTGGTTTCTGCTGCTTCTGACAGTCAGTGCCCGGGGCCAGAGAGGAGCTGTCAGGGTAGGAGGCAGCCAAGCCCCTCCCTCTGAGAACAGATCCTCAGTAGCACCCCTGGGCGCCCCAAATCTGCCAGAGCCCCTCCCCCCAGCTTGGCACTACTACCTGAGGGGGTCTCTAGCCTAAGGGGAGGGGGCCACACCAGGACCCTGAGGCTGAGACACCAGAGTGGAGTAAGTCGCTGCAGAAGCAGGCCTGTGAGCAGGGGCGAGGGACTGAGCAGAGTGGAGCTCTGATTAGGAGAAAGCTGGGATTTTTTTTTTTTGGGGGGGGGGGACAGGGCCTCTTTCTGTAGTCCGGGCTGGTTTTGAGCTCACTACTCAGCCCAGATTGTCCTCAAATTCACAGCAATCCTCCTGCCTCAGCCTCCTGAATGCTAGGATTACAGGCATGGGCCACCGCACCCAATTTATGCGGTACTGGGAAATCGAACTCGGGTACTTAGCGCTCGCTAGGCAAGCGCTTTAACCTATGAGCTATTCCTCCAGCTCAAAAGCTGGGATTTGAGAAGGAGTTCCTGCACTTAAATTCAGCCCTAGAAGTAGAATGAAGGTGGTCCTGGCAGAGGCAGGGGCAGCATCCGTGGAAGTGCACCTAGATATGGCTGACACAGGCCAGAGGACTGATTCTGGGCCCTGACCCTGCTGACCCCTTTAGCCACGTCCCAAAAGAGGAAGGGGGCATTCTGGCTCATCATGTAGCTGAAGGGGCTCAATCTGGGCAAGTGGCCTCCGGCTCCCACTCTTGTGAGAATCACCAAGAAGGGAAGCTGGGCCAGCGCCAGGGATGCAGGAGGAGCTGGGGCAGAAGGCAGAGAAAAGCAGGGAAGGAAGCAGGGAGGGAAGGGGGCAGGGAGTGGGGAAGAGAGGCTCACAGACAGAGAAGGATGGAGGCTGAGGATGGAGTTCCTACCGTCTAGAGGAACTGATTAAAATCCTGGAAGAACATGTGATGGAAAGACTTTCTATCTTCCTATTGAGACATTTAACCTAAAAGAAATGAGTTAAATAATTTATACAGAGAATGAGTAAAATTTGCTTTGATCAAATTAAAAAATATGACTGTGGAAATAAAGCGTCCGCCGCGTTCTTTCCAGGCGGCAGAAGGGGCTGCCGAGGAACAAAATGACAAAGACGTAAAAATAACTAACCCTAACCCGGCAAATATTAGTCCCATATTTTTTGGGAGATTACATAGCGTCACTGTAGGCCACGCAGAGAAATCCTCTCTAAGCACCAACAGGAGAGGTCTTGCTCATTGCGAAAGCCCCATAAAAACCAGAAAATGGATAAAATTTTCCTTTGCAAAAACGATCTGACTTCACTCGGGGGTTGGCCCAAAAGCCACAAGGGATCGAGTTAAATTTCCCACGTGTACAATTCAAAAAAAGAAGAAAGCTACTTATCTCCCTGCCTCAACTCTGTGTTCTTGAAGGCAACTCCTGCCCTCCCATTTATCTTGTGCAGTGGTGGGCACGTGTGTGTGCATGCACACACACACACACTCACAGATGAGCTCCAAGACCCCGAGCAAGGAGTAAGCATGGCTACCACTGACTCGCCCGTGTGAGCCTCCATGCGCCACTCCCCCATGAGTGCACCTTCCCTGCACAGGGTCCCCGTGAGGAGGAAGAAGCCCCGCAAGTGGAACACACAGTGAGGTTCCAAGACCCTCCTGTCCTTTTCGACTTGAAGAAGTGTCCAGCAAGTACAGCCCAGGCTGCGAAGGACCCCTTCCCCATCTATGCATCCTCTTGGAGAGCCGATGGGGGAACCAGGGCTCTAGTCCAGGAGAGAAAGTTCAGGGCTGGCGGGGATGTCAGCGGTCAGGGGGCTTGCCTAGCGTGTGCAAGCCTGCATTTGATTTCCTAGCACCATGTAAAAATTAGCTGGGAGTGGGAAGGGGAACTGGTGTAATAGCTCAGCAGTTAAAGCACCTGCCTAGCAAGCTCAAGACCCTGGGTTCGATTCCCCTGCATCACATAAGCCGGGCATGGTGGCACATGTTGAGGCAAGAAGATTGCTATTAGTTCAAGGTCATCCAGGGCTTCATAGTGAGGTCAGGATCAGCCTGGGCTACAGAACAAGACCCTGCCTTGAAAAAAAAAATTAGCTAGGGGCTTGAGGAATAGCTCATTGGTGGTGCACTTGCCTAGCAAGCACTAAGCACTTGAGTTTAATTCCTCAGCACCACATACATTTGGCATGGTGACTCGTGCCTATAATCCTAGCACTTGGGAAACTGAGGCAAGAGGATTGCTGTGAGCTCAAGGTCAGCCTGGCCTACAGAGTGAAACCCTGTCTCAAAAAAAAAAAAAAAAAAAAAAAGTTAGGGACTGGAGGAATAGCTCAGCGGTTAAAGCACTTGCCTAGCAAGCTAAGGCCCTGGGTTTGATTCCCCCAGCACCACATAAGCTGGTAGTGGAGGCACATGCCTGTAATCTCAGCACTTGAGAGGCTGAGGCAGGAGGATTGCCATGAGTTCAAGGCCAGCCTAGGCTCCATAGTGAGTTCAGGACCAGCCTGGACTGTAGAGGAAGACCTTGCCTCAAAAAAAAAAAAAAAAGTTAGCTGGGCATGATGGCACATTGCCAGTAATCCCAACTCTTGGGAGGCTGAGGCAGGAGGATCATGGTATATGCAAGCCTAGCCTGGGCTACATAGTGAGTCCAGGATCAGCCTGGACTACCAAGTAAGAATCTGTCTCATAAATAAATAAATAAATAAAAGGAAAGGAAAGAAAGTTTAAATTGAGAGGCACTGGCCCCTCTGATTTTGGTGCTCAGTTGAGAAAACCAGGCTGAAATTTTGATTTTACCACTTACATAGCTGTGTGACCATGACTAATCTAATTTACTCCATCACTTCTTCTGTAAAATGGGATTTTTAGGAACGGATAAGATACACGATACAAATAGGCCACCTTATTATGTTGTAAGTGTTTCATAAATAACAAATATTATTTTTTGCAATGATCTTGGGAGAGACATTCAAGGTCAGAGTGAGTTTTCTTTCCAAGATTGTTCATTATGACTTCAGAGCCCCAGCAGGAAGAGAGTCTAGGTGATCTCTGCTTGGGCTCCATGACAGGAAGGGTGGCGTGGAGCAGAGGAACCAGGGCGAAGGGAGTGACTCAACCCCTAGAATCTGGAGAAGGCTCAGCGCACGAGACTGGAGGCACGCAGGAGCAGAATGGCAGCCTGCCCATGCCCGAAGGCCTGTCATTTGCCACAGGGAGACAGAATTTGCTCTTTCTGAAGCAGCTCTTGAATCTTAGGAGTTCTGCAGCAATACAGAGGCTGTTTCCAGAGGGAGCGAGTTCCTGATCGCTGGGGGCAGGGAGAGGGGAGCAGCCACTGGGGCATTGCTCTAGGGGGCACCGTGCAGCTCCCAAAGTATGCCAGGAGGCCCAAGCTCTGAACCTACCCAGTGTGTGGCTTCTGCTCCCCTCATCCTTCCTTTCGGGGCTCCTCCTACTTTTCTTTCTCTATGGAGCTTTCTTTCCCCCACCCCATTCCTCTGCAGACCCCTGGGGAAAGCAGAGACCATATGGGAATACAGTCTGTGCAAACTGTGGGTTTGTTTGGCTGAAGGTGTGAAAAGGAAGGGAGGAGACACAGGTGATGGAGAGGCAGGTGCACGGGGTAGTGAGCGGAAGAGAGGGAACAGAAAGCAGAGAGGGAGATGCAGATGGGGAGAAGGAAGGGGACAACGAACAGATACTCAGGAAAAAGAGAGGAAAATAAAAATCAGAGAAAAATTGCTGAGAGAGAAAAATTAGAATGAGAGACAGAAGAAATTCAGAGAGAGAGTGTGTGTGAATGCAGAAGCACAGAAAGAGGAGAGAGAGAGCGCGCACCACACTTACAGCTGTCCAGAAAGTCAGGCCGCGGTGGCGCAGGCTACACACGTGTGTGCACAGGCGCGGTCGCTGAGCCACCACGTCAGGGCGAGTGTGTCAGCCCAGGATGGGGATGAGCCGGCTTTTATCTGCTCTGGCTGCACAGGATTTACAAGCTTTTGAAATGCAGGATTAATAAGAAGAGGCCAGTGTTTTAATCTATAATGGAACAGAAAGTATCATTATTGTTAAATAATGCACAGCCTGTCGTTTATTAAGAATTAATGGTTTGCCAAGTGCTCAGGTTGCTGCAGCCGCCTGTGCCCTCCCAGGCCTGGGCTCCTAGCCTCTGGCTGGGCCATCAGGCCACGCCCCTTAGAGCCCACCTGGCCATGGGCTGGCTGAAGGGGCGGCAGCAATGTCAGCACGGGCCTGAAAGGCTGCAGCTCCTATTAGAGGTTTGGCCTCCCTCAGGGGCCTCCTGTTGCTGGAACTGGAGGCAGGGAGAGGGTGCAGAAGCAGGGAGATGTGACAGATCATCACAGCCCAGACCGTCCACCCCTTCTGACGAGATCAAGGAAAGTGTCCTCAAGCCGGGCACAGTGGCCCATATCTGTAATCTCAGCACGTTAGGAGACTGAGGCAGGAGCATTGCAAATTGGTGCTCAGCCTGGGAAACTTAGCAACTTGGTAAAATCCCGTCTCAACATAAAGTGGGCTGGCATTATAACTCAGTGGTACACCCTCCAGCCCGAGTGTGACCCTCAACACCACACACACAAATGTCCTTACTACATGAGGCTCACTGATCCCATTTCATTTTCTAGTACCATAAAACTCAGCTTCCACCTTTCACACTGAATCCCCTGGAAGGGATGACAACACAGACACAGGAAGGCAGGAGTTCCCTTCTTTTCCCCCCTCCTCTCAGGCCTGGAATGAGGGATTACACATTTTCTAGGAGAAACAAGGTGGCAAAGGCCACCTGGTCCTGAGAGAGGGCACTCACCTTCCCTGGGAACTACCTGTGGGCCAAGCATCCCACACAGAACGTCTCACCGTCATCCGCGTCACCACCCTGATACTGTCTCCATTTCATAGATGGGAAAGCTGAGGCTTAGGGACATCCGCCCAAGGCCACATCACAAGCAGCAGAGATAAGCAGATCTGTTTTGTTACAATCTCTGCTTCCACTCCACACCTTGAGGCGCCAGCTCTGGGCTCCCCTAATGTCTTGGGTGACTTCAAGAATAGCCACTGAGAACTGCCACAGGGTCACGGTGTCTGTCTCGGAGCTGCAGCTGCCATGGTGCACCACGTGACAGCAAACCTAGCCTCTTCCCAGCAGGAGAAACTGAATCACGAGCCAGTGAGTGTATGTCAGGGATGGAGTCCCGGGAGCTGCTACCCAGCTCAGCGTCACAGGCACAGTCCATCCTCCAGCCCTGTGTGACTCAAGGCTCCACACCCTTCTTCACCTCCAATCCACATTATTTGGGTCTCTGGACAGAAATACCCAGGTCCAGTCACAGAAGCTAATTATGTGTCCATTCTATCTGAGGCAGGAATTAGAGTTGTGTGATCTTAGGCAGGTTACCCAACCTCATGGTAACAGAGCTTGCCTCAAAGGATTGTTGCAAATACAAACAGAGGTCCTCTGGGTCAGAGGGTAGCACAGGGCCCACAGTAAGCACTGTGTTACTGGGGAGAAGGCATTGATGTTGTTGGGGTTATATATTTATTTAGAGACAGGGTCTCATTTTGTAGTCCAGGCTGGTCTTGAACTCATATGTAGTCCAGGCTAGCCTCAAACTCCCTTCAATCCTCCTGCCTCAGTCTCCCAAATGCTGAGATTACAGGTATGCATCACCATGGCCAAGGTATGTGGTGCTGGGGAATTGAACCCAGGGCCTTGCACTTGCTAGGCAAGTACTGTAACTGCTGACTTATTCCTCCAGCCCTGTTGCTGGGGTTATTGATTTTAGCTCAAGCATGTTTCTCCCCCCCCCCCCATTCATTCACTGCACAAATGGATGTGAGCACCAACTAGGTGACAACACATGTGTCCTGGGCACCTGCTTTCATAGGTTCTGTGCTGTGCGTAAGTGGGAGCTAGGCTGGGACCAGTGGCACAGGGCTGTAATTCCAGCACTTGGGGAAGCTGAGGCAGGAGGAACACAAGCCTGAGCCCAGCCTGCACAAGTTAGTGACTTAATGAGACCCTGTTTCAAAATCAAAATTATAAAAACAAGGCCCTGAGCACTACACAGACCAGGTATGGTGGCATGTGCCGGTAATCACAGCACTTGGGAGGCTGCAGTAGGATTGCCAGGAGTTCAAGGCCAGCCTGACCACAAAGCAAGATTCAGTCTCCAAAAAAGAAAGAAAGAAAGGAAGGAAGGAAGAAAGAAAGAATGAATGAATGAATGAATGAAAAGCAAGCAAGCTCTAGACTTGATCCCCAGTACCACAAGAAAAAAAAAGTGTGGGGGGGGGGGGGAGCCAGGCAGAGGCTGTGCCTACCCCTCTCCCTTACACCCTGCCCTTCCATCTCCTTCCCACCCACCCCTATCTCCCAAACCAATTCCTCACCGCTACCTGCTACCTGCAGCCCCATCCCCGTCTGCCTTACACCCTTCCCACCTCCTTCGGGGTCCCCATCTTTCACTGTTTCTCCAGAACCCCGTCTCAATCCTTTTCCTCCCTCCCTCCGAGCCCAGGACTCCTCCCACTACGATTACAGGAGCCCAGGGGTCCTGGCGGAGGAGGGGACACTGCCCCCAGAGGCCACCGCGGGAGGTGCATTCCCGGGGACGATCCCCAAGCCCCCCAGGGCTGCTGCGTCCCGGCACCTGCCAGTGGGTAGAGCCCCTGGATTGGCTGCAGCGGGCGGCGCTGACCGAGCGGCAGGCCAGCTCCTCAGTCCCCACCCCCTCAGCTCTCTCCTCGGGGCGGGCCACCACGCCGGGACCTCGGCCCACAGCCTGGTTCCTCACGCGGCTCCTGTTTTATTAACCTGCGTGTCGCTGCTCTCGCCACTGAATAGGGCCTGTGGGGGGGGGGGGGGCCCGGGAGGGAAGGGGGGTTGGGCTTTGCAGGAGATCACCATGGAAACAGCGGCCTCGGCCAATCAGCGGGCAGGCAGCAGCCAGTGCCGCGAGCAGCTGGGTCTCCGAAGCCTCGTGCAGCCGGCGGGCCGACTCCGCCTGACAGGCGCTCCCAAGCCCCTGCCGCGGGAGCGCATCAAGGAGACCCGAGCAGACCTGCTGGAGGGACCCTGGCAGCCGAGTGTCGGGGAGTGCGAGGCCGGGCGCTGAGGGTTAGACCAGAGTGTGGGGCGAGACCGGGGGAAGGGATCGGAGCCCGCTGGGGTGGCCACTTGGAGCTAGGACGTCGGAGGCTGGGGTAGAGTACCCAATTTCCCCCAGCGGCAGTTCTCTGGCTAATCCGGGATGTCCCGACCTCCGCACGACTGAGATTTGGGCCCAGATAATAGCTTGTCACGGGAAGGGCGCAGAGCCTCGGGCAATAGGGACGTAGGAGGGGGAGGTGTGTCCGTCCTTCCCCCCCCCCCCCACCCGCAGACACAGGCCTACCGATTTGTGCTGCGGGGATTAAAGGTCTCTAAATGCTTTTCCTCACTAAGGTTCCTCCCACCTTGAAACCCTTCCTTCTCAGCCTTCCCTAGCTGTCTTTGGTTCAGGCTTACCTGGCACCGCCTCCAGGAAGGCAGCCCTGATTCTCTCATCAGATGGGCTTTTCTTCTTTTCAAGACTTCCCAGCACTTTGCTCCCACCTTCATGCTGAGCATTCTTCCCCGCCCCAGAAAGGGTCTCACTCTGCAGTCCAGGCTGGTCCTGAGCGCACTGTGGAACTCTGGAGCTCAAGGTGACCTCCTACTCCTGGTACCCTCCTGCCTCGTTCTAGCATTCTGCCCACTGCTTCGTATCTAGCAACAGCTACTTTACTGGAGCCAGGCATGGCGGCACTCACCTGTAACCCAGCATTTTGGAAGGCTGAGGCAGAAAGACTGCGAAGTTCAAGCCCAGCTGGCGAACTTAGTGACTTATCAAGGTCCTGTCTCAAAAAAAAAAAAAAAATCAGACAAAAAGGTGTCGTGGGTTGTGGGGCATTGGCTGGGAGGTAGTTCTTATCGAGGGTTTCCTATGTGCCAGACCCTGACAAAGGCTTAAAGCATATTTTCCTCATTTAATCTTTCCCATAATTCCATGAGCTAGGGACCATTATGAGGAACTGGGCCCAGTGGCACAGGCCTATAATTCCAGCACTCTGGGAGGCTGAGGCAGGAGAATTGCAAGTTTGAGCTCAGCCTCGACAACTTAGTGATTTAGAGGGACCCTGTGTCAAAATCATAAACCAAAAATGGGCTAGGAATGGGAATGGGAAGACCCTGGGCTCAGTCCCTAGTGCCACCAAAAACAAAAAAAGGAACAAAGAATAGGTAAGAAACTGCTGAGGATCAAGTTAGGGAACTTGCCCAAGGTCACTCACCTAGTTAGGAAGAGCAAGTGAGGATTCAAACCCGCTTGTCAAGACACCGGTACACGCCCTTCCGTCCTGTGGCGTGCTGCCACGGGTGCATCTCTTGGCTAGATTCGCAATCCCTTGCAGTGTCCAGCTCACGCTGGGAGTTAGCAAGTGCTTAACAGGAGTTCCGAATCTCCAATGCTCTCTGCACAGGTCTCGGTGGGTGGGTAGGCCAGGAGTGAGCAGGGAAAAGGCCAGGACTGAACTGGCAGCTCCGAGGTGCTGGTCCTCATCCTCTTTTGCTGGGGTGTGGTTCAGCTGAGCCAGCGCCATGAAGGCCACTACCACCGAGGCTATGTCTCTGTCACACCACAACACTGGACCACCACGGATCTCCAGGACTGTCCCTCAATCCAAGGACAGTGGGCCATAGCCCCCCCTAGCGGCCAACGGGGCATGCTGGCTGCGGCGGGAGCCCGGTTGGAGGTTGTGGTCTATGGGGTTTGTCCCTGAGCCCTATTTCCAGGCCCCAAGGCACTTCTCGGGGTTAGGGATGGAGGCTTCCAGTAACTGTCAGTGTGGAGCTTGACCTAGGACTGGAGCCAATAGCAAGTCCCCACGCCCGGCCTCCGCCACGCAGGAGGAGTCCTTTATCCTCCTGCCCCATTTGAAAGAAAAGGATGGTGCCGCTGGCAGAGGGCTCCCAAAACAGCTGCCCCACACCCCCGTGCAGATTCCACCCCTGGCTCTGCCTTCCATCCAGCAAGGGAGGGCTTGAGGCTACCGGGCACCTGCCAGGAAGCATAGCGTGATGCCACTTCCCGGTCAGGTTAGGGTTTTGATCTGGAATCCAGGAGCTAGAGTCCCAGGGGGCTCCCATCAGAACTGCTCCCCGCACACACCACCCGCCTCCCCCAGGAGCCTGCAACACACCGCCTCGCCTTTGAAGGCAGGGCTCCTGACAGGCTGCTGTTCCCATGGCAACCCCATCCCAGCCGGCCCTACCCGTGCTTTCCTCCGCCCGCCAGTTCCTCCACCCCAATGCACATCACCTTCATTCACAGAACAAGACGGCCTCCCATCAACCAAGTGGGCACCCTCTCCCCTAGTCCTCTTTCCACCCTCTTTCTCCCTCTCAGTGGAGAACCAGAGAGAACTGGGTGGGAAGAGTGGGGCAGAAACAGGGCTGAGCCAGGGAGGATAGAGGCTTGCATAGGAAAGGGAAGGAACCGTGGCTTAGCACCCCCCCCACCCGGCGTGGTATCCCAAGGCTCAGGTCTCTGCCCCTCTTGTTCCTAGCTCCATCTCAGTTCATGGACTCTGCCTCTCCTGACGCCTCTCTGTGAAGACCCAAGTGCCATACAGATTCCCAGATGAGCCTCAGGCTCCAAGCACCCAGGGCCAGGTCTCAGCCTCCAGGCCCAGGTCTTCTGTCCAGCACCAGCCAATCTGTCACCCAGAGGCCAGATGCAATGGTTGGGCTTTGGATCACAGCCCTGGAGCACCAAGTTTGCTCCCAGTCCCGGTCAGGAGCCCCCTCCTGCAGGAGTCAGCCCTTGAGGGCGTGGGTGGGGACTGAGAGGGCTGCTTATAGTGGGATTGTGGTGGGATTGTGCAATGATCCAGACAGGAGTCTCAGGACCTGGATCTGGTTAAACAATACAAGTCTTCTGCTAGAAGAAGGAAAGTTGGATTTCAGAGCTCTGGGAGGTGCCAGGAAGGACCAGCTCAGCACAGGGGGCAGTCTACCTCTGCAGGAGGCCCTGAGGATGGCCAGCGACTCTGCTTCAGAATAACGCCCTCATTCATTCATAGCATGATGCTTACTTTCTCCCAGACTTGACTTCTGCATGTGAAGAACAGAGATAGTAATGATATGCGGCCTGTAACCAACACTCATGTGCCCTAGACCCCTGGCCGACACAGTGCTGAGATCCACTATGTCATGTAATCCTCAGGCTGGCCTTACGGTGGGAGGGCAGGGCTTTTCATGGAGGCACATAAGAGAATGCATATAAGGGACCCAGCAGCTGTTAAACCCATCAACAAGTGGGGGTATTCATTCTTATTCGTGAGGCTCTGTGACCAGCGCTGGGTCTCATGTCCCCCTAGCCGTGGGCTCACAGCTCCACTGGCCACCCAGATGGTGTGCCCACCGGGAAGACCAAGGAGGGGCCCGAGTGTGGTGGCACTGGGGGTGGAGCTACCTCTGTGGAAGGACCTCTGAGCCGGCAGGGCTGTGAGCTACTCTCTCCAGCCAGCCCTGCAACCTGAAAATGGAGCCAAGAGATGAGGCTTCAAAGAGGAAGTGACTTGTCCAACATGGTGAAGGGACAGCTCCGCTCCACCCCTCCTGCCACGGTGGCAGCCTTTGAAAAGCACTTCAAGGTCAGAAGCCTCTGGGGTTTAGAATCCCTGGCGCAGGGTGCAGAGGAAATGCAGGGGAAGCTGCCAGCCAAACTCAAACCCACCCAACCAGACCTGCAGCTTCCCCATCTCCCCCTGTGGCCCTCACCCGGCTGCTCCAGCTCCCCCCTCCCCAGAGAGGGTCCTCCAGCCAGGAGCGGGCCCCGCCTTTCCCAGAACCCCCCTCGCAGGGGCCTAACCATCCCCCCCAGATCCCCACCTTGAGTGAATAAGCCGAACAAACAGCATTGTTCCCGTACACAATGGACACAAAGGACTTGGGAATTCACAGAACGGTCCTGAATTTCAGCTTCCTTCCCCTCCAAGCCCTAGAGAGATCCATTGTCTGTAAACTCCACTTAAAATACGCACCATTGCTCCAGCTGGGCAGCCACTTAAGACGCTCCGAAGAGCCTCCCCGCCCCCGCCCTCCCGGGTCGTGCGGAGCTGGGCTCGGAGGGGGAGAAGCAGCCACCGCGTCCCGGCTCCCGCCGAAAGCTGAAAACGACCCTCCGCTCTCAGGCCCACTCGGCGGCGCCCGCTTTACAGCTGCAACAACATTTTGCAGCGGGTCGAGGCACCCAGGCCATTGGTGGACCTTGGTGCGGAAAGGAAGACTCCCAGGGTCCCCTCCCTCCTCTGTTTCTCTGTGTGCGGGCAGACCTCCGGGTGTGGGGAGCGCGCACGACCCCCCTCCCGCCTCTGTGTGTGCACACACATCCAAGGAGGGGCCAGGTACGCTTCCTACACCTGAAAGCGCTCACAGGAGGAACGGCACAGGGATTAAAGTGCTTGCCTAGCAAGCGCACGGCCGGGAGTTCAATCCCGCAGCACCACATAAAGCTGGGCGAAATCCCAGCACTCGGGAGGCTGAGGCTGAGGCAGGAGGAGAGCCATGAGTCCAAAGCTAGCCTGGGCTAACATAGTGAGTTCAGAACCAGCGTGAGGCCCTGTCTCCAAAAACAAACAAATAAATAAAAATAAAATAAGTGCTTGCTATTACAGGAAGCCTTCAGGCTGGGCGTAGGGGTGTAGGCCTGGAGTTGCAGTACTTCGGGAGACCAAAACAGGAGAATCGGCAAGTTCAAGTCCAGCTGGGACAACTTAGCCAGCAATTTAGAGAGACATGGTCTCAAAATAGGAAGCTGGAGGAATAGCACAGCAGTTACAGGGCTTGCCTAGCAGGCACAAAGGACCTGAGTTCAATTCCACGGCCCAACTTAAGCCAGACATGATGGCACATGCCTGTCGTCCAGTACTCATGAGGCTGAGACAGGAGGACCGCTGTGAGTTCAAATCCAGCTACATAGTGAGTTCTGGCCTGAACTGCAGAGCAAGACCCTTTCTCAAAAAAAAAAAGGGAGGGAAAGTGCTGGGATGTAGCCCAATGTGAAGGCCCTGAGTTCCATCATCAGTACAGCAAAAAGAAAAAAAAAAGCCTCTGTTAGAGCCACACTCACTCCCACATCCCCAGTGGCCCAACCCTCCCTGCACCCTCTTACTGGCCTATCTCTGGCATTTGTCAGGCTCCTGGAATCCGAGGGCTGCTGAGGCATTCCCCTGAGGCTCCTATACACACACTTGGCACTCTTCTTTCAGACCTATTAATTGGTTAAGTCCCTTTTCTATCTTACTCCCCTCTCATGTGCCGCCCCTGTGTCTGTGGGGAGTCAACAGTGCCCTGAGCTGACCCCAGCATCCCGAAGTGTTTACTCAGCAGGTATTTATTAAGTGCCTCGCAGGTAGGAGGCACTCTGCTGGACCTAGAGACCAGATAAGATCTCTACAGGGAGCTGAAGAAAAGTAAGCTTTCCAAAATAAAAGATCCTATTGAAAAGTGGGCAAATGAAGAGGCAGTTCACCCTCGAAGAAGTTCAAATGGCCAATAGATACATGAAAAGATGTTCAACATCCCTAGCCATAAGAGAGATGCAAATCAAAACAACGCTAAGATACCATCTCACTCCAGAGAGAATGGCCTATATCAACTAGTCAAATAGTAATCAGTGCTGGTGAGGCTGTGGGGGAAAAGGAACCCTCCTGCACAGCTGGTGGGAATGTAAATTCGTACAACCACTCTGGAAAGCGGTATGGAGATCACTCAAAAGACTAGAAATAAATATCCCCTTCGATCCAGGGACACCCTTCCTGGGAATATAACCAAAAGAGGCCAAAACAACACATAACAGAGATATATGTATACCCATGTTCACAGCAGCACAACTAACAATAGCTAAAATATGGAAGTCACCAAAATACCCATCAACAGACCAATGGATACACAAACTGTGGCATTTATACACAATGGAATACTATGCATCTATAAAGTCCAACAGCATGGAGGCTTTTGCAGGCAAATGAAAGAAACTTGAGAACATCATGCTTAGCGAAGTGAGTCAGAAGCAGAAGGTGAAACATCGAATGGTCTCTTCTGATATGAAAGTCCCAGATCACAACTCTAATGGAACTTAAAACAAAAAACAAAGTGAAACAGGGGGGTAGGGCAGGGAGGGAGTGAGGGTAGGGTAGGGGGAGGGATGAAAGGAGAGTGGGAAAGCCCTTGTCACTTTGACAAGATACGTAGGTGCACAAAATGCTCAACTTCATTGTAAACCTTAAATTTTGCACTTATATGTATCAATAAAATGGGGGGGGGGATCTCAGATAAAAATCTTGCTCACAGGGACTGGAAGAATGGCACAGTGGTTAAAGTCCTTGCCTTGCAAGCGCAAGGCCCTGAGTTTGATTCCTCATAAAGCTGGACTTGGCAGTCCACACCTGTAATGCCAGCACTAGAAGCTGAGACAGGCAGATGGTCCTAAGCCCAAGGCCAGCCTGGGCTATACCAGTGAGTTCAGGATAGCCTGGGCTACAGAGTGAGACCTTGTCTCAAAAAAAAGAAAAAGAAAAGGGAAATCTAGTTCACAGCCAGATCTTGGTGGCGCTTCCCAGCACTCTGGTAAACGGAGGCAGGAGGACTGCAAACTCAAGTCCAGCCTGGACAACTCAAGTGAGACTCTATCTCAAAATTCAAAAAATAAAACCAGGGCTGGAGGAATAGCACAGCGGCTAGAGCTCTTGCTTAGCAATCACAAGGTCCTGGGTTCAATTACTCAGACCACATAAAAATTAGCCAAGCGTGGTAGCATGCAGGTCTGTAATCTCAGCACTGGGAAGGCTGAGGCAGGAATGTCATGAGTTTGAGGCCAGCCTGGGCACATAACGAGTTCAAGACTAGCCTAAACTACAGAAGGATACCCTGTCTCAAAAAATTAAATTAAATTTAAAAAGCCAGACCCCTGGCTCAGGCTTGTAATCCCAGCACTCTGAAAGGCTGAGGCAGGAAAATTACAGGTTTGAGCCCAGCCTGAGCAATTTAGTTATCTAGGCCTAACCTATCTCAAAATTAAAAATAAAAAGGGTTGCAGGTGCAGCTCAATAGGAAGACCCTGGATTCAATCTCCAGTACCAATAAAACAAAAATGGAAAAAAACACAACAAAAAGCCAGCCCCAGCTCTCTTGAGCTTGCGTGGGGAAGGTCAGATATTGATATCAACAAGCGTGGGCACTGGTGCGTGGTTGCCAGGTTAGATAGGGATTTGACTACAGGACCTGGTAAACTGAGAGGGACTGACAAAGGAATCTGATCAGGGTAGAAGGGGAAGGTAGTCAGTCCACCCCAGACTTCCTGAAATCTAAAGGAAGTAGGGCGAGAGAGAGAGAGAGAGAGAGAGAGAGAGAGAGAGAGAGAGAGAGAGAGAGAGAGAGAGAGCACTCAAGACTGTAAGAAGCCCTGCCTGGAATCACAAGCCTGGAATCTGTAATCCCAATACTCAGGGAGACCAAAGCAGGAGAATCACAAAGTTGAGCACAGCCCAGGCAATTTAGTGAGACCATATCTCATAATCAAAACTAAAAAATGTGCTGGAAACCAGTGCAAAGGCCCTGTGTTGGATCTCTACTACAGAAAAAAAAAAATGCTGTTGGGAAGGGACCATTCAAAGGCAAAGGCCCTGTGGCAAGAAATTTGCCTTATTTCAGGAATTGTAGAAGAAGAAAAAGAAGAGGACAGTGAGATTGGAGACCAATAGTCAGGAAAGCAAACTTGTAGGCCTTGGTTTGACAGGATTCTAAAACCAGTGGAAACACACATGCATATATACAATGCAAGCTGATTGACATTTGCATTAAAAAGACTTAGATCCCTGGAGTCATTGATCTTGGAGCATTTCCTCCAAACCCTTGCACTTGCTGTTTCCTGCCTTGGGATGCTGTTTCCAGATTTCTCTGAGGCTGATGTGTTCTATCATATCATTTAGATCTTTGTCCAAATGGCCCAACCTGAAGGCTCTCTGGCTGCCTGTACTGTCACACGCTATCCCGTTAGCTTGTTTTATTATTTTTATAGCATTTTGCAACCTCAAATTCAATTATTTATCTCTTTGCCTGTTTACAGTTACTCTCTCCCCTTGCTAGAAATTAAGCTGTGGACGGGTAGAAATTTTGCCTAGTCATTAAAGTTGCATGCTTTAACTCTATTGGTTGGAATGAAATGAGTCAGGAGGCAGGGATACAGATGGGCAGAAGACCAACTTGGCCCAGAGTGTCCCCAAGCGGCCCCCTTCCCAGCCAGGGAGAAAACCAATTCACTGAAAGCATCCCTCTCCCCTTCCTCCCCATCCCAGTCACCACCTTTCCAAAAAATCCTGTTTGGGAACTAGAAAAAGACATATATGGGGTTGGAGAAATGGCACAGCAGTTAAAGCACTTGCCTTGAAAGCACAAGGCCCTGAGTTCCAGTCCCCAAGACCACATAAAGCTGGGTGTGGCGGTGCACACCTGTAATCCCAGCACTCCGGAGGCTGAGGCAGGCGGATTTTCTGAGTCCAAGGCCAGCATTCATGACCAGCCTGGGCTACAGAGCAAGCCCTTGTCTCAAAAAAAGACACATGCATAGCAAGGAATACATCCTTTAGTAACTGCCACATTATAGCATCTGACATAACGCTAGCACGTAGTAGGGCCTCAATATATAACAAACAAATGAATGCACTCCAAGAAAATAGGACCGATGTTTGCTCACAAATACACAGACATAAATATATAGGTACTTATGGGCCAGTGCCTGGGTGCCCAGTCACTCAGAGACCGCCCTCACTGGCATGGGTCACCTCTCAAGGGACCTCGTTAACCCAGAGTTAAGGCCTGTGTAGTTTATTGCACCACTTGGGCTAATCAATATCCATTCCCAAACCAGGCCTGTTGACATAGGCTTGTAATCCTAGCACACTGGGAGGCTGAGGCAGGAGGATTGCAAATGCAATCCCAGCTTGGGCAATTTAGTGACTTAGTGAGACCCTGCCTCAAAAATCAAAACTAAAAAATGGGCTGAGGATATATAGCTTAATGGGAGTGCCTTGGACTCCATGCAAAAATACCAGGAAAAAAAATTGTGCTCCCTCTGTGGAGAGGAGAGCATGGATATTAGACACAGCTGAGGTCAGTGGTAGTCAGTCAAAGGAGAGGGTAGAATTCTAGGTGCTCTACCGGGAGAAAGAGGAAAGTGACTGCTCCCTGAGGCCTGAAAACTGTCAAGCCCCTCTTGGCCTGTTTCTCACTCTCATTTCCTGCTTCTTCCTTCTCCCACTTTTGCTTGTTCCCTGCGGCTACTGGGAGAAAGGGAACCTCACATTGTGTGGGGGCTCGAACAAAGGTTAGTTTAGTGGAATTTTCCCAGGGATTAGGAGTGTAACTACTTAGGCAATTTCCTTTCTTTTCTTTTCTTTTTGCCATGCTGGAGATCGAATGTAAGGCCTTCTTTCTGAGCTACATTCCCCAGATCATTTTTTAATTTTGATTTTGAGACAGGGTCTCACTAGATCACTAAATTGCCCAGGCTGGGCTTGAATTTGCAAGCCTCCTGCTTCAGCCTTCCGGAGTACTGAGATTTAGACCTGAGCCAGCAGGCCTAGCTGTTTATTTGCTCAAAATTTCCATAGCTATTAAGTGGCAGAGTAGATTGGCAAGTTCAAGAGAAGGCTCTACAGCCCCTGCTCATACAGCAAGTGGGCCTTGGATGGGCATTTAGAAAGAGGACAGAGTTTGTGACAATTCTGATAGGCAATGCTGCTAGATCTGTTCTATCAAGTTTCTGGTAGCTTAAAATTCTAAGAGATTAAATGACAACAAGACAACACCTATGGCTGACTTTTCCCTCCCTTTTACCTATAGAATATTACTACCACCACCACCACCACCATGGATTCCTTGCTTGCGGTTATCTTTCTCTAGTCCTTAAGCAGAACTTTATGATATAGATGGGATGGAGGGGGCGGCTAAGAGGGTGGGAAAATGAAGGGAGCTCAGTATTTTGAATGAACTGATCTTCTCACCCTGGCTGGGGATGGGGGCCACTTAGGGACACTCAAAGGACCAAACTGGTCCTTTGCCCTGCCTCCTGACTCATTTCATTCCAACCAATAGAATCAAAGCATGCAAATTTAATGAATTGGCAATGAAACGATTGGCGGATTTTCCCCTGATGTAATAATGCCACTATTCAAGTAACTCCTATGTGCCCGCCCCCCCCCACCCAAATTAGGGCATTTGATCATGTTTCTGGCAAAAATCTCCGACTCCTCTGTTTCCCCTCTTCTTTCCCCATTCTGAATTAGTAAATCACTTTGAAATACCCAACCCATCTCCCAAGGGATGATGTGTGGAGGACCAGGAAAGCCACACTCTTAGGCCCGAACCATCACAGTCTTCCTGGGAGGCCCCGTGTGCCTCTGCTGGCTGTGAGTGGCATCAAATCTGGGATAACAGAGCCCATTTACTAAGACATTTTGTGAGAATCCATGGCCAAAGGCTTCCTGAAACCAAACCCCAGCATATCGGCTGTTCTTTTCAGCCCCTAATTTAGTAATTCTATTCAGAAAAAGAGATTGTGGGTTTTTTTATTTGGTGTGATTTATTCTTTATCATATAAATAATAATAATTTACACAAAGCTCTTCCCCAAACAGAAGAGAATCTGTACATAAAAATAAACAAAAATTAAACTGAGCTGGGCCTGGTGCCCAGAAAACCAGCCAATTCCAAACACAACCAGGGGGAAAAATCCTCCAGGTCCTGGGAGCTCTGGGGCCTTGGCTGGAATTCTGGGTGGAGGCTCCGGTACGGGAAGCCATCACCCTCTCTTCCTAGTTCCCGTGCAGGACGATGGCACCTCTGGCAGCCAATGCTCACAGACAGCCAACCAGCAAGCTCATTGGGCAGGAAGGTGGGTGGGATTTGGACTCAAAGGAGTAATCAGTTTTAAAACTCCTGGGCAGTATTGTTTGCTGCTGCTGGCTTCCAGGGGCTGCAAGAACTGTTGTGGCTGGGAAAGAGGGGGATTTGGTGACACTCAACTGGGTGAAAGCTGCCTATGCTTCTGTTTCTCCCCTGTAGCTCACCAGAGGTGTGGGCTGGGCAGAGTACCCTCTGCTCTCTGTTCCCTTGGATCACCGGCCCCCTCTCTTGAGGCTTGTTATTTCTATAGATATTGAAAGATGACAAGCAATCTCCTTGGTCATTGATTAATTTCTCTCAACAGATATCACTTGCTGTTTGAAACATCTCCTTCCACCCCCAGCCCTGCCCTTATTTCCAAAAATAAAAGAGCAAGCTTTTCCACATTTTGGCTTTGCACCTTTCCTGGAGGGAGGGCATTTATGTAACTTAGACTGTAAGCCCCTCCCCGGCACACGGCAGGAGCTAGGTCTGTGCTGTGTTTAAGTGGGCAGTCATGGCAATTCGGGGTCTTAGAAATGCTGAGGCCGATGATCGTGGCCTGATGGTGTCATGGGTGATCCCGAGGGTGACAAAGCCGAGCCTGTCCTTGTTTCTGGGTGTCATCCGGCTCAGACCGAGGTGAGAAATGAGGAAACGAGGAGTTGTGAAGGGCAGTGATGGGAACAAGGACTGTGATTGTGCAGAAAAGAAGGCGAGGGCCTGCGTAGGTGCAAGGGACGCTGTCGGAGAAGCTTCTAGAGAATAGAGGCGCATAGCATAGTACTTAAAAGACCAGATCCTACAGTCAGACTTTCTGAGTTCAAACTCCAGCTCCACGCTAGGCATGGCTATGGTCTTTTTTATTTTATTTTATTTTATTTTATTTTGAGACAGGGTTTTTCTGTGTTACCCAGGCTGGTCTTGGACTCAGGACAATCTGCCTGCCTCAGCCTCCTGTGCTGGGATTACAGGCATGCACCACCAAGCCTAGCTTTAACCTTGTGCCATTCCTCTAGCCCCCAGTTATTCAGATTTGTAAGCCCAGCATTTGGGAGGCTGAAGCAGGAGGATCACTGTGAGTTTGAAGCCAGCTCGGGCTACATAGTGAATTCAGGACCAGCCTAGACTATAGAGCGAGACCTTATTTCAAAAATAAAAACTGGGCTGGAGGAATGGCACAGTGGTTAAAGCACTTGCCTTGCAAACACAAGGACCTGAGTTCAATTCCCCAGCACCACATAAAGCTAGGTGTGGCGGTGCAAGCCTGTAATCCCAGCCAGTGGCAGGGGATTGTCCTGAGTCCAAGGCCAGCTTTGGCTACACAGTGAGTTCAGGACCCACCTGAGCTAAAGAGCAAGACTGTCTCAAAAAAACCAAGCAAGCAAACAAACAAACAAACAAAAAACCCCACTTAGAAACAACAACAAAAATTCATTTCCAGGGTGTAGCTTGGTGGAAAAGCATTCACCTAGGCCCTAGGTTCTATGCCCAGCACTGCAAAAGAAGAAAGGAACTCAAATTTCATCTCTATCATTTATTAGTTTAATATAAGTTATTTAATCTCTCCAAGCCTCAGCTTTTCCATCTATAAAATGGGAATCATAATAGTACATATCTCATAGCCACCAGCCATACAGAGAAAGTCCCCAGCTGGCAATAAGTGCTATATTAGGGGTGCCACCCAAGAAGTAGATAGAGGTTATACTACACGCAGAATGAGGGTCACAAAGGCAACCTTAGCAGCATGGTAGAGATTTGGGACGCTCAGTTAGGCTCCGTCACAGTCTGTGTGATTCCCGCCCCGCTCCTATCCAAGTCTCAGCTGTCTTGTGGATGAAGAGTTCGAGTGAATAGTATTCAGATCTTAAAAGTCGCTTTTGGCATCAAAACTCTCAGTGTGTGACTGATACACGGCCCCACGGGAACCTCCCGACAAGTCCTTACAGGCCTGTAGGTCCAGGTGTAGGTGCAGCAGTCATGCCTGTACCACGATTCAAGCGAGGGGATGCTCAGCAGGTTGGACCGGCCTTCCTTTGGGGTAAAGGAAAGGTGAGTTCCTGCCCCGGGGGAGGAGGCTCCGGCTCCAGCTCACAGCCCTGACGCGAAACCTGGTGTACTGAGTCTGTGGCCATGTTGGCGTCCACCCTCAAGCTGGGGCAGATGTGGAGTAGCACTAATGAAAACCAGCCCCTCTTTCCAGTTCTGCCCCTCATTTGCATTCCTTACAAGTGTCTTCCTTCTCCCTAGGGTGGGAGGACAGAAATGGCAGGCAAAGGTCACCCATTCACAGGGCCTAATTAAATCTTTATAGACTCCCCTTGTTTAGACCTTGTCTAGAGATGTCAAAACTCTCCAAACTCAACAGGTGCTGGCTGAGGCTGTGGAGGAGAGACCACAGACCGTTCTTCCTTGATCCTGCCCCAGGTGAACTCCAGCTCCCTGGAAGCTCAGGGTGAGGGTGAGTTCAGTGTCCAGGACCCTCATCAGTCTCACCTGTCCTGACAGGGGGGACTAGAGCCCTGCTGTGTCCTGGGTTCTAATCCTGGGAACTGTCACTCACATCATGTTCTTTTCTCTAGCTCCAGGCCGATTTTCATCTGTGCCCCAAGTCTGCCTGCAAGTATCTACCCTGTCCTCTATTCCTTGGCGAGGGTCCCAGCCCTGTGGGCGGGATCAACCGTGGGCTATGTGGACACCGTTTATCGGTTAGAATATCTGAGTTCCTACTCCGCTCCCCTTTATACCAGCTGTTCCCACATGCATCGTTTTAAGGAATCCTCATTTTCGGGTGAGAGAATAGGCTCAGAGAGGTTAGACTACTCGTTCAAGATCACACAGAAAGCATCAGAGTCTATATGCACAGAGTGTTATAGTTTGGATCTGGGACGTCCCCTACAACCTCCTGTATTTGGAAGGTGTGGGATATCTAGGAACCATTTGCTGCTAAGACGTGGGGTCTGGTCAGAGAGGGTGGAACACTGGGCTTGACCGGAAGGATGTACATACCAGCTCTGCCCTTCCGTGTTCACTGCCTTCCCGTCCGCCATACCATGAGCAGGCTTCCTCCAGCTACGGCGCCACCGTGAGCTTCCAGCGTTTCCAGCTGCCCACTAGTGGACTGAGACCTCACCGTTGGTGAAAAGGAATCTTCCCCCTTTAAGTTAAGTAACACATCACAGCAACGCGGAAGTAACGAAGGCGCAGGCCTTCCTGCGCTCCTAGCCGCTCAGCAGCCTGCACCCAATAAACACGAGGCCCTTGCTTTGAAATGCGTGTTGAGACCGTGTGCACAGCCAAGATGGTGGCCTCAGGCCTCAGACCTACCTGTCCACTCCCGCTCTCCTGTCCCCCCTGAGACTGCCCAGGGAGCCTTCCAGAAACGCTGGAGCAGAGCCAGGAGCTGTCCAAAGAACGCAATGAGGCCAGGTCTCTGCTGCTTCGGCAGACCCCCACCTGTCTGCCGCCTCCATGGGCTCGCTGCTCCCCCAGAACCTCTTTCTAGCCAGTGACCCTTCCATCAAAACGTCCCTCCAACTCCTGTCCGGCCTGTTACCTCTCCTACCTCCTGCATGTTCCCATCAGCACCCCAGGGTCCCTTCCTTCCGTGCCCAAGACGTGTATGGTCAGGCTACACATCTCCCACTTGAGCCTCGGGGCGTGGGGGGGCGGGTCCCGGTTTCCAACGCATCTTGTGCTGTCCATGCACTTCTGTAAATCAAACGAAGACGGGAGCCTCCGCGCCGGTCCTTAGGGCTCCCTCCCCCTCTCCCGCACCTCCTCCTGGCTCAGCTCGCCAGCTGCACAATGCAGTCAGGGGGAAGCGGGCGGACGGGAAGAAATCAGCTTGTTTCTGAGGCTGGAAAACAGAACTGTAGGAAATTAACGGGCTGCGAAATGTCCGCCCGGCTCGGCTCCGTGTTTGTGTTCCCTCCTCCTGCCCCTGCCCCTTGCTCCCCGCTCTCCATGCCCTCGCTCGGCTTGGGTGCCTGGGTTGGGTGGGTGTGTGTGTGTCTGGGGTTTGCAGAAAGGTGTATCTTGCGGGGGGTGCGTGAGTGCATGTATGTGTGTGCGTGTTTCTCTGTGTGTGTTCGGGGATGGCAGACCTGCCCCTCCTCGGGAGGCAGCTTAGCCAGAAACGCTGGCGGCGGAGACAATTGCGCGGGTGGGGATGCTGAGCCCAGAGCCGGCGGAGCCCGCGGGCAGGCAGAGAAGCACCACACAAGAAATTGATTCCATTAAAAAGTAATCTTAAATTTAATAAAAGTTATGATTTGATTATAGCCACAGAACCTACAGGCAAGAGGGAAGGGGGTGGATTCTTGTGATGGATAAACAGAGGAGAGAGAGAGAGAGAGAGAGAGAGAGAGAGAGAGAGAGAGAGAGAGGAGAGAGAGAGAGAGGAGGGAGGGACAGAAGAAAGGAAGGTGCTTATGTTTGGATGGATGAGAGGATGGCAAGGCCTGGGGTGGAGGGACAGGGCCGTGTTCTCTCCCGCAGATAGAACAGGGAGACAGCGGCTGGTTTCCAAAGAGGAAGCTGAGTGAGTGAAGAGGGAGAGGGGGCCAGGAGACTGGCGGAGCTCGCGAGGAGGTGGGTGGATGGCTGGGCTGCCACCTGGGGGGTGGATGTGGGGGAGAGAAGTCTTGAGGCCCAGGAAGGCGCACAAAGCACCGATTCTGCAGCCAGACAGGCAGTCCTGGCTTTGGAGGCCAAGGCAGGCTCTTCCTAGCAGTGTGATGGAAAGCCTTTCAAACCCTCAGCTTCTGCATCTGCTAAGTGGAGCTCTCGAGGGGCCACCTACCCCACGAGGTGGCCACGAGGATGCAGGGGCCCTGTGAGTGTCCTCTGCCACTACCTAAGGGCCCTGGAATGGCAGCACCCCGCCTGGCCCTCGGCCATCACAAGTTGTGGCCTGATCGCTGTCCCAGCCCATGTCCTTGCAAGCGCTGGTCTCCATACTTCTCCTAGTCTTTCTTCACTGGAGGGGACTGAGAGAGGCTCCCTTCCCGACTCGATGTGCACTCGGTGACCCTAATCTAGGGGACATATTCCCATTTTGACCACTCCCACTGTGTGCTTTCAGAGCAAGAATCATGCTCAGCCACACAGGCAAAGCTCTGCTGACCCTGGGGAGGTGCCCCAGGGTGTGGGTGAGAGGCTCAGGGCCAGCCTCCCAGCCTCTCTGCCCAGGTGGAGTTGGGCAGAGCCCTTGGCTTTCACCCAAGTCTCCTACGGGTCCCTCCCAACAAGCCTGGGCCCTGTCCTGAGGCCGGGTGGGAGGCTGCCAGGGCCTGCGTTAGAACCTGTGAGTGGGGCCTGGGCAGGAAGCCAGGACATCACTGTGACAGACTAAGTGAGGCGAGAGCAGGAAGGTCTCACTTACCCTGGCGTCCAGGAACTGGGAACCAGGAAATATAGTCAAGGATCAGGAGTCTCCAGGGGACACAAGAACTCACTGTGGGGTTAACTCCACCAGTTCTGCCCGACATTTCTTCCTCGTCCAGGCTGCTTTTAGCAAAGTGCCTCCATTGAGCTCATTCTTGCCCTTGCACTTGTTAAGATATCTGCTATCGGAGACACTGAGGGAGATGGGACTAGAGGGCTTAGCATGTTTGTTCCACCAATGAAGAAACCGAGGTCGGTAAGGGCAAGCTACTTCCTCAAGACCATGCAGCATGTCGTGAGCAGAGCTAGGACTGCAACCAAGTCTAATGGCAGAGTGGATTCAGCCAACCCCACAGTCTCCCCACTACTATTATTTATTTATTTGTAGTATGAGGGAGGGACCTCAGAGCCTTTCCAATGAGCTGTATCTCCACTCCATTTATTTATTTATTTTTGAGACAGGGTCTCACTCTGTAGCCCAGGCTGGCCTGTAACTCACAGCAATATTCCTGCCTCAGCCTTCTGAATTTGAGCATTACAGATGTACAATACTACATCTGGCCATATGGCTATATCTTTTTTTTTTTTTTTTGGACAGGGTTTTGCTCTATTGTTTATTGTTCAGGCTGGTTCTGAATTCATGTGGTAGCTCAGACTAGCCTGGAATTCACAGCAATCCTCCTGCCTCTGCCTCCTGAGTGCTGGGATTGCAGGTATGTGCCACCACACCCAGTTTATATGGTGCTGGGGAGTCAAACCCAGGCCTAATGGTTGCTAGGCAAGTGCTCTAACCACTGTGCTATTCTCCAGCCCGCCACCCCCCCTCCCCCGTGACTGTACCTTAGGGAAAGCTTGTCACCACTGCTGTCACTATGCTACTCAGCTACGTCACTTTGCCAGGACCGCCACCCCGTCCCCATCACAGGCATCCTCTTGCAGAGAGCACAGCCTAGCTTGGAGTCTTATATCCCAAGAGAGAGTCTGCAGAAGGAAGAAACCATAGCCCCGAAGGTTAGCGGAAAGCACTGGGACAGCAGAGCACTGTGGCTAGCAGCTGAGGGGCTCTGCTAATTGCTAACCATCCCACTGGGACTTTGGGTGCCACCTAGTCACCCCTCTGAAGTATGTCTAGGCCCCTTCACAGGACCCCCTGCAGCCCCCTCACCCACCAGATGGGGGTCTCATGATGCCACTGGCCACATCCCTTCCAGCAGGGCGTTTTTCTGTCCTGTCCTCTGTGCAGACAGCAGTCCAGCCACTCCCCATAACCAAATCCAACCACCTCGCTGCTCCTGACAAGGAATCTCTTCTTCCTCTATCAAGACTGAGAGTGTGAAAGGCAGTGAGTGGCTAGAGTGCAAGGACCACCTGGAGAAACGTCCTGCAGAGCCCTAATCGTTATGTGACATTGGTGGACAAATCCCATTCCCTAGCCTGTCCCCAGAGCTGGTCTTCTTTAATGAATGCAAAAGGGTGTCTGGCTGTGACAAAGCTAATTTGGGCAAAGAGCCTACTGTGTGCTCTGCCTGCACTATGGGCTTGGCTCACGGTACCATTTCATCTCTGTCACAGCTCTGTGGGGCGGTTCTTAGATGATTTCCACTTGGCAGTTAAGGAAACAGAAGCTCAGAGAGGCCCGGTGCTCTACTAAGGTCACACAGGAGGAAGGAGGCAGAGCCTAGATCCTAACCTGGATATATCCGAGCAGTCAGCCCACACGGTTTTTGTCCTGGACGTGTTTCACCTCTGGCTCAGCCCAGGAAGGAAGGACTCCTCCACAGGAAAAAGGTCTCCACTCCAACTTGGCAGACCCTTTCCAAATGAAAAATTCATACACATTTGGAGCCAGCAATGTCTCTTCTAGGAATGAATCCCCAAGAAACACCCATACATGTGCACGCAGTGTATTAGATGTTCACTTCACAAAGTATATTAGCTATTCTTCTGTGCAACAGCAAAGAATCAGAGCAACCTAAATGTCCATTAATAAGGGAGGGAATAAGTAAGCTAAATTACTATGTAGCTGTAAGAAAAAATGAGCTATACTCAGGAGACTGAGGCAGGAGGGTTTCAAGTTTGAGAGCGACTGGGGCTCAGGGCACAGCTTAGTGGCTAGAGCAAGGCCCTGGGTTGGATTCCTCAGTACCACATAGACTGGACCCCATAAGCTGGGCTTGGTGGTGCACACTTGTAATCCCAGCACTCATGAGGCTGAGACAGGAGGATTCCATGAGCTGAAGGCCAGCCTGGGACCATAGCAAGTTCAGGACCAGACTGGACTATAAAGCAAGACTCTGTCTAAAAAAAAAAAAAAATTTTTTTGTTCCAAAAAGAAACTATAACTATTATCAGTTCCTCCCCATTCCATTCTTCAGCACACAAATAATAATTTCAATATTGTATACATTTAAATATGTTGTCAGTATGTTACATATATCCAACTTATTTATGTAGTTGGGTTGTTGTTATTGTTGTTGTTTTGGCATTGTTTCCTAGCCGTGGCGGGGTGGGGTAGAAAAACATGGGAAGGGTAACAAGGCCCCCCAGACACCAAGAACCAGACCTCAACCCTGTCTTTTTTCAGGGCCTGTCCTCCCTCTCACCCCTGAGGATTCCAGCGCAGACATCGGTATGCTCGAGATAAGGAAGGGAGGCTGCTTTCTTTAGTGTTTTGTTTTATTTTGGATTTTTTTTTTTTAGTCACTGTGGAGCCTGACTTCCTCCCACCACCCTCATCCCCACCTGGTACCGCCTGCAGGAGCCTCAGAGGAGGCCCCAGGGAGGCTGGCTTATTAAGTTACCATCAGAGAGGTTGATGATTTTTTTGTGGTACTGGAGATTTGCACTGAGATATCGTCCCTAACCCTTTTTATTTATGCATTTATTTTTATTTATCTATTTCTTTGTGGTGGAGCCTTTACACTGGGCTAAATCCCAAGACTTTTTTTTTTTTTTTTTTTTTTGAGACAGGGTCTCACTCTGTAATCCAGGCTGCTTCTGAACTCACTATGTAGCCCAGACTGGTCTTGGACTCAGGACAATCCACCTGCTTCAGCCTCCTAGTGCTGGGATTACAGGCATGTACCACCATGCCCAGTTTATGTGGTGCTGGCGAATTGAACTCAGGTACTTAGCTTGCTAGACAAGCGCTGTAACTGCTGAGCTAGTCCTCCAGCCTCCCCCACCCCCATCCCATGTTTTATTTTTGATTTTGAGACAGGGTCTCACCAAATTGCAAAGTTGCCCAAGCTGGGCTCAAACTTGTAATCCTCCTGCCTCTGCCTGCCTCACTGGGCCCAGGTTTTATTTTTTGAGACATTCTCACTAAATTGCTAAGTTGCCCAGCCTGACTTGAACTTACGGCACTCTTGCCCCAGCCTCCCAGAATGCATGTTGGGATGAAGGTGGGTAGCAGGACGCCAGTCTGTAATGGGAACTGAACACATCTTATAATAAGGGGTGAGGGGCAGGTCGGGGTCACCACCAGGGTGCCTTGGAGCTGTGCAATCCGGACGCCCAGTTCCTCTTTCTGTCCCTCCTGCTTATCACTAAGATCTGTATACTTTGAGTCAGATGAAATCTGGGGACATCTGATCAGGAAGGGGCTGGGTAGGAGGTGGGTGTGGCAGAGATTTGTTGAACATTTTTATACATCTTTAAAGATCAGTCTTAGAATGAGGTTTACATCACATGAGCTATTAGTAGGGACGGACATCACAAATACGTGCTGGCTGTCCAGATAAACTCCAAATGACTGTCTTCCTCCCCACCCAAGGAGACCCACATCCTGCCCAGACTAGGAGCTGCAGTGGACTGCCATGTTCGCACAGATAGACAGCACCAGTGGCTGCAAACACGTTTTCTCCCCATCTCAGATTGGCCCCTGGGAAAATCACCTTTGCCTTCTGTCTTGGGCCCCAGTGATTCAACAGAAATGAGTCTGATGACCTCAGCACTGGACATTTTGCTAAGCACTAGGGGACTAGGGAAAGGGTGCCTTCTTACGGTGCGGTTTGTCTCCTTGGGAAACTTAAGCCTCAGGCTGCTCAAACCATTTGCAATGGGTTTACAACCTTGTTATTCCTGCTTCGCTACTAAGGGTTCCCTCTGTGATCCTAATGGACCAGCCCCCCACCGGTGCACACACCTGCTTTCCCATCAGACTTGGGCCTCATCACTGGAGCTGTCTCTCTACCATCTTTTTCTCCATCTGTTTCTCTAAGCTGACTTAGTCTCTTGGATACAAAGAACAGGAATCCAAACCAAACTGGCTTAAGTTTTTTGCTCACATAACTGGGAAGCTTCAGGGGTAGATTGCAGGCATAGCTGGATCTAGGCATTAGACGTCATTTGGCATCTGTATTTCCAAGTTGAGTCTGTTCTGAGTGTTAGCTTTACTCCCTAGTAAACCCATTCCAAGTGGTTTGAGCAGCCCAAGGCTTAAATCTCCCTAGGAGACAAACCAAACAGTTAGAAGACACCCTTTCCTTATTTCCCTATTGTTCAGCAAAATATCCAGTGGTGATGTCATTGGATTCATTTCTGTTGAATCACTGGGGCCCAAGATAGCAGGCACAGATTGGCCAGGAACCTGCCTACCCTGGAATCTTGGAGTCAGGTCAGAAAGGTCAGTAAACAGACGAGGAAGGGGTGGTCCCCTCAGGAGGGAATGCTCCTCAAGAAGCCTATGTGACTGCCTAACCACGATGTGGACTCTGAAGAGATCTCCTTCTGTGTATGTCAGGTTTTTCTTGTGAAAGACGGCATGGCTGGGCATGGTCATGCGTGCCTGTAATCTCAGCACTTGGTAGTCTGAAGCAGGAGGGTTGCCGGGATTTCAAGGCCAGCCGTGGCGACACAGTGAGTTCAAAACCAGCCAGGACTATAGAAGGAGACCCTGTCTCAAAAAATAAAATAAAATAAGAAAATAAAAGATTGCCATGGAAAAGAAAGTTTCTTAGCTATTTATTAATTGTCGGGACAGAGTACCTGACATCCACAACTTGAGAGGAAAATTTATCCAAAACTTTAGGGAGGAAAGATTTATGTTATTTCACCATATCAAAAGGTCCATTTAGCGGCTGGAGGAATGGAATGGTACAGTGGTTAAAGTGCTTATCGTGCAAGCACAAGGCCCTGAGTTCGATTCCCCAGCACCACACAAAACTGGGTGTGGTGGCACACACTTGGGAGGCTGAGGCAGGATTGCCATGAGTCCAAGGCCAGCCTGGACAGTATAGTGAGTTCAGGACCAGCCTGGGCTACAGAGTGAGACCTGTCTCAAGAAAAAAAAAAAAGAGATCCATTTATGGATGGCCAGCAATGGTGGACACACGTGACAGAGGCTGAGCTGCTCACAGCATGGCAGACAGAAAGTCACGTGAGGGAGGAGGGGCAGAGCTACCCTTCCAGGTCCTGTCCCAGTAGTTTGCCCCTCTGGCCTAAGCCCCAGCATCCCGCCCTTCCTGACCAGGCCTCACCCCTTCACAGCACATGGTTCGGTGAGTATCCCACTCTATCTGAATACGTGAGTCTGTTGGGGAACATTCCAGATCCAAACTCTAACAAGAAGCAAAGGGCAGAAGATCAGAGACAGAGAGGAGGGAGGAGGGAAGAGCTCCTGAGTAAGCCTCCAAGGCTGTATCGTTCTGGGCCACCTTGGCATTGCCACCACCGCCGCCTACATCCCCAGCCTGTGGGCGGTACATGACGGCTGAGCTGTGCCAGCACCCTGGCTGGGCTGGACTCCGAGGCCTGCTGCCTTGTCAGGGCATCATTATCCCCACTTACAGCCCTGGTCACCTGGAGGTTCTTTCTTTTGCTCTGGCTCATGCACCAAACCCACACACCTGTGCTCTGGACCTTCCTCCTGCCCTGCTCTTGGCCCCTCTGCACTGCTGCCTTCTTTCACGACCCTGTCACAGCCACACCATCGGGACCCCTGCCCTGTGGAGCCATCCCTCTCCCCAGACCCACTCTGCCCTCCTCTTCCCTACCTCTGACTGGGTTTTCCACTCTGCCAAGACCTGGGTTCCTTTTTCTCTGTGGGACGACAGAGTTAGGACAGGTTAGCAGAGGTACTCAGTGCTGATACGTCCGCCATCTTCCCATGGCCCCAGGTTGCTCACTCCTTACCTCTTATCCCACACTATCCATACTCCCCAGTCTCCCAGTCACTTGTTCCTGAGTTCAGTTTGGAAATTCCACCTGGATCTTAGGAGAAAGTGAGACAACTGAGACCTGCTTGCAACTCAGTGTAGGGACCTTGTACAAACTTGCCCCAGCCCCATCTTCATTTGCGCTACAGTGAAGAGGTCGAACCTAGAGCAAGTGAATCCTAGCACACATGCCTCCCTTCCTCATCCAGTGCTCGTGGCAGACACTGCTAATCAACATCGACCCTCTCGTCTCAGGGTACACTTCAGGCAGCTGCTTCTCGTCACACGAGTGTGGGACCCGAAGCTTCTTTCCCATTCCTGCACTTGCTGGTCTCTGAGGACCCTTCCCGCACTGGTAGTCAAGAAATCTTCTGGCCTGACTGAAGAACATCCCTTCCTCCTGTTTCATTTCTCCTTCCAGCTTATTCTTTTAATCATCTCTGTTCCTCCCTCTCTCCCATCTTGCCATGTTTCCAAGTTTCTGTTGCTGAGTCCACATAGCCCCTGGTGATGTTCGGGTCTCCAAGGTTCTGTTCACTGTCACTCAACTTGAGGCTCCTTGAGAGTTACATTATCTAGCGGTCACACTGACACATGTTGGGTGGTTCCGTGGCGTTGACTCAGAGGAGGGAGGAATGATACAGACAACAGAAACAGAGAAGGGACAGCAGCGGTGGGACCAGAGAAATGTTAAAACAGTGAGCAGGTGAAGGGGCAAGAGTTAAATTTATATATCAGGGCCATCCTGGTAGAAATAGGGAGGCAGAGTTTAAATTATATTTTTCCAGGAACCCCAAGATCACAATAGGAGGGAGGATCACACAGGACCTAAAAGCAAAAGGACAAAGGAAGCATTAAATTACTAGTAGAAGCCTGGGCCAATGGCACTGGCCTATGATCCCAACTCTCTGAGAGTTGAGACAGGAGAATGGCAGGTTCAAGTCCAACGTGGGCAATTTAGTAAGACCCTGTCTCAAAATTAAAAATAAAAAGTGGTTTGGGGATGTAGCTTAGTGTAAAGGCCCTGGCATCATCTCTAGTACCACAAAAAATAAATAAGAATTTTTTAAAAAATCAATAGCTCATGGCTAGACAAATAGCTCAGTGGTTAAAGCATTTGGCCTAGCAAGCTCAAGGCCCTGAGTTCGATTACACAGCACCACATAAACTGGGTGTGGTGGCACACGTCTGTAATCCCAGCACTCAGGAGGCTGAGACAGGAGGATTGCTGTGAGTTTGAGGTCAACCTGGGCTACACAGTGAGTTCATGACCAGCCTAGACTAGATAATGAGACTCTGTATCAAAAAAAAAAAAAAAAAAGTAAAAGCATCCATTAGTTATTTGTTTGTTTGTTTATACAGGATCTTGCTCTGCAATCCAGGCTTGTTCTGAACTCACTATGGAGCCCAGGCTGGCCTTGAACTCATGCAATTCTCCTGCTTCAGGCTCCCGAGTGCTGGAATTACAAGTGTGTGCCGTCACACCCAGGTTTATATGGTTCTAGGGAACTGATCTCAGGGCCTTGAGCTTGCTAGGTGAGTGCTTTAATCCCTAGGCTATGCCTCCAGCCCCCTCCGGTAGTTATTGCTCAAAGGAGTTTGGTAGAGGAAGGTAGGTGCTGGCCAGTAGCCAATTAGAGGTTTACAGCAAAGCCTGACCCAGGTTGTAGGACATGGCTTATTCATTTGAACTCCTGGAGCAGTTTCAGGATTTAAGTAACATTATCTAAAGTTATGTGCACTTCGGGGCATGTGCAAAGGCCAATCAAGAGAAGAGTGACTATAAAAAAGCTCCATAAACACAGGCATGGTGGCACACACCTGTAATCTGAGCTCTCTGGGAGGCTGAGGTAGAAGAGTTGCAAGTTCAAGCCCAGATCAAGAAACTTAGTCAGCTCCTGTCTCAGAATAAAAAAACAGGGGGCTCAGGTATAGCTCAGTGGTTAAAGCACTTGCCCAGCATGCACTAGGCCCCAGGTTTGATTCCCAAGCACCACATCAAAACTAGCCAGGTATGGTGGCACTCAGGAGGCCGAAGCAGGAAGATTGTCCTGAGTTTGAGGCCAGCCTGGGCTATATAGTGAGTTCAGGACTAGCCTGGACTGTAGAGTGAGACCCTGTCTCAAAAAAAAAAAAAAAAAAATATATATATATATATATATATATATATATATATATAGAGAGAGAGAGAGAGAGAGAGAGAGAGAGAGAGAGAGAGAGAGCTGGCTTAGTGATGCAGGCCTGTAATTCTAGCACTCTGGGAGGCTGGTGAAACAGAATTAAAAGTTTTAGCCCAGCCCGGAACTAGCAACTTACTGAAGTCTTATCTCAAAATAAAAACAAAAAAATGGGTTGCAGATACAGCTCAATAGGAAAGCTCTTCATTCAATCCCCAATACCTGCCCCCAGAGAGAAAGAAAGAGAGAATGCATATCTGGGCACGGCAGTCCACACCTGCAACCCCAGCTACTCAAGACGCTAAGGCAGGAAGATCACAAGTTAGAGTTCATCGTAGGCAACGTAAGACTTCATCTCAGAGAAAAAAAAAGAACATATAAAGTACTCAACACAGTATCAGGCTTATGATTAATATCTATGTATATGTGTACATACCCACATACTCTGTACCTCTGCTCACTATTTTTATTTTTTATTTATATATTTTTCAGTACTGGAAACTGAATTCAGGGCTGAGCTATCAGTCCATTTTTTAATCTTTATTTTCAGACTGGGTCTTACTAAGCCCTCAACTTGCCCAGATTGGGTTTGAACTTGCGATTCTCCTGCCTCAGTGCTAGAATCACAGGCCTGCACAGACCTGACCCCTATGCTACCAACTTTAAGGATGAGATCCTTCCAGGAATATCACCTAATTCTCATGTGATTGATAAATTCTTGTTGTTATTTTGTCAGAACTCGGGTTTGGACCCAGGGCCGTCACCCTGGGCTATAGCCCAGTTCATCTTTTCTTTTTTATTTTGAGACCAGGTCTTGCCCAGCCCAAGCCGAGCTTGATCTTGCCACCTCCTGCTTCAGCTTCCCATAGTTCTAGGATTATGTGCCACCATGCCCAGCTGATAAATTCTGCCTAAATTAAAAGGCTGTGATTCCTAATGCCTACTCTTGGGAATTATTCAAGGTATAGGAAGAGCTGCACAGCTTCTGGAGGGCCTAAGGGGAGACTGACCAATTCTTCTTTAGGACATAAAAGCCAGATATAGAGGAACACCCCTGCACTAGCCAGACGGAGGCTGAGAAGGACCCACGGACGCTGGTGAGAGAGCAGGGCGGGTTCTCACGACAGTCTCGACAGTCTCGTCTCCTCTGCAGTTGTGCTATGAGCCGGCCCGCCCACATTTCCAGGCCCGCCCAGGCTCAACCTCATGAGGGAAATAGGAGAGCAAACAGGACTTCTGGGCTCCCGGAAGAAGGCTGCCAGCAGAGGCCGCCTGGCTGGGGTCAGCAAGGGTCAGCAAGGCCTGCAGACCAGCATGCCCCGGGGGACAAGGATTTGGGGATGTGGCTGGTGGGCGATTTCCCAGAGCCCCTGCAACCAGCCTCTCTGCTGCTGTCAGGAGGCATGAACTGAAGGTGGCTGCGAATGGTAGCCCGGGATCCCTCAGTAGGCTACTACCCTTGAGACACAAGTGGTGACTGTGAATTTTTTTGTACTAGGGATTGATCCCAGGGCCTTCACACTAAACTATGTCCCCAGGACTTTATTATTTTATTTTATTTACATATTTTTTGAGACAAGGTGTTGTGTGTACTCCAGGCTGATCTTGAAGTTACTGTGTAGCCTAGTCTGGCCTCAAACACCCAGCAATCCTCCTGCCTCAGCCTTCCTAGCGCTGAGAGTACATGTGTTTATCATCATGCCTGGCTCATGTGATGCTAAATAATTGAACCCAGGTGCTTTGCACTTGCTAGGCAAGCACTTTAACCACTGAGCTACATCCCCAACCCTTATCTCGCTCTGTCCTCTAGGCTGGTCCTGAATTCACTGTGTAGCCCAGACTGTCTTCAGCTCATGGCTATTCACCTGACTTTGCCTCCTAAGTGCTGGGATGACAGGCACACACCACCATACCCAGCTGCATTTTTTGGTTTTGATTTTGAGACAGGTTCTTACTAAGTTGCTAAGTTGCCCAGCCTGGGCTCAAGCTTGTGATCCTCCTGCCTCAGCCTCTCAGCTCCCACTCAAACTTGAAGATACCATTGCTTTCAAGATGCTTCTTTAACAGTGGGCCAAACCCACCAGCTATGGCAAGAGGAAAGGACTATGGGGTCAAACAGACTTGAGTTCAAGTCCCAGCTACACTGTTTACTACTGGGATTCAGGACCATGTCTGTGAGCAATCTGTGCCTCAGTTTCCTCACCCGGTAAGTTAGAGATGACGAAAATGAGCTCCTGGCAGGAATCAACAAGAATGATGGTTGTGAAATTCAACCCAAGTCCAGCACATAGTAAATACTAGATAAATATTAGCCATTCTTCTAATTAATTACCACAGTTTATGAGGTCCCAAAAGGTACTGTGATTGAGCAGTCACACAAGTTCCAGCCAGGGACTCCACAGGACCCAGTAGGAGAGTGAATCTCACCAGGCTGATATGACGCGGTCCTCGCCCTTCTGCCATCCTGAGGATGCAGCCCTGGAGACAGACAAGCTGGAGTGTGGTTACACAGCTGGAAACACGGGCAGATCTCGGATGATCCAACTCTTTGGCCCTTGGCTGGCCACAGTCCCAGGATTGGGCAGAGGATGGAATGGAAGTCTGAGAGCTCTGCCTGAAGTGGCCCCTCCATCCCTGGGAAGCAGAGCGGTGGGAGGCCCGCAGGGAACAGAGCCCAAACCTTCAGGGATTTCTCTGCGCTTTAATCCTGACTCTAGATGGTCAGAGCTGGCCTTTGGGAGAGGCAGCCCATGTTTGCACTCCTCCAGTCAAGTGGGAGAAAGCAGGACTGATACAATTGACTACAATGCAGACAGGGACCTGAAGAGAAGACCCTCAGTCCCTTTTTGTGGGGGACTTGAGCTCAGAGCTCCCCCATCCTGCCCTCCCCAGCAGTGCTCCCCCTCCTGTCTCCACCGCAGCCTCCACCCTCTGCTTTCCTTCTCCTCAGGAACCGGCTGGGTTCCTGTGTTTACCTGAATGTGGGGCTGCTGGCTCCTGTTTTTCTTTGAATGTGGGTCCTTCCGTGTCCCCCACCAGGCAGATGCCTGGGCTGGATTGTATATTTCCGGAGTTGCCTAATTGAATCACAGGCTTTTATTTTTAGAAGATTACAAATGCCGGGGCTGGGAAGAAAGGACTGGGGGTGCCTAGAGCTGGAGTGAAAGAAGTAGTTCAGGTATCAGAATATAGGGAAAGTGGGACAGGGGAATACTCAGGTGGTGAGGCAAACAGAGGTGAGGTCCCACCCGCCTGGTAGCCTGAGGGCCCGAAACAGGGATCAGAGTCTTTACCAGGCCGGGAGGGAGTGTAGAAGGGCCGGGTCAAGGGTCACCTCTCTGGCATGTAGCTGGGTCCCCAGAGAGGCTGAGGAGCCTGGGAAAGAGACTGAGAAAGTTGTTCCCTTTCCCCCTCCCTAGAGGCCTTTGGGACTGCTAGAGCAGCTTCCTGTGCAGACAGCTCTGTCCCTAGGGCTGGGTGCATCTTAACCCTTCTGGTGCTGGTATCAGAGAAGATAGAAAAGAGACCTGGTGGTACAGGTCTATACTCTCAGCATTCTGGGAGGCTGAGGCAGGAGGATCACAAATTTAAGCCGGGCCTGGGCAATTTAGTGAGATCCTGTTCCAAAATCAAAACTAAAAAATGGGCTGGGGATATAACACAATGTCGATGCTCTGGGTTCCATTCCATCACCCCCCACCCCACCCACGTAAGTCAATCAAGCAGAAAGCAACACATGTTCTCACAGGCGTGGCCCAAATGCTGTGTCCTACACAGGTACAGCACTACTCTGTGTGGCTCAATCTGCTTATCCCCAGGCTCAGATCCTGGAGCACCAGACTACACAAAGTAGCAGGAAGTCAGCTGATCCTCCTCTTAGAGCACAGGGAGGGAATTAGGTGCCTTTCCCCTAGGCACAAGAGGCACAACATCTGTTCCTTCACTGCTGGGTGGTGAGGGGACATCAGCCAGAGCTCAGGGCTCCTGGGGGGTTAGGAAGCCCATCCTGCAAAGAAGGGAGGAAGGAGGAGAGAGGGAGGAGGGAGGCAGGTTGAGATGAAACCAGCCTGTTTGTTCTCTGCATGTGTGTGTGTGTGTGCACGCATGTGTGCATGCATGTGTAACCTGGGGAGTACCTGAACTTACTGTGCTTTGCTTTAGATGCAGCTTCTGAAAAACATAAGGAAATCAAACCGGGTGGTCTGGGCCACAAGGGACAGAGATAGGACATCTTTTGATCCTTCTTTCCCTGCTGGAATGCTCTGACCAAAGCAGCCCAAGTCTGTAGACACTGAACTACACAGTTTTCATCTCCTGTTGCTGCATAAAGGCAAAAAACCATTCGCCTTCTCCAACCCTGAGTAAGCATATGGAACACAGCAACTTGCATGGAATAAGGCTTGGCTTCTAATAAGCTTGTGATAAACAAGCAGACTAATAACCCACCTTGACGTCAGGATGGGATCTTTTGCTTTTTCCATTTTCTCTTCGACCATACTAGACTAGAAGTCAGAACTGACTTGTGTCAAATTCTGATTGCTATTTACCAGTGCATGGCTTTGGACAAGTCATATTTGTCCCTCCAAACCTCAGTTTCTTTTCTTTTCTTTTCTTTTCTCTTCTCTTCTCTTCTTTTTCTTTCTTCTTTCTTTCTTTCTTTCTTTCTTTCTTTCTTTCTTTCTTTCTTTCTTTCTTTCTTTCTTTCTTTCTTTGGTGGTGGTGTGGAGGTACTGGGATCAGACTAAGGACCTTCACCCTGAACTACATCTTTTATTCTTTATTTGAGAAAGAGACTTGCTATGTTGCTAAATTGCCTGGGCTGGGCCCAAACTTGGGATCCCTCCTGCTTTAGCTTTGAGAGTGCTAAGATTCAGGACTGTGCCACTGGCCAAGCCACTTAACTTTAAGTGGAGGTTGGAGGCTGGAGGAATTGCACAGCAGTTAAAGCGCTTGCCTAGCAAGCACAAGGCTCCAGGTTCAATTCCCCAGTACCACATAAGCTGGGCGTGGTGGTGCACACCTGTAATCCCAGCATTCAGGAGGCTGAGGCAGAAGGATTGCCATGAGTCCAAGGCCAGCCTGGGCTCCATAGTGAGTTCAGGACCAGCCTGGGCTGCAGAGTGAGACCCTGTCTCAAAATATAAACAAACAAACAAATAGAGGTTGGGCCAGGTCTAGGAAAGGCTGACTTAATAGGAACCCCCAGTTGAAGCCCAAGCCTCAGCAACTTTTATCTGTTTTTGTTTGGGGTGTGTGTGTGTGTGTGTGTGTGTGTGTGTGTGTCACCTGGGGTGGCTTAGGCTTTACCCATATCTTCGTGGCCTGATGTCACATGTCCCCAGATGTCCCCAGCTACCTCCTTTAGCCTCATTTGGATGAAAATGTATGACACCGGATGTCAACCACCTCAAAGCCCCAAAGGAGACAGACTGTGAGCCAGGGTTGCTGAGGGGAGGCCACAGGCTTGGAGGCTGTGAAGTGACAGGCAGGGTGGGGTAGGGGGATGGGGTCAGGGGCTGGCCCGGCACCACCCTGCGCCCCAATCACCCAGGATCCTGTCACTCAGCTCGCCAGGCCGGGCACATCGATACAGGGAGCTGCTTATCAGGTTAGAGTGGAGCCGCTGTCTCTGGCTGTCTCTGCGCATTACTGGGCCCATCCGTCTGCTCTCCTGCGCACCCTGCCTGCCCCCAGCTCTGCCTGCGCTAACTAGTTAATTGGATCTTGGCTAACCTGGTTATGGGCCAAGTCAGCCAGCTCCTCTGCATCCAGGAGCACCGGCGGGGGAGGGACAGAGTGCTGTGAGTGTGTGTGTGTGTGTGTGTGTGTGTGTGTGTGTGTGTGAGCACATGTGTCTGTCCTTCGGGGCCTGTTTTTGAGCTCTGGTTCCAAGCCTCCAGGGATCCCTGGAATCCACGGAGACTGGATCTTGTTGCCTGAAGGGTGCCCAGAGCACCCTGCCTGACAGTGAGACTTGGGAGAATTGAGTCACAAGATCTTTCTCCAAAGCTCAGCTACTAAAATAGTCCCGATGGCATGGGGCTGCTGAATGTCAGTTCCCTCCTCATCACCTATCCAGGTGTGGTGGTGCAGGAAGGCTGAGACAGGAGGATCTTGCAGTCCAGGCCAGCCTGGGCTACATAGTGAGTCTCAGGCCAGCCTAGACCAGAGAGCGAGACCCTGTTTCAAACAAAACAAATAGGCAAAAATAGGAATATATCACCTGGGGTGGCTGTGTGTGAAGATAAAGAGACAAAGATCAAGGATGGGGACCCAGCGCAGCGTTCGGATGCTTGTCCAGGAAGAACAGGCCACGAGACTCATGTCCCGGCACCACATAAGTGGCACACGGCTGTAATCTCAGCACTCAGGAGGTTGAGGCAGGACAGTTGCTGTGAGTTTGAGGCCAGCCTGGACTACAGAGCGAGACTCTGTCTCCAAAACAAAACAAAACAAAACAAACAAACAAACAAACAAAAAACCAGCAAGAAACAGACCCACGGTCACCACTATCCTTAGGTCTGATGTGGGAGTGGGAGGTGGGAGGGACCTCGGGTGGTGAGAAAAGGATTTCATTCACAGTTCCTGGCAGGCTGACTTCAATCTCCTCAATCGTTCCTTATGCAAATTTTATGCTAATAATCACAGCGCGCCCCTGTGCCCCAGGCTGAGAAGGTAAAAGGCTGACTCCTCAGGTTTCCCGTGGTCCAAGTCTATCCTCTTCCTCCCTCCAAGGGGAGCCAGTGCTGGTCCTCCTCCGAGGACACTGGTCCTCAGGTCCCAGATGAGAGACCCCAATGGAGAAAGAAACAAAGAAAGACCCGGGTCTTGGTAGGAGAAGGACAGCCTTGTCATCACCATAATCATCAACATCAAAAAGGCCTTTGGAAACGTCAGAATCGTCCCCGCCCCGAACAGGCTGCTCTGCAATTAAGGAGGCCTAGTCGCCGGCCTTCTTCGGGTAGGGAGGATTGGGCTGGGGGGTGGGGAGGGGGGGATAGGGGAGGGGACTGACCGAGGCAAGTGGCAGTTCTTCTTCTGGTTCTTGAGCCGGGGGACTCGCTGAGACCTCCCCCAGGGCCCAGGTCCAGGTGCAGCGAGGACCCACAACAGAGTAGGTGAACTGCTGCTAGGCAAGTGATCACAGGGACCTGCGGCCGCTCAGCTTTCAGAGTCTTCTTCCCAAGGGTGTGACTTGACTTCTTTGTCACGTGTAAGCAGCTATAAAATGTGTCTAATAATTCCTGCCTCTCCAAGCTACTGTGAAGATGAGATTAATCCTACAGTCCTCAATGAAAGTCAATCCTACCTGATCCCAAAGGGAAAGACAAGTGCCCAGCCTGGCTTCCTGGCCACACTAGCAGGGTGGCCCAGTGCAGCCACACCTGCCCTGCGCCTGCCAGCCAGATGCACAATCAGTTTTCTGAATCAAGGTGAGTAATAAAAAGTAGGCAGGTTTCAGGCCTGGCTTCCACTGAATATTTGTTTATTAATTCATTTTGTGGTGCTGGGGTTTGAGCCCAGGGCCTTTGCACTGAGCTACATGCCCAGCCCATTTTAAAATTTTGAAGACAAGGTCTCACTAAATTGCTAAACTGCTTAACGATCCTCTTGCCCCAGCCTCCCAGAGAGCTGGAATTTCAGACCTACACCACCAGGTCCAGCTTTCCACTGGATGCTTAACCCGGCCTCTGGGTTCACACTGAACAGTTAAACTGTAGCCATCTGACTTTATCCCCTAGATGGTAGAAAACAGAGATGCATGCGACACAAGTATGGCGCCAGGCAGGAATGCCAATCGTGCCTGGGCAAAACAGCCTCTTATCTGTGGGGAGCCCCAACTGACATCCCCAGGACTTCTTGCTGAAAGGCCCAGGCTCGTAGCCAGCTTTTTTGGGATCCCTCTATGCCATGTAGAGAGGAACTCCAGTAAGAAAGGAGGTTAGTGGACACATAGGCAGTTCAGGACGTGGGGTGTCGAAATGAAGATTTACAAAAATAAAAGATAATGTCTGACTATAATCTTAATTGTGGCTTGTTGCTTCCCAGAATAACTTATAATTGTAATAAAACTTTAACAAAATTCTCAGAGCAGCAAGGGTAGGGGGACCTTAGCAACCAGAATATTCAGAACTCACTATTATATATATATATATATATAATTTTTGAAATAGGGTCTTGCTCTGTAGTTCAGGGTGGTCTTGACCTCACTTTGTAGTCCAGGCTGGCCTCTAACTCACAGCAATCCTCTTGCCTCAGCCTCCTGAGTGCTGGGATTATAGACGTGCATCACCACGGCTGGTTTCCTTGAACCTATGATGTAAGTTCTTTATAGAAAGATCTAAGACTACTCTAGAAAACTCTCCATATGGATTTGATGGTAAATGGGGACAGACAATCACTGGAGCAACTAGCCCCATTGCCTTCTAGCCCTCAGGAGCCTGCCTTGCTCTCTGGAGCCTTCTGCCTCAGCAGCAACTGAACTCCAGTTCCAAATATAAGGTCATTTCAACTAGATACAGGCAAAGGAAGACAGATACCTAGTGAGAATCACGATACTGCAACTGGCCTGCCTCCCGGACATCTTCCAGATGGCAGCAGCTAGCAGAAGGGAATTCACAGGTGGTCGAGGGTGTCTTCACTAGAGTGACGTGGGAGGCTCTTCAGGGCCCTCTAGGTAACTCCCCATGAATGAATGTTTGTACCCTCTGTCTCGTTCCAAGATGGCTCAGCTGCCAGCGCAAGACCTTGGGATATAGCTGTCCTAAAGCATTCATTGGAGGCCCAACCGGAAGAAGCCCCTTGATGTCCCCAAGGGAGTAGAAGGGAAGGCATCTGGCAATCCCTCATGGAACATTAGAAGATCCTACCCTGGATTCCAGGAGATTCATACAGGAGGACAGAGAAGGGTTGCCAGGGTGCTTGGCCTCCAGTCCCACCCTGTCCCTCAAGCAACATTTCATTTCCTTGATCTGTCCCTGACTACACTGTCCATGGGGATCTCAAATAAAAAGGAATGAAATGGAGGTGCAATTTAGTCATTTTGACCTCCTGGGCCAAACTTTTTAGCTGTTCCTAGAGAGATGCACGTGAATGGCTCTACTTTTTGAACTTTACAATTCTGAAATCCTCCATCTAAGTACTTTAGTATCTACTCATTGGCCATGGTTCATGTGTTTCCTCCTTTGACATATATATATATATATATATATATATATATATATATATATATATATATAGAGAGAGAGAGAGAGAGAGAGAGAGAGAGAGAGAAATAGATATAGATAGATAGATAGACAGATAGATACTTTTTTTGAGACAGAGTTTCACTCTAGTCCAGAGTGGACCTGAACTTACTATGTAGCCCAGGCCAGCTTTGGACTACAGCAACCCTGCCTCAGCCTCCTGAGTGCTGGGATGATATGTGTGTGCTACCTGGCTGGAGTGGTGCTGGGGAATTGAACTCAGGTATTTAGTTAGTCCTTGCTAGGCAAGCGCCTTCGGCCTATTTTTCAGTTGGCCTGGCAAGAGCTTCAGATTTCCTGTCTCCAGGTAAATTTGGGAAGACTCAACTTGAGGCCCATCGAGAGTGACTCCGGGCAGTTCACCAACACTACAGCACAACTACATCAGCAGGCCGAGAGCCTGCAATCCTCCTCGGGTCATTGCAGACCCAGGAGTTGGGTTCCTGTGATCGTAATTTTAAGAAAGACCAAGGATTGGAAGGGATGCCTCTCCCTCCTGATGTTTTACAGATGGGTAACAAGGTGTCCAAAAGTGGCACAGGAGATGCTCCCGTGGGATGTATCCTCAGAAACTGGGGAGAATTTGACATCTAATTTTAAAGCTTCTTCTGTATTCAGGCTTGTTCTGAGCAACCATTGGAGGAGACATGGCTTCCAGAGGAAAGTAAAAACTATACCACCATCCTCCATTTGGAATTATTTTGTAAAAGGGAAGGAAAATGGACAGAAGTTGTTTATGTGCAACTCTTTTCCACCTTGAAGGATAATTTAAAGCTTTGTCACCAGATATTAGAAGGAAACTACAAAAAAAAAAAAGTCTTTGGGACCTGGAATTCTCATTGTATTAAGTGCTGCTAATCCTGTCTTCTATAACCAGGATATAGAGGAAGAACAAAGAAGAAAAAGGAAGAGTGGTTGGAAAGCATGCAGAGCTTTTTATTGCCTTGGAGGTGACCAAGTGTTACCTGGTAGCTCTTTCCCCAAGGATGCCATGTTAACTAGTAAGTGTCATGTCTGGCAGCAAAGAGGCCACTGGAAGAGAAGTTGGTCTAATATGTGTTGACCTCTCAAGTTACCTTGTCCTAAATGGGCAAGACAAGACATTGGAGGGCTTAATGTCTAAAGGATCAAAAGACACTCCATCCAGAGCCTTCATTGTTATCCTTGGAATGTGGAGGCCTAAGGCTCCAGTTGGCTCCCAGCCAAATAATCACCATCAGCAGGACAGAGCTTCAGGCAGCGCTAGATGATGCAGGTAAAGCTTCCTCACTAGTGGGACCTCTAGCTTGCTTCTTACCTCCCCTTCTATGCAAAAGGCTTCTGACCATGTTTGGTTTTGAGTATAAATGAAACTCCAGTGAACAATGACGTTCCTCCTCCTCCTCGGTGTTGCCTGTGGGATAATTTTCACCTTGCCCATGAATCTTGGCAAAGCCTGAATGTCCAGTCCCTGTGTATTTGGACAGGCTCAAGTGGATTTAAGTGGCTAACTTTAACACAGGAAGCTACTACTACACAATATGTAGATGATCTTGTTGGTTGTCCTCTAAGAGGCCTGAGATCATTTGGTTCAGACTTTAAATTTCCTAGTTGACCAGGAATACTGAGTCTCAAAGTCTACAGCTCACTTACTGCCTCAACAAGCATACTATTTGGGGCTTATTTTAACCTGGTGACACTGAGCTATTTCAGGCATGCCATCCAAACACTACCAGCTCCTAGCATGACCGTGCTTATCTAGGGTTAATAAGCTACTGTCAGCCGTGGATCCCCCTGTATGGACTAATGGTTAAGCCTCCATATGAGTCTTTAAAGAAAAGAATGATCGAATTCTTCTTTCCTAAGAGCAAAAACAATAGCAGACCTTTGGTACATTAAAATCTTCTCTCCTCAAAGCCTCTGTTTTGGAACTTCTACAACCTATTAATAATAAACAGGTTATAAGTGACTAAGGATCAAAGTATATCTCTGAGGGTCCTCACCTAGGCCTTGGGCCTGTTCAAAGGCCTGTAGATACTTACCAAGGTAGGTAGACTCAGCAGCCCAGGGATAGCTAATGTGCATCAGAGCAATAGCTGCTTTTGTTCTTCTAGTAGAATTCCTTACGACTACTTTGGCATTTCTGTTGTCTGTGCCCCTCATCAAGAGATTTTTCTGTTAAAATTTGGAGGATTTCATCTCAATCCTGCTACTTTGCTGCTTTCACTCGAGCTCAGTTTTTCTGATCAGGAAGAAGATAACATTGGGGTTGTTCATGATTGTCTTGATGTTGTTCAGTTGACTTGTGCTCTGCAGGGACCTGTAAGACCAGCCTCCTGACAGCTCAGATGTAATCTGATTACTGACAAGAGCACCTATGTAGGAAATGGTACAAGAGAACCAGTTATGCTATCGTTCCTCTCACAAACTTTACTGAGACTCAGCCTTTACCTCCACGGACCTCAGCCAACAGTTGACTGTTTAGACTTACGCTTTTGAGCTCAGTAAGAACACAAATTCCAAATATGCATTTCTAGTACTACATGCTCATGTGATATTTGAGAAAAAGGGAGCACAGCAAAAAATAACTAATATCTAGAAACAAGGTAATATAAAAATGGGTATGAGGATGTTTTTAATAAAATAAAGAAGAAAGAAAAAGAGAATATTTTGGATAAGAAAGGGTTTTTTTATGGTGAGATTCAGTCTTACTTGAACGGAAAAAGGAAGACAAGGACAAAATGAAGGCATATGTAAGTTGCAGAAAGTTCAAGTTATGTTGCAGAAAGTACGTGAGGGATGAAACGTGTAAAGGACATTACTGTGTATGACAGTTATGCTTGCTTTCTCTTGTTGGCTCTATGATTTAGGAGGTGTTCCTTTTCAACTTCTTTCTTGCTTGCATGCAGCTAAATGGGCTCTAACATTGACTCTCAATCCTCAGTTACTTCCCGTCCAAGTAGGGATAAGATAACGATCTCATAATAGCTCACGTATCTGCTCAAAAAGACTAACTCTTCAGTGAGATTAATAATGTGGATGGGGGTACTGTGTGTGTATGTGAGAGCCAAATCTTGTATTATCCAAGTTCTGGAATTGCTAGCTGGATCCATCATCCCAAGTCAAACCTTGCAAGGGAGAAGCTCCTCAGAGAAGCCACCATCCTGAAAAAAGCCAACCACTGGGAAACTTAAAATACTTACTCAAGCACACTTCAATTAAGTAAATACTTCATCATCTCCACCCCATCTTTCAACAGAGGGTTACAGGTACCTCAAATATTCTTTTAGCCCAGATACAGACCTGAGTACTCCCATTCTTAGGACCCATAATTATGGTGCCATTGGCACTTCTCTTTGGTTCATGTATTCTTAAGCTAATAGTAAAATCTGTTTCTTCTCAGCTACAGGCAATCAAGCTCCAAATGGTGGTGCAGATGGAACCAAGAATGGAGGTGCCCTCAGGCTCTTACTGGGGGTCCCTAGGATGCATCCACATAATGGACCCACAACTGCCACCACAACACTGTCTCATGCCAGCCAGAAGAAGCTAGAGTGATCATTACCCGCTTCCCCCTAATGGCAGTTAGGTTTTGCTACTCCACGGGGTAACTGAAGCAGGCAGTAGTCAGTACGTAGGCAGTTAGGGACAAGGGGCCTCAGAATGAAGAATATATGAGAACACAGGATAACATCTGACTATAACTATCACTCCCTGAGATAACTTGTGGGGTAACTTGCAGCCAGCTGCTTCCCAGAATAATTTACAGTTATAATAAAAGTTTAACAAAACTTTCTCAGAGCAACAAGGGTGGGGGAACTTAGCACCTGCACTGCTCAGCAGAACGCACTTCCTTATTCATCTAGCACAAAAACTCCTCCACGAGGAGCATCGCTAGTATTCTTTAGGGTTAGGTATCCTTTAGGAACTCCTGGTTAGTAGGAGCTTATCCCTCTATGTCCTTCTTTTTCAAATAAACTACAGGCTTTGCAACTTGCCTCCTTCGTCTAAGGTTTCATTCTTTGATATGGTGAGACACCAACCTAGCATGCTGGTAACACCAGGACTTGTGCCTATCTAAGGTAGGCCCAGCCTTGGACGTAGTAGGTGCTCAATAAATTCAAATTGGATGGACTAGAGAGATAACCCCAGGCACAGGGCCAAATAAATAACAAATTGTGCAAGCAGCAGGCTGCTGTAATTAGACCAAGGAGCACAGTTAGTTATTAATATCAGGCACATGGCAGGGCTAACAGCCATTGAGGGTGGGGATAATGAAGACAGTCACTTCCTGTGCCCTCAGGGACTTACCTCCTGATGGCCTTCTAAAAAAGTGCAGATCAGGCCCAGGTACCCTTGCTGCCTCGGGGCCCTGCTGTCCTTGTGATGCCCCACAAATACACGCCTGGCCTCTCCCATTCCTGTCTCCCTCCTAGAACCACCACAGCACTTTACAAGTACTACTTAGGATGCTTATCAGTATGGAGTCTTAGATAACCCAAGCCTTGGCTCTTCCTTGGGGTTCTGAACTCCCCAAGGATTAGGAGCTTTGTGCTGCCCACTGCTTCATCCTAGAGGTGGGAGCAGAGCCCAAGTGCCAAGAGGGCTACTTAATATATGCTTGTTGAAATGAAGAATTCCAGCAGTGGGGGGAGGGGAGGATAAGGAGGGAAAAAAGAGAGAAATGTCAGTGAGAAAAATAAAAGGAGGCTAGTTTAAAGGAGAGGAGGGGAAGGGAGGAAAGGAAAGAAGGAAGGAAGGGGAGAAAAGATGAAGGTGAGACGGCAAGGCAGCCGTGTCTATTCTCTGCCTCAGGAGCTTATAGTCCATTTGAGAAGTAAGGTAGCCATGTAGAAAGCCCTGTCCTCCTGCCTATGTCCTTGGCCTGTCCCTGCCCTCTGTCCTGCCAACCAAGCCCCCCTCACTCACTGGCTCCACTGGCAGTGTGCCCTGAGGAAGGACTCATGGATGCCATCCACTGGGTGAGGGCTGCAGAGGAGCCAAGCCAGGCAGGGAGCCCGGCCAGGAAGGAGTCGGCAAAAGCAGATGCCGCCCCTCTCCTGCTGCCTTGATTAGAGAAATTGAGATGTTAATAATATTCCGAGATGCAAGGTGCTAATTAAAGTTAATTACTGTTTCCTTGTGAAGTAACCTCTCCTCGTGTTTACTGGGAACAAGGCTGCCAGCCGCTCCCCTCGCTCGCGCCAATCATGACGCCCACTGCTCCATGTACCCTGCACCCTCACAGGTGCCCTCAGCTGCCCGACCCAGCCTGGGCAAGCACCAGGATGTGAAGTTCCCAGGCCCTGTCTCTTGGCATGGTACCAAACCAGACTTGCCAAAGTACACGGGGGCACTTGAGCGTGAGCAACCCATGGAGCCTGGGGACAGAACTAATGGCCTCAGGGGCTGGCGCACTGTCCTCTGCCCCCTCCCTTCCTGCAAAGTCTTGCCTTGTCTCTTTCCAGCTCCTTGATCTGGGGCGGGTTATTTAACCTCGTAGAAACTTGGTTTTCTCATCCATAAGTGGGACTCATAATTCTTACCTTGTACTATTGTAAGCATCAAATGGGACACGGCCTATAAAATGCTTACCATAATCACATAGTTGGATCTAATAAGCTCCCAATTAAAGTTAACTGTGATTATTGTTGTCTTTGTTCATAATCGCGTCCCTCCCAAATCCCTCTCCTCTGTGGCCTGGCTTGGGACGGAGGTAAGTCAGCCGAGCATACACCTGTCGTCACCACTGGAACACTACTCCAGCCACTGTGCACACATGATCCTATTCCCCACCCCCTGTGAAGGGCCTGCCACTCTCCAGCACCCCAACATGGTCTCTTCCCACGACCTGTTCCTGGTTTCAGCCACAGTTGGAGAAATTGAAGAGAGAGGAAGCAGACTCTTATGAGTAGAGCTGTACAAAGCTCAGTGTGTGTGTGTGTGTGCACATGTGTGTGCATGTGTGTGTCCACTTTCATGTTTCAGGTTTTATAGGACTTTGGGGGGAGAGGCCACCACCTTGGGACCCAAGCTTGGTTACCATGACAAGCGCTATAGGTGCAGGTGTGCACTTCCGATCTCCTGTGCGCCCTTCCGTCCCACAGCCTCTCTGACCAATTCCAAGACACACACTGCCTCTCCAAGGAGCACGTCTGCACTCCACTCCAGGCTTCTTCACCGTCCTTTGCTTGTCTTCTCAGGAAGCCCTTGGACCCCTGGCTTGGGAGAAGGTCAGGGACCTGGTGAACAATTACTCCCTCCAACCTAGTTTTCTCTGGGTGCTTAGTGCTAATGAGTGAATATTACCGTCACCTTTGATTTGGAAATATGGAAGCTTACAAAAGGACCTCCCTGAATATAGCATAGGTAATGAAAGGGTCAGAAACCCTGGCTAGCTTCCTGTACCTCTCCCAGCTAGAGAATTCCTGTTTTTTTTTTTTTTTTTTTTCCTCTAAAGACAGTCCCGGCCAGCCTGGCCTGGGTATTTCCTGCTTATGGATTTTTTTCTTTTTCTTTTTTTGAGACAGGGTCTCTCTCTGCTGTCCAGGCTGGCCTTGGACTCAGGACAATCTGCCTGCTTCAGCTTCCCAAATGCTGGGATTATAGGCATGAGCCACACACCAGCTTTATGTGGTGCTGGGGGATCAAACTCAGGGCCTTGCACTTGCAAGGCAAGCACTTTAACCACTGTGCCATTCCTCCAGCCCGTCCTGTTCATGGATTTACAAGGGTAAAAGAAGGGCATTTAGCTGGGCATCCAGCCCAGATTTGGTGGTGTGATGATTTGGAGGCTCCAAAATGCGCTTGACTCAGTTTCTCCTGGTGGTACCCCACGTGCTCTGGCCCCACACCTGCATTTCAAGCTTAGACGTACTGAGGGCACACCCTGTCCTTGGCACCCTATCCCAAGTTTGACCTCTTTCTCATCAAAGGCCCCACTCTACTCTAACCCTCTGGGAACCTCGTACCCTCCCCCTGAAGTTCACACCTCCTGCTTCCATCTCCATATACTTCCATCCCCGGCCCTTCTCCACCTCTACTGCTTCCCCTGCTCCTCCTGTCCCTTCCCACACAGTCTCTCCAGATGCCTAACCTCCTTCCTTCTCCCCATTACAGTCCTTCTCACCTTCATTCCCATTCACCTGGGCCCTGTCCTCCCTCTGCCTCTGTTTTTCTTGCTCTGACAGCATAATCTCCAAGCAAATTTCTTCTCATTCATTCATGCACGCAACTCTTTCGGTAGTGGTGAATAAGTTGAAGTCCTTGCCTCCCGCAAGCTTTTGTTCTCGGAGAAAGAGACAGAGATTGAGCAAGTAAACAAAAACAAAAAAGTGATACAACTGAAAAAATAGCACAGGGGGTAAAGCCTTGCCTAGCAAGCAGGAGGCCCTGCGTGCAATTCCCCGGCACCACATAAACTGGGTGTGGTGCTGCACGCCTGGAATCCCAAGCACTCAGGAGGCTGAGGTAGGAGGACTGCTGTGAGTTCGAGGCCAGCCTGGGCTGCAGAGGGAGACTCTGTCTAAATCAGAAGGAGCTCCCAGTCTGTACCTCTGCTCCCAACTCATCAGCTTTTCCAATGACTTGGATCCTGATTATGCTGAGGAGATGAAGGGTAAGTGCACAAGTCCTTGGCGAATCTCACAGAAAAGAAGAAGAAAAAGAAGAGAGGGAGAGAAAGAAGGAAGGAAGGGAGGGAGGGAGGGAGGAAAGAAAAGAAACATGACCAGTTAAAACAGACTAAAAACCATATAAACTCCTACAGCTGTAAGAAATCAAATATTCATGTGCTGGGAGTTTCAGAGGATTCTGGCGAGGAAAGGGTTCACTGGACAGAGGTTCCTGTGGGTGCAAGGTTTTGGAGACTAGGGGTACAGAGGGCACTGGGTAGGTGGACTGGCTCCACGCCACCTAGAATCATGTGCATACTCGCAAACACAGCTTAGGGACTTTGCCCTTCCCAGTGCTGCAGCTCCATGAAATATTTAGGCTTTTGGATGCTGCTCATCCCTTATTGTCCCCCTCAGCAAGTACACTTTCCCTCCGCCATTTATGGCTGGCCCCTTACCTCCCCTCCCCGCCCCTCCCGAGCCTGCAGAGAGGGAAAAACAGACCTTAGGCTGGAGGAGGACTCTGTCCTTCAGGTCCTGTGATCAGGGGCCAGGATCTGAGCCTCACCCCACACTGCTACTGCTCCCACATGGCAATATCCACTGAGTGGCCCCGAAAGCACCTCAGGAACTTGGGTCTAGGATGGGATCATTCATTTTTGCCCCCTCCTCGCCCCAGAATAAGGAAGCAGCATACTGGGGAGGAGAGAGTCTGGAGAAGTGGATGTCCTGGCTTCTGGAGGAACGGAATCTAGCGTGGCCGTGAAAGCTGCCATTTAGCGAGCCCTTACCATTCACTGTGCTAAGCAGTTTGGATGCGTAATTGCCTTCAAATCACAGGAAGAATCCAGCACTTGTTATCCCCATTTCACAGCTGGAGAAACGGATGCTCACAAGTTAAGTAACTCACCAAGGCAAGCAGACAGTCCAGCCCAGAGGCTGTGACTTACCCACTGCACCAACTTCCCAAGCCGTAAGAGGCTTAGATAGAAGGTAAGTACTTCAGGGCACACTCAGGCCAGTGTCAGTCCCAGCCCCTCTTCCTCTCCCGTATTCCAGCGGATCAGCCCCCGTCAGGACTCTGTTGTGGAGATCTTGGGCAGAGACCTTCCCCAGGGAGAAAAGGAAGAGAGAGCCAAGGCCAGGGATGAGGTGGGCCAAGCAGGAAGGGGCACAACGACAGCAAGGAGTCTGACGTCACTGGCCCCAAGCCTGGACACTTCCAGCCCGCACCATCCACTGAGGGGGGACAGGATGGACGGAAGGGAAAGGAAGAACTTTTCAGCCCGTCCAATTCAACTCTGTCTCCACCCACCCTTCCTTCTTCACACCCCAGCTCCTCCTTCCCCTCCCCCACGGTCTTCATCTTCTCCAGAATAATTCTAATTAGACTAAGTGAGTAAGAGGTGGTTTCAGCTTGAAAAGCCAATTAGGCCAGGAAGGCGAGAACGCAGCTCTCCCAAGCCCCCACCTCCAGGCAGCCTCCTCCTCTGCCTTTGACCCAGACCGGGTGTCCTCAAGCCAGGACTCGACACTGTCCTTCAAGTTCCCCACTCTGCTCCTCTCCTGCTGTATACTGTGCCCCATTCCCTATGTCCAGACAGACCCCAGCCCGTTCTCAGTCCCTACCAGGAGCTGCTCCATACTTCGGGCCTAAGTCCACTCACATCTTCCTGGCAGTAGCAGGGGCAAGGAAATGGTATGGGCCTCCCAGGAGCCTATCCTTCTAAGTCTCCGTATTTCTGGTGTTTCTCGCCATTTCCTCTATCTCTCTGTCTCTCTCCTCTTCCTCTGGCACTTATTCCTACCATCCATGGACCAGGCCTCCCGGTTGCCATGGAGACGCAGCTGGATGGTGAGTGTGTGAGAGGAGCTGTGTGTGCTCTGCAGCAGGGGCGGACGGCTCTGTGGGAAATGTATCCGTGTGCAGGAAGCACTCTTCAAGGGAGAAACGGACAGGGATCCAGGTTGCCTCCCTGAGGTGAGATCCAGGCTGAGGGGGAGACGGCCCTGGGCCTAACCTCTAAACACGTCAGCTATCTTTGTGGGCACACTGTCCGCCTTGGCTCCTGCAGGGGAGGTACTAAACTCTATCCAATCCAGGCTCTGATTGGCAGATTCCGAAGGGGTCCAGCCTGCTCCTCCTGACTAAAGGAAAGGATTGGAAACCTTAGGAAAAGAAAAAGAGTGGGCAGAGACCAATCCACCTAGGAGCTGGGGGAAGGTGGCTATAGAACAGCTGGACGAAAGATTAAACTGGGCAGATGGGCTGACGGCTAAGAGGCCAGCAACTCCCCGATACCATTCCAGGGGAGGAGGGCATTGGTTCAGCAGAGACTCCTCTCTTCTACTCACCTCACCCAGAAGGTTAGAAGTAAGAGACCTGGGTCACTGCTCTCAGGAAGCTTAGCACCTTAGTGGACTTGGGAAATTCTGTCTTTCCCACTTCAGGGCCCTTGTAGCTGCAGTTTCTTGTTCTCTCTGAGCTCCAAACCTTGAAGGCTTCTCAGAGCAGCTTTCTGGCCTATTTGCTGAGTAGGGCTGCTCCTTCCCCACCCGTGATCCTCCTGTATGTCCCACTGTTTGTTTCCCTCACAGCATTTTAACACCATCTATAATTATCTCATTTGTTTGTTTGTTTATTGTCTGTCTTCTCCACTGGAATGTAAGTTCTAGGAGAGACAGAAAGAGTAGGGCCCGGTCTCATTCAGTGCCTTAATGCCAGCACCTGGCATAGGGCCTGCCATGTTGCAGGACTTAAATATGTGTTAAATAAAGGAGTGGGCAAATGATTTCATCAGAGCTTCACCATTACTCTTTTTATTACCCCCATTTTTCAGATGAAGTAACTAAGACTCAGTCACCTGCACAAGGTCATGTCACTAGGGAGGAGTACAGCCAGGTTTCTGACAAAAGTTTCTCTCTCTCACTCTGAGACAGGGTCTTGCTCTGTAGTCCAGGCTGGTCCTGAACTCACTATGGAGCCTAGGCTGACCTCAAACTCATGGCAGTCCTCCTGTCTCAGCAACCTGAATGCTAGGATTACAGTCTTAAGCCACCACGTGTGGCTTATATGGTGTTGGAGAATAAAACTCAGGGCCTTGCACGTGCTAGGCAGGCACCAGGTGCTGAGGACTCAAACTCAGGGCCCTGTGCTTGCTAGGCAAGCGCTTTAATCACTGAGCTACACCCCCAGGACTTGATGAAGGTATCTCTGACTCCAGGTGTGATGGAGGAGGTAGAAGCCACTTTTACTAACCTGGAGTATGTGTGGCTCTTCTTCCTGCCTATCTGCGTGTGTGTCTCCACTCCCAACCCATTCATACTCAGAGAAAAAGAAATGTGGGGCAGAAAATGGAGTTGAAATCTGTAAAGAATGTGAATTTGATCCTCTCTCTCTCTCTCTCTCTCTCTGTCTCTCTCTCTCTCTCTCTCGATGAGAAAGAGTCTCTGTAGTCCAGGCTGGTCTTGAACTCAGTATGTAGCCCAGGCTGGCCTTGGACTCATGGTAATCCTCCTGCCTCAGCCACCCAAGTGCTGGGATTACAGGCGTGCACCATCATGCCTGGCTTTACGTGGTGCTGAGGAATCAGCTCAGGGCCTGCACTTGCTAGGTAAGTGCTTTAACCACTGTGCCATTCCTCCAGCCCCTGACCTTTTCATTTAGAGGCTTAGAATTCTACAATGACTGTCTCCTTTTTTTCAGTTCTTAGGTTGACCAGAAGGTCCCACTAGTTCTGCACCCTGCCTTCCTGTCCAATTTCTCTTGTTCTTCTCCTCCATACATGCCCATCTTCCCTCCTCTGCGAACTTTCCTCCATGTGCCTCTAAAATTCAACTCTGGTACCACCCCTTCCAGGAAGACTTCTGGACCCTAGAGGAGGGAACCACTTTGACTTGTCAGCCCAAATTTCCAGCTCAAGGAAGGGCTAAGCACATGGTATGATACCTGTCTGCCCTTCCCATACAGATATGTGTCATTTTCCGGGTGTCTCGGTACTCAGTGCCAGCCTGGCCAAGGGAGGAGCTCAAGAAATGTTTACAAAATGAGTAAAGGAACCAAGGTTAGGATTCTGGTACCCAGCAGGCCACTCCCATCCTCCCCAGCGCTCCTGAGCTCAGCCTTAACCAGAGGGGCTCCTCACTCCCCGCTGCCTGCTCTAGTCAAGGGTGGGATGAGGCTGGCCCTCCTGGCTGCTGATTCACCAGCTGCTGATTAAGGAGATTCAAGGAGGTGAGGCCAGTTGAGAAAGACACGGATGGGGGAAAGGTTTGTGCCTGTGTAGATGGGGGACCAAAGGGCGGAGGGGTGGCACTGGGCCAGGGAGCTCACCTGACACTTGCGGTACCGTGGCTGCCAAAGAGCCTTTGCCCTTCCTTCCCTCCTCCCCGCCCCCGTTTCTCCCAACGCCACGCCAAGGGTGTGCCCGATCCCGTGGTGCCCTCTTCGGACTTCTGCCCCTCCCGCTCCCACAGCAAACCGGCCAGGATTCTCTCCAAACGAAGCGAGGAGGCCTGGGGTGGACTCCGGCCCCGCGATGCCTTGCGTCTGGGGACGGCGGAAGGGGCGCCAGCGACCCGCCGTCCCCGCAGTAGATCCGGGCTTACACAGAGACTCATCCGGGATTAGTCCCCGCACCCTGCTAATCCCGGGGTCCGGGAGCCAGGCCGGGCGGCGCGGGCGGGCGGCGGCGCGGGGGGTGCGCTGGGCGGGGAGCCGAGCGGCGCCCGGGAGGCGGGGCCGCGAGCCGGCCGATCCGGTCTCGGTCCTTCGACCTCTCCGGAGCCGGTGTTTATCCCGGAGTGCTGGATTCGCGGGGCGCTCGAGCACAGTCGGAGCCCCGGGCTGAGACGTCTCGGTCGTCTATTCTGAAATCCGACTTTCAATCCCTAGACCTGAGCGTGGGAGGAGGCGACAGACGCGTCCCCCACCCCGTCTCCTCTCCTGTTCCGCAGCCGGCAGAGCGGGCAGGGGCACGCCGGGGAGAGGCCCCGTCCCGAGAGGGCGCCCCGTGAGCGAAGGCAGCACCCGCCCTCCATCCCGGCCTGCACCTGGGCCTCGCCTGGGCGGCACGCCCGGCGGCCCGGGCCCGGCAGAGCCGGTGCGTGTCGCTCGGAGGGGTACGGACTGCACCCCTCGGTCCGCGTCCCCTCGCTCCCAGCATTAATCCCAAAGCGGGTCGCCCAGCCCTCTCCTAGGCCTCCACCCTAGGCTTGGCTCCATTTTCCCCAGGACGCAGACCCTAGGGCTGGAAGAAGAGGAGTGGGGTCCGGTTTTCACACTTTTATTGTAAAGCTCGGGAATAATTACACGGGTCTTTCATTGACAGCTCAGCAAACAAACCGGAAACGAACCGAACCGGAGGGGGGAGGGGCGGTGCCTGCGCATGCTCGCGGCGAGGGGGCGGTCAGAGAAAGAGACAGAAAGAGACAGAAATCATTACAAATCAACGGGATTGTGCTCGCAGCGCCAGGGATGGGGATGGAGTAGGGGCGGGGCGGGGCCCTTCCCGGAAGGAGCGAGGCGGTGGGAAGTGGCACGAACCAAGAGAAACACGACCCCAAAGTGGGCGCTCGATGCGCCCCCAACCCCCCTCCCGGACCCCACCCCCCACCCCAACACACGAGAGAGACGCGGCCCCCCTCCCTACTCAGATAACCCGAGGAGACGCAGTCTCCCCCACCCCACGGGAGGACAAACGCCCCGGAGGCGAGACACAGCCCCCCTCCCAGAGAAGTCCCGCATGGAGACGCCCCCTAAGAGGCTTTCTCAGGGCCAGCACAAACCCTGCCCAACACCCGGAGACAGCTCCCACCCAGGGAAGAATGGCCCCAGGGACCCTGCCCTCAGGAGAGAGAGGTACCCAGGGTCCCTAGGAGAGAAGACAACTTAGAGATGCCCAGCTTCATCCCAAAGTGCTGCAGGGCAGACACCCCCGGAAGAGAGATGTGGGAGGGCGGAAACGTCCCTTCCCGGACAGCTTCAGAGATAGCCCCTTCCCTTGGAAGAGAGGTGGCCCAAGACTGACGGGTCTTAGGTACGCCCAGGGTTTCTGGGCGGAAAACAGGCTCCCCAGAGAGCCTGGGTAAGGAGAGGAGTCATGCTCTCACAGTTCCCTAGTGGGAATACATGTCCCCCAGAGATTCCCAAGAGGAGACATAGGGGCTAGAGAGCCTCCAGAGGTCACAGGTACCCAGAGACATGCTTTAGGGACCCTAGGAGAGAAATTCATCCCCATTCACTCTCTGTCCACTGAGAGACATGCTCTGAAGTAGGGGGATGGGGACCAGCTAGGTCCCCTCTAGGAAGACACTGACAGGGTCAGGCTGGGTTTGAGGGGGGCCTCCTCTGGCCAAATGTCGCCTATGGTACATAAAACTGTACGTGACACAGGCATCGGGGAGGGGCTTCTCAGACTTGGGACCAGCAAGGGTAGTCCCTAGAGCGGCCACCCATCCCCTGCCCACCTTTGGTTTCACCTCACGAGTGCCCAGGTGATGACAGATTCAGCACCCTGACCCCAACCAGGGGGTCAGAGGGGGCTCTGTCTTTTTGGGAAGGGCTTCTGCTCTGTGCTTCTCAGCCCTTCCAGCCATCTGGGCTACCCCCTTCCTTCTGGCTTTTCCATTGTGCAAAATGCTCCTCTGCCCTTCCACTCAGTGCTCAGGAGTCTCCAAGGCCAGGGCACTACCCGGGCCATCAGGGCTTCCAACAGGAGTCCACCGACCCCAGGAATGCCTTTTGTCTGGACCACCATCTTCACCAAGCAAACAGGCCTCCTACAATCTTTTGCCCACATCCTGACCTCCAGGAACCGGGACAACTCTCTCGAGGCCACTGCCCCGCCAGCTAGGTATTTTATTCTACCAACTCCGTCACTATTGCACCTGCCCCGTTTGTGCAGGGGAAGGGGCTGTCTCTGTAACAAGCCCCTAACCCACTTTCTGGGCCCTCCCCGAGGAAAGGAGCCTTTAGCCAACCCCTTGACCTGGCCACTGCCACCTCAGCCCACTCTGCCTACTGCTCTTCATGGAAGGGCTGTGGATGCTGGGGCCACCGGCCCAACAATGCTCTCCTTCCTGACACTGTTACCCCAAACCAAGTCAGGGGTGAGAGGACAGAGAATAGGATGATTCTATAGCCCCTCTGGCTTCTCTAGAGTAGGGATGGGGTTTCTGGGGTCACAGGAGTCAAGACCCCAGCAGCACAGCTTCCAAAGGCACCAGACAACCCAGCAGCCTGTTCCCACCCCTCCCACACTTGGGTCACCCCCGGAGCTTAGACTAAGTCAAGCAAGGACCATACCCTGAGTCTCCAGCCTCCCAGCCCGGGCCTCTGGGGAGTTGGAGAGGTATGAGCCAAGGCAGTGGGGGTCTCTGGGAGGAAGAGGGGCTGAGGCTTTGAGATGGCCACAGTGGGAGATGGGGGCTCTGAAGGACGCTCTTCACACCCTGGCCCCCTGAGGTGAAGGAAAGAACTCCACCTCATCATGGCTGACTGGGCTTCTCTGCCCCCCAACCTCCCCACCCCCTCTTCCATAGGACACCTGACCCTGGTAAAGGGAAGCCCAACTGGAAGTTAGGAGGCCTGGAGCCCAGGGTGCCCTGAGGCAGCCCTTCCCACCCCCTGAGATCAAGGCAATGGTGGTTTTACAGGCTGACGGGTCAGTCATGGCAGGGGCTGGGGGTTGGGGGGCAGGGAGGGGGCAGGGTGCAGGCCCCCATACTGGAGGCAGCAGCCAGCCACCCCCTGAGCAATCCTTCCTGCTCCCAACTCACCCAACCAGGCCAGAGGCACAGTCATCCCACCCCTGTCCAGCTGCCCCCCACAGCCTCAGGGTCCCTCTGTGATGCTCATCTGGATGTGGGAGGCCAGCCTGAGCTGAGCAGGATCCCCCCCACCCCCAACCCCCCAGGGCACAGCGCAACAGTTCCAAAAAAATAGAGATTTGTATTCTTAAAAAAAATTAAATAAAAGCCCAGCTCTGCTGATAGGCGAATGTTACCCCCAACCCCACCCCACCCACCCACTGTTTCCCTGGCCTACACCCCCATCCCACCATGGCCCCAGGGGTATTTACAACATGGAACAATAGAGGCCTGGGATGGGGGCACTGCGGCAGGGAGGAGGGGCACTGGGCAGGGCCCCCAGAGGGGCCCCCCAAGACAACACAACATCAACGAGAAAAGTTGCAAATCAGGCAGAAATGGGGACGTCATTCCAAGGTCCTTATATACAGACACTGCATGACCAGCAGGGAAGGGGGTGGCCCGGATGGGACCAGGCATGGGCATGTGGCAGGCAGGTGGGCCAGCCCAGGAGCAGTACCGGAAGACAAGGCCTCCACCCCACTCCCACCCCATCCCCACCCAACCTTTGGTAACAAAAGCCCTTCAGGGAGCCCCTGGTGGTCAAGAGTTTCTTCTGGGATTTCCCAGGGATAGGGGCTCTCCAGTTCAGCCCTGTTTCCGGGCTGAAATGGGGCATGCTATCCCTGCCCTGGTTGGCCATGAGGGAAACAATGAGTTAAAAGTGTGCTGCCCACCCTTGACTCCACGATCAGCCCACAGCGAGGGGTCCTCCTTGGACGTTGACAGAAGGGAACCCAGTCATTGTAAAGTAGCCCTCTTGGGCATCGGCTGGGAGGAGCCCCTACACAGGGTAGAAGGGGGCTCCTGGGAACTGGGGGATGGAAACCAGGGAAAGGACCTGGACCCTGCATGGGGGAAGACCAGTGTGGCCCTGAAGCCAGTATTCCCCCTAATGGGGCCTGGCCACAGAGTCCACGCTGGGGGTCAGGAGTGGGGCCCTGGAATGGGCCCATTTGGGAGCTGGCCGGCGGCTGGGGGAGGAGTAGCCGGCGGCCAGAAGGGGGCTCACAGGTAGATCTCGCGCTTGGCCGTCTGGGCAGGTGCCGGTGTGGCTGAGGGCGGGAAGTCCGAGGTTTGGGTCAGGGGAATTTCCTCCAAGGTGGCCGAGTCCTTGCAGGAATCATGGCTACTGTGGGAGAAGGCACTGTAGGAGGGCAGGAGGCGCACCGGGGCCGTTTTGGTGTTCCGGTCTTCCGGGGGGCTGGGGCTGCCGGCGCCCGCAGGCTCCTGCCCTCCTCGGTCCTGGTAAGGCACGAAGGTGGAGAGTTTGAGGGCGCTGCTCTTGGTCCGGCGGCTGGGAGATGACTGGCCAGGCATCCAGCACGTGTCAGAGTGGCCAAACTCACTGCATTCCCGCGTACATGTGCCGGTCATGGCAACGTCAGGCAAAGGGCGGAGGTCTGTAGGAGCGAGCAGGAGGACACTCGTCAGTCATGGAAGCCTCAAAACTCAAAAAGATCTCTTCCTCGGCCTCCCACTGGTATCTGCATCCTGTTTCAGCAGAAACGGGGTGCACAGCAATCCTGCCTATTGAACTAACAGGGACATACCCCTCAAATAGACACATGTCTTTCCACTATCCACCTTCTGGCTTACTGTGCGTGTCACACTTCCCCTTCCTTCCTTTCTCTCTCTCTCTCTCTCTCTCTCTCTCTCTCTCTCTCTCTCTCTCCCTCTCTCTCTCTCTCTCTCTCACCCTTCACACACAAACACACACACACACACACAGACACACACACACTATCCTTAAATAGACACATTCTTTCCAGCTGACCCACCTCACCCTCTAGCACGGTTCTACACATACCCACTAAATATGTCCTCAGACAGGCGCGCGCGCACACAACTCATCTACACACTCCACCGTTTGTCTCCAATAGGCTTAAATATGCAATTCAGCTTCAGACAGGGTTCAGAAAAACCCACCTCATTTAAGGACGCAAGTGTCTCTCTCTTACACATGTGTGTGTGTGTGCATGTGCACACACTTGCACAGATAGGCACAGACACAAATCTACTCCACTAGGCAACAAAGATTGGGATTTACCTTTCTTCTAAACCCCTTCAGAACCTCACATGCTCCCAGTTGTCCCGTGTCCCACCCCACCTCGGCACAGCTTAAAAGCCAGGGGAAGGGACAGACATCTACGCAGGTGTTCACACTTACATCTATGCAAGCTTACACTCACGCTCATGCAGCAGCCCTGCCCAACTCACTCCAGCCCCCTCACCAGCCACCACCCCTGGCCTTGCCCCAGCTCTCTGCCCGGAACACCCACGGGAACAGGAGTTGGCCCGTCTGACATCAGCAGTAGCCGGTGTGGTTGCTGGGCAGCAGGGGTCTCCATGGGAACGACTAGGCCATGAGCACTTCCTGTCACAGCTGCCCCTGTCCCGCCCTCACTCAGGGCAGTACCAGGCGGTGACCCTTTCCCTCAGGAACATGACTGAGCAGAAGTACTTGAGGCAGGGGCTCCCCTGGCACCACCCACCCTGGCTTGGGCTCTTGCCAGTGCAAGGGGAAGAGGGGACAGCTCTGTTTGTGGTTAACCCTCAAAGTGCCAAGGCTCTTCAGCTCAGGGCAGAATTGGGGGACCCAGTGTAGCATGGAGTGCTGGGTGGGCGGGGCTGGGTGCTGGGCCGAGTCCCACAGACCCCAGACCCCAGAGCAGCTCCCACATACCTGGCACTCCACCTCAGGGCCTGCTCCGGCCAGCCAGCTCTGCGCGGGCACAAAAAGGACGAGACGGGCATGAGATCACACATGGAGGGGCAGGGGTGGGGGCACAGTGCACTCTGTGACCTGGGGTCTGGTTAGGTTAGAGAGGGCCCCGGCTGAAGGGTGGAAAGTAGAACCTTTCATTTTTTAGAAGAGGGGACAGGAACTGAGAGAAAGGGTGAGACTCAAAGACAGCTCCAAGTCAGGGCATATTTCCATCCCAAGGACTCGCTTATTTAAGCTCCCTGTCTCTGCGGGCTGCCATGGACACCTTCACACACACACACCCTCCCACACACATGTACAGTGCACGTATGCTCTGACAGCACCTCTCACCATCCATTCCCAGGATGACCTCCACTCTGGTCCAGACCTCTTTCCATCACCCTCCAAACCCCTGCCAGACGGGCCTCTCCCCTCAGGCCTCCCCACAATTCTTCCTCAGACAAGCCTCCCGCTCCTCTCTCCAGGGGCCACCCCCCCTTTCTCTGAGCTGCTCATAGCACCTGTCACCAACTTTCTCTTCTCCAGGCTTTCCTACCCCGCTAGGGGCCACCATTGGCCTCTCAAGGCTTCCTCAGCATCACCTCTGGGCCTCTGGCCACTGTTCTCTGGTCCCTGCTTCCAGGGATGCAGTATAAGGCTATGCTGAATGCCAAGGCTCTGGACTCAGAGAACCCTGGCTGCGAACTCCTCTCAGGTCTGTCACTTCCTAGATGTGTAACTTCCGGCCAGTGACTTGACCTCTCTGAGCCTCGTTTTCCTCCACTACAAAGTGGGTACAATAATATTTTCAGATCAGAGCGTGGTTGTGAGGAAGATTCAGCATGGTGATTACTACCGAACCCACAAGAAGAACTCAATAAATAAATGCTACTTTAAAGGATATTCTTAAGGACCCATCCCTGTTCTCAGTCCTCTACACTTTCCCGGGTGGCTCTGCCACGCTGACGCTCCTCACCGTTCTCAGGGTGCTCCATTTCTCCTATGCTGCCGTCAGGAGTGGTGCGCTCATAGTGGTCCTCAGGCAGGGCCAGAGGACCAAGCCGGGGACCTGAGGATGACTTGCTGGATGGTGTCTCAGACTCCTCCAGGCCGCTATCGTAGTAACTGTGCTGAGATGGATCCTGCAGTTCCTGGGCCTGGCTGGTGGCCGAGAAGGTGACACGACGGTGAGGTAACTGCAGGGAGAGACAGTGTCACTGCTGGCCAGCCAGCCCACTCCGTGAGACCCAGCAACATACCAGGCAGGCCCTAGCTCCAGCAAGTTAACCCCAGGAAGAAGCCCAGCCCTGGCACAGCAAAGGCCCCAGAAAGCACAGGTTCTAATGGAGGGCTGCCCTGTAACACTGGGACAGTTATCAATAGAGCTAAGTCCACATACTTAAAGTTCCAACACAGCACAGGCCCCTGTGTTATTATAGCCCCCAGGAAATCAGAATACCCCCAATCTAGCACAACTACTTGTTAGAGGACAGCCCCTCTAGTTCTAGCCCAGCTTCCCAATATAGGCATAGCCTTCCTTTAATTTTAGAATAGCCCCTAATCCAGAGTAAAGCCCAACACCAGAATAGCACAGTACGAGCCAACTCTCAAGTGCCAGCCTGGCCACCAAACACCAGCACAGCCTCCAACTTCTAGAACACCTTCTCAAAAGCAGAAGACTCCTTGCTCCCGCACAGCTCTCCAGTACCAGAACTATCCCCTATTCCCCATCAGCATCCTCCAACCTCCAGCTCCTCACCTGTCTCACTGCTCTGTAACTTCCCATGACCTCCATTCAAATGAGTTGCCAACCTCTTTCTCATCCTGTTTCTCATCCCTCGTACGCCGGGATGGACTCATCGCCCGTGCGCAGTGCTGAGGTAGCCTCAGGACTCTGCTGAGTCCGCTCCCAGCCAGCCCCCAGCCCCACTTCATTCCCCTCCAGAGGCCTGAGAGTAGAAAAGGGTGGGAGGGAAGGAGAAGAAAAACCCGATGACTCACAGAGACTGGGGCTTGAGAAGCAGAGCAACGAAAACTCTCCAGCCCTCCGGATTGGGGACTGTAGAGGGCAGGGCCCTGGAGGACCCAGGCATGGCACCCACCGAGGATTAGGAGAGCTGGCCTCGGGTGGGACTCCTTCTAGGAAATAGGAAAGAGCTTGTAGAAGGGGCCACCAGCTTGGTAGCATCAGACATGGAGCTCAGACTGAATGCTGGGGGCCAGAAGAGTGGAACAGGAACACGCTTTCTCAGCCAGCAGCTCTGTTTGCTTGCCACGGGTTAACGATCAGCCTAGAAACCTGGCAACCTCAGCCTGGCACTTGGCACAACCAGCCAGCCACCCAAACACTCACCTGGGACTGACTGCCACTAGTTTTCCTGCCAACCAGAAATTAGAAGTTGTGGAGGGCACACACCCAGGGCCCCTGGAGGCCAGAGGTGGGCGCAGCCAGGCCAAGGCCTGCTGAGGAGTCCCCGGGCTCCTGTAATCCTCTAAGCCTTCGGCAGAGCTTTGTTTTTACAACCCTTAACAAGAGGCTACGAAGATGGCCAGACACTATTGGTCCCATGGTGTAATGGTCTGCACTTTGGACTTTGAAGATGGCTAGAAGAGGTGGTCCCTGAGTTACAGACTATCCCCCTGATGCCCTCCCAGCCTCCGCCACACTGAAGGCAGCTGAAAAGGAAAGGCTGTCAGGACAGGGAGATTTAGAAATGATGAGAAAACAGCCCAGTCCTGCCTGCTCACATCTTTAGGAATCCACGTTCTGATCCCAAACACCGAAGGGTCTGGCTGATGAGAGAAAAGATCCCATGAACTAACCTACGTATTTTGGATTGGGAGGTTACAAGGGCACATAGTCTACTGTGAGTGTGAACAGGCTCCAGGAGGGTTCGAGAAAGCACAGGGCAACAGTGTTGTTGGTGCTTCTCTTTCCAATTGTAAGACTAGCAGCCCTCTCCTCCTGCAGAACCTGCACCTGTCAACAGAGGGCTTGCCTACAAGACCAGGCACCCAGTCTTTATTCCTAGGATTCTTTTCTAGAAAATGGAGCAGAGGTTATACTCAGTGTTTCCCTTAATATTTGACTATCCAATCTCAAAAGCTAAGATTCAAATTTTACTCTTTGACTCTAGTCCTGAAATTCTAAGTACTTGCTAAATGTTTCTACTTGGCTGCCTCTACTGATCCTTCAGATTCAACATGTCTGAAAGCAAATTCTTTTCCTTCCCTCAGTTTCTGCAAAAGCAATAATCTAGGCACTATCCCATCACCCAATCAGAAGGCTAACGTCCACCTGGGAATCCAAGGGGCTCCCTGACCCCTGTCAATCTCCACCTCTGCCACATATTCAGTTAACCTCTAATCTGTGGGTTCCTTCTCCTCAAATCAGGACAAATCTATCCACTCATAATTTCCACTGCTACCCTCTTTTTTAAGGGGGAGAGGCCCTTCCACACACTAGGCAAGTACTCTTACCACTGAGCTACATCCCCAGCTTTTTTCTTTTGTTTTCTTCTCTTTTTCTTTTCTTTTCTTTCTTTCTTTCTTTCTTTTTTTTTTTGGGGGGGGGGCAGGGTCTTGCTCTGTAATCCAGTCTGGTTCTGGACTAACTATGTAACCAAGCTACTGGCCTTGCTTGAACTCAGGACAATCCTCCTGCCTCAGCTTCATAAGTGCTAGGATCCAAGTGTATACCACCATGCCTGGCTTTTTTTTTTTTCTTTCTTTTCTTTTCTTTTCTTTTTTTTTTTTTTTTTGAAATAGGGTTTGTAAGTCAGGCTGGTTTTGAACACACTATGTATCCCCAGGCTGGCCTTGAACTCACAGCAATCCTCCTGCCTCAGACTCCTGAGTGCTGGGATTACAGGCATGTACCATTATGCCCAGTTTATGTAGTTCCGGGGAAATCAAATCCAGGGCCCTGCTCATGTTAGCAAACACTTTAACCACTGAGCTACACCCTCAGCCAGCCCTTTGTAGTTTGAGTCTCTAAATCATTCTGTGGTCTCATTAAATTTGTGATCCTCCTGCCTCATCATTATATCCTTAGTACAAATCTTAGAGATTTAATCGCTCTTTTTTCAAATATGTATTTTCAGGCTGACCTTGAATTCTTTATATATCCCATACTGGTCCTCCTCAGGCTTCAGGATGCTTGGACTACAAGCACGCACCACCATGCCTGCCCCAAGAAGTTCAATCTTATACCTTCACCTCTACCCCTTTCTAGATCTCTCACACGTTCTAGTGACCTTTCTAAAACTCAGCTGATCTGAAAACCTCCGAGCTTTCAGGGAATTCCACTTCCTCTTGAACTCTTGGCAAGGCATCTACATCTTCTACAACCTCCAGTTCTTCTAATCTCATCTCTCCGCGTGCTCGCACACACTCCACTCCACACGGTACATTCTCGTTTCTGCCCTCTCCTCTCCTCCAGGGTGCACATGGTGACCCAGGAGGGGGTGGGTCACCTGCCGAATCCTGCCCATTATGTATTGACAAGCCAGCTCAAGATTCACATTCTTCTCCCAGGAACTCACCCCCGTGTCTGATGCATGTTTCCCCATACTGTGCTCCACAATGAAATGGAGGTAGCATTACAGTCAAATAAATTTGGAAACTCAAGTTATACATGTTTAGTCCGGTCTCCCTTTGTTGCAGGGCTTTGTAGAGCATGTATTTATTTATTTATTTATGATTTATTTGCTTGTAGTAGTCAAGAGCTTAATTAGGTCGGAGCACACTGAGGGGGGACAGGGGGTGAGCTCCCAGAGAGAAACCAGGAGGGCTTTGTAGACTCTTTCATTGGCTAATGTGATCGTGAATCTCTTACGACCAAGACTAACTGACTCAGGGAACCCTTTTTAAAATGGTATAATGGATAATTTCAGACTCTGGAAATCAGATTTCCAAATGCTTTGTGCTTAGATTCTGGCTCCATCACTATTTTCCCTTCTGTAAAATGAGTAGTAAAGTGACCAATATCACAAAGTGTTACGAGCACTGAATAATTCATACAAAGTACTTAGCATGTACCTTGTACCTCAGAAGACCTCGCAAAATGAAGTAGCAGCAGCAATAGTTCCAGGGAACTCGCTGGGAAAAGCTTTACTGAGGCACCTCTCATTTGACACTTTCAGTTGTGTCTTGGTCAAGTGTGACCACTCTTTCATTAGGGTCCAGAATCGTGCTAGGCCTGTAGTAGGAAAGTGGCCTATGTGTTTTGATTATAGCAGGTGATATGGTTGTGTCCCAGGGTTGGGAAAAAATATTTAGTGGAATTCCATGGATGGGTTGGGTTGGATTGGAGCCAAGTAAGGGACAATCTCTTGGAAGCTGGGGAGAGAAAGGAGAGGAGACTACAGAAATGGAAGCAAGAAGTGAAGGCTGAAGGAAAAAACAGAAGATCTGGAATTAGCAGAGGTCGCCTTACAGATACTTGATTTGTCTAGGAGAAGAGAGGTATAACCAAATCTCACTTCCCCATACTCCACTCTTCCAAAGCCTCCAGGAGCTTTTACTTTGGGGGTATTCCAGGGCATTGGGGAGCTTTGGATGGAATCAAGAGCTGGTGCCTTGAACCTCTTGGGAGTGTCTCAAGCCTCTTCCGTCACCATGGAGATAGGTTGCTTCTGGCCTCAGAGACTCCCCCGGGACCTGAGGCCCCTCACCTACACTGTAGCCTCCTTCAGGCACAACCAGAAACAGGGCAGACCCAGGAGAGCGAGAAGTGAGAGATGGAGAGAGAGAGAGAGAGCCAGCAGCCCAGGCTGGCCAAAGCAGAAGCTGAAGGAGAGGGGAGGGAGGAGACCTCACAGGCAGGAAGCAGAGCTGGGACACCTCAGTGTGTGAGCAGGGAGCACCGAGAGTGGGAGAGCAGAGAGTCACTGTAAAGGCTGAGGTCTCCTGCTTCTCGGGTCCTTCTCCCTGCAGTGCAGGACAAGAATCATGACGGGAGAGACAGGGAAGGGCTGGCTAATTGCTGGGTATCCAGCGGTGTTGCAGGGACCTGGGGGAAGATCATGCCCTGAGGGAAGGTGGCTGGTGTAATCATCTGAGGTAGGCAGGCTAATTGCCACCCCATACAATTGCTCTGGTCTGAGGTCTGTCAGGGGTTACTTGATGTGGGAAGACTGGAAAATTGTCTTGGACCATAGACACAGGGCAGGACTTGAATGCATCTCTTCCTACGTGCTGAAAGGTGTCATTCCTTAGGGAGAAAGTATCACAAACATGGGGGCAAGGACATATGCTGCCTATGCCTTCACTTGAAGGCTGGACAGGTCAGGAGGAAACTTTCTCTGGACAAGGATATGGGAATATATGGGAGTAGGGGTAGATAGGGAGATGGTGTGCTGAGATCGGGTTGGAGTAGAGGAGCTGGTCTAGGATGTGGACAGGGCAAACAGCAGGGATGGGGAAATGGAGACAAGACCTGAGGACGAAGGGCTGCTTTCAGTCTCTCTCACTTCTTCTCTCAATTCCCAGAAAATAAGAAACCAAAACTCCAAAAATAGAGAACTTTATTGTCAAGGGCTAGTGTATAGGGGGCTAGGGTAGGGGACATGGGGCCCCCTCCCAGGAGCCTAGGGGTGAGGAAGAGGTTAATACACAGTATACACAGAAGGCACAGTGGGAGGTCTCCCCTCCCCAGTAGTTTCCCCACCCACTTCCCCACCAGGATCCCAGGTCTTCCTATTTCCCCTGCAGAGAAGCATCTATGGCTGGTCTCAGATAGAGACTTAGACCTGGGATAGACTTTCTCCCAATTTCTCTGCTCCCTTTGCTCTCCAAACTCTCTGCTCAGTCACCCATCCATCCCCACCTGCGAGACCCAACAGCTGGTCCAGTATCCCGAGGATCTGACAAGTCATAGCCCTCTCTCCAACGGGGAAGGGGCAGGGAGGAGACCACAGAGCAAACCCTCCCTCAGTTTCCACTCAGCCTAACCCTCATGCCTGATGAGGCAGCAGCATCATTCCCAAGGCCTTAGCAGCCCCGGGCCTGTGGTCCCGTCTCCCCCACACTGCTGCTCGCTCTGGCCCACACACGGGCTGGCGAGTGTAGCCGGCAGTGATACACCTGCCCTATCACTCCCACACCTCAGTCCAGATGGCCCCGTGGTAGGGGTGGGGTGGGGGCTGGGGTGTGCTGAGCCGAAAGGGCTGGCCTACCTGCTTGCTGGGATATTTGGGGGGGTTGGTGCGGTAGCTGTAGTCGGAGTACTGCTCAGAACCCGTGGATGTGGTGTCCCCAGTACCCACAAACGTGTTTGCAGGTGGCAAGTCCTGCACCACCTGGTGCTTCTTGGAGGCCGAGGGCGACTGGGGCTGTAGCTGGATGGAAGGCAGTGGGGAGTTAGAGCGGTAGTGGCGGCCCAGGTCAGGGCTGCCCGGTGGGTAGTTGAGAGGCAGGTGGATGCGGGGACTGTCCCCGGGGGCATCACTCATCAGGTTGAACTTGAGGGACTTCTGCAGCCCGGCCTCGTCTTCATCCTCCACTGGCTTCACGGGCTTCGGGGACTTGCTCTTCTTGCCTTTGCTTTTGTTGCCCTTGGAGGCTTTGCCGCTGGGCTTGGGGGCGTACAGATCCTTGGTTTCCTTCTTTCCAGCTTGGTAGCCACTCTTGGCCTCCCGCTGTCGGCAGTAGCGCACAAGCACGGCCAGCGCAATGAGCAAGGCCACCGCCACCACACCAGCCACCACACCGAAGAGGATATTGCCACGCTGCTTGGAGCGCTCATATTCCGGGTCCCCAGCAATGTCGATGTCCAGGGGCGTGTCCAGGCTGTGGCCCAGTAGGTTCTCCAGCAGCGTACGGTTGGCTAGTGTCTCATTGACATAAAGGTGGACCAGGGCTGTGCCATAGCGTGGAGGCTTGCCACGGTCACTGACTTTCACCACGAGACGGTGCAGCCCATGGTGGCGCCGCTCGATCTCCTTCTCCAGGGTGATGGCGCCTGAATGTGGCCCAATCTGAAAAAGCCCATAAGGGTTGCCACCAGCAATGCTGTAGACCAGCTCCGCATTAACACCAGAGTCGATGTCCTCAGCTGTCACCTGGCTGACTGTCTCGCCAAGACGTGTCTGAGGGGTCAGTAGCCGGTGGGAGGTGTTGGAGGGGGCAGTGATAAAGGGTGCATTGTCATTCTCATCCAGCACATTGATGGTGACCCCAACATAAGCTGAGCGAGGTGGAACGCCACCGTCCACTGCCTTCAGCTGGAAGGTGTAGGTGCTCTGTTGCTCTCGGTCAAAGCTCAGGCTGGAGAGAATGGTGCCCGTGCCGTTCTGAATAACAAAGTCACCATTGTCCTGTTCAACTGAGAGCTGCACCCGGGCATTCTCCCCCTTGTCTCCATCAATGACAGTCACCATGCCCACAGGACTCAGTGCTGGCATGTTCTCCATCACTGAGAAGTTGTAGCCACTCAGCATAAACTTGGGGTCATTGTCATTGCAGTCCAGCACATTGACGAGGACAGTGGCTGTGCCCTGGAGGCTGGGGCTGCCTCGGTCAGCTGCTACCACCTTCAACTCATAACTGTCCCTCTGTTCCCGGTCAAGGGATGTCTTCACCCGGATCTCGCCATTCTCGGGAGAGATGGAGAAGAGGCCCTGGGCGGCTGGCTCAGGCTCCAGAGAGTATACCAGTTCCGCATTAGAGCCAGAGTCAGCATCACTGGCAGTGACCTCAGCCACCACTTCACCAGGCTTGTTGTTTTCTGGGAAGGCAACCTCAGTGATGCTCTGGGTAAAGACAGGGGCATTGTCATTGACGTCTACCACCTGCACCTTGAGGGAGTTGGTGCTAGAGAGTGGGGGATTGCCAGAGTCCACCGCCACAATCTCAATGGTGTAGTCTTTGACTTTTTCATAGTCCAGGGGAGTCGTGGTCTGCAAGAAGTACTTCTTCTTGCTGTCACTGCCTGTCTCGCTTGCTTGGCGTAGCTGGAAGGGCACATCACCTGCCACGACACAGGTGACAGCTGCATTTTCCCCTTCATCTCGGTCAGATACCTGCACCAAGGCCACAGCTGTCTCCTCTGCCACGTCCTCTGAGATGTTAGCCATCCCATCTTGATGGGTCACCAGACCTATGCCTCGGATCTCAATGGTGGGGGCATTGTCATTCATGTCCTTCACAGTCACAACCACCTGGGCACGGGCACTCTTTGGGTTGGCACCTCGGTCCTTGGCAAGCACTGAGAAGCGCAGGGTGCTTAGGTCCTCACGGTCCACAGGACCCTGAACAGTGATAAGTCCAGTGTTTCTATCTAGTCGCAGAAGACGCCTTACAACCTCAGGTGCCTGGTGAAATGTGTAGTCAATCTCGGCATTGGCACCTTGATCTGAGTCATTGGCCTTCACCTATAGAGAAGGAGTGGGAAAAGAGGAGTACAAGGAAGGGTTAGACCAAGGACAGCAAATTAGAGGGCACAGGTGCTTTCCAACAAGCAGGGCACACACAGAGAATCTAATTTAGCGTCCTTTTGGAAAGCAGTACACGTAGCATCTTTTCCCCAGTCCCGATACAGTGGTAGACATCACTAACCTATTTTCCTGAACAGCCCAGGTGCAGCCTGAAAATCCTCAGCTGTGATACAAGCCACCACTAGAGATGGGATAGACAGAGTTAAACTCCACTTCTCACTTCTGTACAAGTCCAACCAAGAGTGGGGATGAGGATCCAACTAGCAACTAGGTAAATACTCTCATTCGATTAAACAGGTCTCCTCCAACTGTCTGAAAATGTGGAGAGGTGTGACTAGGAGAGATGGTGTGTATGTGTGTACACACATCTGATTACACGTTTGTACACATGAATGGGGACCCACATGCCCATCTGGAGGCCACAGGTGAAGATTTCTTTTGAAAACAGCCAGGTAAGGCTGTGGGTCAGAGGAAGCACTCCCTGCCAGGCCCAGTCACTGCTCTGACAAACTGGGGAAACCTGTTTCAGCAGCTCCTTCAACTGCTGGCTGGCCAGGCACCAGTGCGAAGAGAAGAGAAGAATCCGGCCTGAGCCTGCGGCCAGGAGGGAGGGAGGGGCTGGTGGAGGCCACAGAGCCTGCTGGCAGCAGGCTGGGCTCCCAGTATCAAACAATGAACTGTCTGTCCCTTTGCAGTGGGCACACCCTCCCACGCCAACACCAACGCACACTGGGCCCTAGTCTATACAAACATGGTTGGTAATGGGGCAACAGGAACAGGTGGGAACGGCCATGAGGTACAGAGAGAAGCAGGAGGGTTGGAATTAGTTCACAGTCGGAAAGAACGTGGTGGTGGGTGAGGGTGGGAGATAGGCATAATTTGGCAGTCTCTGGGAAACAAGACAGAAGTCTTGAGCTTAAGTCTCAGCTCTACCACTCTCCAAATGACTGTGTGACCTTGGGTCAAGTATTTAACCTCTCCAAGCCTCAATCTACAAATGTATAAAATAAGGACTAATAATAGAATTTATTTTATAGGATTGTGGTAAGGATTAAATGGGATAATACATGAAAAATACTGAACACTGGCTGGCACATGGAAAAGTGCTCCCTAATTAGCATTCCTCTCTCTCTCTCTCTCTCTCTCTCTCTCTCTCTCTCTCTCTCTCTCGACAGGGTCTCGCTGTCTAGCCCAGGCTGTTCTTGAACCCATGGCAATCCTCCTGCCTCAGCCTCCTGAGTGCCAAGATTATAGGCATGAACCACCATGCCTGGCTTATATGGTCCTGGGGAATTGAACTTAGAGACTTGTGTTTGCTAGGCAAGTGATCTAACTGCTGTGCTATTTCTCTAGCTCTCATTTCTCTTTTTGTCTATCTGTCCATTCACATGTCCATCCATGTGACCCTCCATTCATACATATAACCATCTTCCTATTTGTCTCTGAAAAATAAGAGCCAACGCCATGCTGGGTACTATGGCTAGTGGGCCCTTGAGCGGATGCGTATCTTCTCTCCTTCCTATCGACTGGAGCTCCTACTATACCCACCAACGCTTTTTTCCACAGAGATTGTTGGGTATGAGCTCCCCACCACCCAGATGTCCACTCTTACCTGTGAGGGTTTTATCTTCACAGTTCCTCCTATCCTGGCCCTGCTCTTTGTTAGCTGCTGTATGGCTTTAAGCTCCCCATTGTTTCTCTGTCTCTAGGATGGTCTCTTGGCTTGTAATCTGTTTCTTGCTATCTGCGTTTGTTGCTTTGTCTTTATGACTCCTGGGTTCTGTCTGTTTCCCAGTTGTTTTTTTTTTTTAGACAGGTTCTCATCCTGTAGTCCAAGCTGATCCTAAACTCACTATGTTGCCCAGGTCAGCCTCAAACTCATGGCAATCTTCGTGCCTCAGCCTCCCAAGTGCTAGGATTACAGGCGTGTGCCACCGTGTCCAGCTTATGTGGTTCTGGAGAATCAAACTCAGGGCCTTGCTCTTGTTAACCGCTGAGCTATTCCCCCAACCCCCTTGCTCATTTTTGATCCTGCCTCTTTCTCACTGCCGGAACTCTCCTGCCCTCTCTTCGCAGCTGCCAACCTCCTGGCCTACTCTCAGTCCTCTCTTGCTGCATCTCAATGGGCAGATGTAAAGCTGTTACACACAGGCTCTAAAGCCAGACCAGAATAAGGGCAACAGTGGACTCTGAACTAATCAGCTATGGTATCAGGCAAGTTTCTTAATTTCTACGGGCTCAGATTCTCATCGGTAAAATGGGGATAATGCTAACCTGCCGTGTACTGCAAGGATTAAATGACATAATGTACATACTGTGGTTAAGACAGTGCCCGACACCTAGGCTGCTATTATTCACCACCTCGGACTGCCTGTCTCCCTTTTCTTCCTCAGCCTCTTCCAGATTTCAGCTAGCCCGCTTCTCAAAGAGACAGACACTCCTCCGACACCTACCTTTGCCCCAGGACCTAAGACAAAGGGTCTTCCAAGCAGGGTAATGGTGTCCAGGCCAGCTAAGTTCTCCTTACCTCCCTCACATCAAAGACACAGGCAGCTTCAGCCCATGAGGAAGGAGAAAGGAGTGGGGCTGGCCCAAGGCCAGGGCTGAGATGACAGCCAGAGATACACCCACCTGTCTGCAGGGACGCTTTCTGTGCTCCTTCCCAGGCCCCAACCCCATCAAGATGCCCAATCCCCGGGGCAGTTCCCATGGAGAAGGGTGCTGGGAACTCTCACAAAGCCAATGAGCCCTACTATGCCAAACACCACACACTTGTGGATGCCCTATGCCTAGGGGAGGATGCAGGTTTAAGCAGCCCACAGAGGCTTTTTAGACCATGAAAGGCCCACCTGGGAATGATAATCTCATTTGACTTTGTTGGGGAGGAACACAGGCTATGCCCTCAGTTTTAGGAAAATCTCATTTGACTAGAAGCAACTGCCCCTGGAAGGGAAGATACTCTCAGTTCAGGAAAGGTTCCACCAGATAAAAGGCGATTCCCTTGTTCTACCTCTGCTGCCTTGGTGGCGGAAGGAGTTGATCCTTGGACTTGGTAGGGAAAATAGATCTCTTCTCAGAGGTTTTCCTTGATTCTGCTGGGCTGCAAGAGGGGAAAGGTCTCACTAGGCTGGGGCAGAGGAAGAGAGTTCTCACCAGCATATTCTAGTGGTTTCTTCTCTAGGTGAAAGGAACCCTCAGCTGGTTGGGGTGGGCTTCCATTTTTACATGTGAGTTGTCCTAACAGTTAGATGGAGGGAGCCTCTCACCTGGATGACGGAGTGGCCTATGGGACTGTTCTCAGACAGCTCAGCCTCATAGGAAGGCTGCTCGAACTTGGGAGCGTTGTCGTTGGTGTCAAGCACGGTGACACGCAGCAGGGCACTGCTGGCACGTGGGGGGCTGCCTCCATCCTGCACCTTGATAGTGAGGTCATAGGAGTCCCAGCGCTCTCGGTCCAAGTTGCCCATCACGATAAGCTGTGGCTGCTTCTCCTCCTGGTCCTCAGCCACCTGTAGCCCAAATAGCTCCTGGGCTTCAGGCCCGGCCTGCAGTTCGTATGATGCCACGCCATTGGGACCAGCATCGCGATCAGTGGCCAGTGGGATGGGGAAGAGCGAGCCGATGTTGGTATTCTCAGGAATGGACAGAGTAATTACTGGTGAGGCGAAGTTGGGTGTGTTGTCGTTGATGTCCTGTACCTCTATCTGGCCCTCGAGCAACCGGGGGGTGCCATTCTGCACAAGGTCTGTGATAGAAACCTCAAATTCCAGGATGCAAGGCTCACCAGGGAGCTGGTTCTGGCATTCACGGAGCCCCTCGCGGTCAATGGAGGTCTCAGTGGTGAAAATGTCACCTGTCTTGCCATCCACTCGAAGGTATGGGGCACCTACCTCTAGTTTGTACAGGTGGCCCACATCTGGAAAACCATAGTCGGCTGCGAGGCTCCCGATGAGGGTGTTGGGTGGCTGTTCCTCCGGCACCTTGTACACTACCTGAGTCGCCTGTCCTGGGGATGGAGCCGACAGGAGCAGCAATGCCAGCAACAGGGGAGGCAGCAGCAAATCTTGCCCCCCTAGGCCCTGGCTGGGCCTCAGGGGCCCCATCCTGGCAGGCTTCAGAATCAGGAGGGCTGGAAGGAGAAGAGGCAGAACAGAGACCATCAGCTAGGATGAGGAAGCCGACTCTGAGAGCTATCTGGAGCCAGTCCTCAGCTCTTCCTCTCCTACATACACACAGTTCTCCCACAGAGAGACAAATCCTAGCCCCCAAACCCAATTCTAGAAAACTCAGAACCCAGAACCCTGAATCTCACCCACAGCTGGGTGTAGCAGCTGTGTCTGGCCCAGCTGGAGGAGCCGGTAAAAGGCCCGGCAGATCTAGAGCAGCTCCCGCCCATGGAACGCCCTTGCCTGCCTGATGTCCTGGGTCCCGGCCCGCCCTCCCTTCTACTCCCTTCTTTCCCTCCCTGCTCACAGTTCTGTGCTTTGCCCAACACCTCCTTCTCACCAGCATCCTGCCTTAGTCACCCATGGTAATTACCCTGATACTGAGATAGAGAGAGAAAGCCAGTAGACGGGTTTAGACCTCGGGCACCCCCAGCAAGAGCACGCTTCCCCACATCCATAATAGGAAAGACACACAGATAATCTCTAGATGTCCCAAAACTTGGGGTTATTCCTGCCTACTCTGGGTCGACTCAGATTGGCTTAAAGGAGAGAAAAATATGCCTCATTTCTCTCTTCTGAGATGCCAAGTCAGTGTGTGTAGATGTTGGAATGGCATGTCAAATCCCTCTTTTCTGACACTAATCACCTAGAATGTCCAATGTTCTCCACCCCCTGAAGAGCCAGTTTGTATTGTATACCAGCATAGGACTATGAAAGTGGCCGGGGCTGAGGTGTAGGTGTTCGCTCTCTCCAACTTTCCCCACAAACATGTGCCTTGGTGTATATGTTCATGTGTGCACGCATACACACACACACACACGAACAATTCCCACGGCTCCTCTCCTCTGCCTGTTGCCATGGGCAGGTGCATAGAAGAAGAAAGCAGAGGTCAAGATCTGGATCAGGATTGTGGTCAGAGCTGACTGGCCCTCAAATTGGATTTGGGAGCTGCCCTGGCCTGTCTTCAGCCATTGGGGGTTCAGCAGGTCTAACCGGGACACAACAGCAGCGATGACACCACCAGCCTTTTCCTGACCCCTCCCCCACTCCCACACATACACCCTCTGTTCCCTGGGTGATCACCTGTCTCCTGTTTGACCCCTATTCTTACATATATTCGGCTCCCATTGCATATCTGATCCTTTTCCCTCCTTAACTGGTCTAGTCCTACCTCACACCTGCCTCCTACCCACTCCCAAATCCTTCTAGTGAGAATCTCTGCATGCTCTAACCAACCACAAGCTGCACCCCGTAGCCACAATAACACTCCTTCAATCACAACCCTCTCTAGGCTATCTGTTTACCAACTTCATCCAGACCAGTCTGCTACTGTCCCAGTTGTGGCTGCCCCTCCTCTCTAACAAAACCACAACTAGCCCCTCCTCTATTCAAATTCAAAGTCTCAGGCCCAGCGTTTTCTACAAAGGGTTCAGGTTCAGTCCCTTTTCTTCCATGGACAAACAATACCAGCTTTACCCTGGAATTCCCACCCAGACCTGCTACCAACCACACCTATCTCATTGGAGGTAGGTCTGGCCTCCCAGGAGGTCCTCCCAGGCCTCTCCAGCCCACAGTGACCTCTCCTTCCTATAACTCATAGCCATCTATTGTCTGCTCCAATCCTAAGGCAATGAATCATGGGCTGCCAGGGACTCCGCCCACCTGTGTTGTTCAACTCCAAGTTTACACACCTACTCCATCTCTCTCCAGGCAGTCACCGAGCATCCTGAAGGAAGAGAAAGGACTTTGTACCCTCATCTTCTGCACGGCCCCCCATACAGCTCATAAAGCTAGGTACATGATAAGTGCTCACTCATGAATTCAATGAGTGCTTATTGGGCAATAAAAATGTGGCAGACTGTTTCCATAGCAGTAAAGACTGGCCTCACTTGACATGACAATGGCTTTAGCTCAGTAACTATGTCAGGTTTGTTGGGTTGCCTCTGTGTCCACCTGGCATATGGAAGGTTACACGCCATGGTTCAGAGAGTCTGAGGCATGAGGCAAACCCTTGCTGCCCACTTCTTGGCTACATGACCCGAGCAAATGACTTGAAGCCTTAGTTTCCTTATCTGTAAACTGGAGATAATACCACCTATTTCCCAGGGAGTTTGAGATAATGTAGCCTAAAGGCCCAACACAATGCGGGCTCCTAATAGTACCTCAAAAGCAGTTAGCACAATGGCAGCTCAAAACCTATTTGGAAAATTTGATAGCACCTGTGTTTTCTACAAGAAGGTGAGGAGTGGGACAGCCTCAACTTTGTTTACCTCCTCAGGGCCTACCACTGAGCCTGACACACAGTAGGCATTCAGTAGATAGCTCCTGAACAACTGTGGGTGTCTCAGCTCCCTGAGCAGAACCCTTCTTGACCATTGCTTGTTTACTTGCCCACTTCTTCCACTCCACTAGGAACTAGCCTGGGTGAAATACGAGCTTTCTTCATGTAGGGTGCAGAGTAGACTATCAGCAAATTTTCATTTAATGTACAGATTCCTTACAGTTGAGTGTGGTGGTGCATACCTATAATCCCAGCATTCTGGGATGCTGAGGTGGGAAGATCCCAGATTGAAGCCCAATCTGAGCAATTCTGCAAGACCTTATCTCAAAAATAAATAAATAAACAAATAAAAAGGCTGGGGATATAGCTCAGTGCAGGAATCAAACACTTCTCTAGGGAGGCTTCCCCAAGCACAGGCCCCCCTCCCTGATCATTCTTCCAGCACTGTAGCATTCAATGAGTGTGAGGCCATTATTAGATTAGTGTTCCTGTTTATTCTGAGCTGCAACCCTAATCTCTTTAAAGGAAGGAGGAATTTATCTGATGTTCCATCTGGATCCACCCTCCAGCCACCTCCCCTCTACCTACAAGGACCTGGTACAGGATTTTATTGTTACTTGAAGCCCATACCCAATCACATCCCCAAGGGACTGTCTCTGAAGAACTTCATTCTCATCTCAGCACCTCATTCGTCACCTTACTCCTCCACACACAAACAGTAGGAGGTCACTGTACACTCTGCTTCTCTGCAAGTGTTGGCAGGTTAGAGGTTACATGGAAGCCCAGAAGGATCGCCCCAAGTGGGGCAAAGATGAGGAACATGACAGCGACTGCTTGCCTCTACTCTCCTCTACAATTAAGGATAGTTCATCTTTTGGGGTCACATCTTTGGGGTTTTTTTTTTTTTCTATTTACTTATTTGCTTGCTTGTTTTTGAGATGGGGTCTTGCTCTGTTTGGGGTCACATTTGCCTTTAAGAAATTTACAAAACTATCATGCAGATTTTCCCCAGAAAAACGTCTGCTCACAAATTTTGACTGCAAACCTAGAATACACATGGTCTGGCAAAGTCAGGCTAATTTTGATTTTGTAGTTGCTCCAAGAGCTACAGATTAAACCTTCCCTTCTCCCCAGCACTGAGCTACCAACCCCACCTGGCTAGCAGAAAAGGGGGGAAAGAAAAGGCCTAGGCTTTCAACATTGAGCCTAGGTCTCCCAAGCTGTATGTAACCTGTCACCCAAAGGCCCTCAGCGAGTCATGTGGTCTGGAAAGAGGAGAGGCAGCGAAGAAGGCCTTCCTTATCCCTGCCCCCACATTTATGAACTTTGTCCTAAGCAGTTAGTACCTGGAGCTTGTTAGCTTGTTAGTCTCCGGCGGCAGGCTTTTAAGAGATTAAGCACCTTATCTGCCCTTCCCTAGGCCCTGACTGCCTTTCTGGGAAAGGGTGGCTTACCCTCACCCACTGACAAAGTGCCCAGGACTCTGAGAAGCCAGAAATCTAGAGACAGGAAGAGTGACCCATCCCCCTCAAGCATGAGTGACAAAAGAACAACATGCATGTAGGAGTGAGAGAGGAGGGGACAGAGTCCAGGGAAGTTAGCAAGTAACCCCCTCTGTCTCAATACCTGGGAAGGTATGAGAACAGAGGCGAAGTTCTACCTGAAACCTTCATTTCCAGACTGGAGGATCAAGGTCTATTTCTTGCTGAATGCCATTAGGGGACAGCTATCACTAACCCAGTGACATGATCAGTTCTGACACTCCACCTTTCACCCCAGCACTATTACACAACAGCCACTGCCACCAGCAGGTACAAAACACAGGGGATAAAGGGAATGTCGAATGTCCACGAGGAGGGTAGGTGGTGGGGCCGCGTGGGGTGGGCGGTTCAGAGGCTTCCCATGGGGAGCAAGTGCACAGCCCTTGGCTCCTCTCAGCTCTTCCACAGCCCTCTGCTTGCCTCTGCAGGCTTCCAGGAACTGCATTCTTAAATCCACTGGCTAGATTTCAAACCCTGACTTAGACAAGTGAATTTAACTTTTCTGAACTGTTTCCGTACTATGAAACGAAAATAACAATTCCTGCCTCTTGAAGTTACTGGGGACGATTAAATGGGATCTGATGCATCTGAGGTTTACATCTTACACTGCAAAGGACAGGCGTTCTAAGCATTCTTGCGACCTCAGCATTGAACTTTTTTCCCTCTCCAGTGTGCAGACGCGTAAGTAGGTGCTGGTTAGGGTAACGAACGAACGGACTAGTCCCCTACCAGTTGGCAAATCCGAAGGAGGCAAAGATGGTGCGCACCTCACGACTGCATCCTCACCACCCACCGTGGCTCTGGCAGGTGGAAGATGCTCAACACGCCAGCACATCAGTGGACAGAATCCCTCTCTGCAGCACCAACTGCCCTGGCTCAAGGCAGGGGCAATGGTCACCCTCATCCGAGGGGCTTCCCCGCCCCACCTCTCCTCACTCCATCTTGTTCTAGCTCCTCCTCGCCCTTCTAGGCCCTTTCCTGGCTCCTCTAGGTAGTGCTTATTGTCTCTTGCTTAGCTTTCTGTGGAAGTAGCCACAGCAGCAGCCCTTCTGCCAGGAGGGTGCCAGCCAGACCAGCAAGACACCCCCTTCCAGCTGAAGTTCCTTCTGGACTTGGGAATGGGGTGGGAGGGAAAGGGGGAAACCCAAATGTAGCAGATCTGCTCCCCTGCCACCGGGCCTCTGGCCATCTCTGGAGGCCTCTTCTCACACCTCTCCTCTGGATTCTAACCGATGCCTCATCTGTGTTCAAATCCTGCTGACCCCAGCTCAAGAAACCGACATCCACTAGCAACCCTACCCCCACCCCGGATTGCCATAAACACCTTCCAGGTGGTCCCTTTCCTGACAGCTCCAGGGGGCTGACCCCAGCAGGTGCTGGAAGGCGCCCTGCGTCTCCTGGCACGAAGTTCTGGCCCTTGCTGGCTCGAGCAGCCCCAGTCTGCACCGCCCAGGTCAGCGGGCACTCCTCGAACACGCCCAGAGCGTGAAGCGTCTCCACCGCCAGGACGCCAAGTGCCCGCGGTGGGGACAGCGGTCGCCCCGAAGGTTTGGGTGGCGCCACCCCCACTCCAGCGGCGCCCGGCCTCCTAGAGCCCCAGGCCGGGCTCGACCCGCGCGCGCAGCGTCGAGAACGCGCCTGGGCCGGCGGCTGCTCGGGCTCCCCACCCCCCGCCCCGCCGCGGGGAATCCCTCCTCCGCCGTACCTCCGGCCGCGGCCTAGGGTCCCCGCGCGCCGGCGCCAGCCAGAGCCGGGCAGCGGGCGCCGGGAGGGGGCTGGGAAGGAAGCCGGCGCCGAATCACAAAGCCGCGAGCCCGCCCGGGCTGGGACGCTATCGTGAAACCGCACCTCTCGGGGCCGGCAGAAAGGGGTCCTCGCCCGGAGTTCAGTCCTCCGTGGCCTCAGAGTCGCCGGCTCAGTTTTCCCGACTACAACCAACAGTCGCAGACCACTGCGGGGGTAAACTGAGAACCTGAGTCTGAGCAAGGCGAGGGTGGCCAGGATGGAAGGAGGGCGAGTCCAGCTCGTCCACCGATTTTGCTCCTGCGCACACCACCGTCTCCCTTCTGGCCCCAGGGCCTTGCCAGCGCGCCACGACCGGCCTGCAGCGGCGACCCGAAGGACAGGGCGCCCAGAACGAGGGGCTAGGTGGCTCGAAAACTCAGCCAAATGGCCCGAAAAGGGTCGAAAACATTCCTAGCTTGCACTCTGCAAGGGACCTGGGGCTCGGGGGCCCGGGGAGGCGGTATGGCACGGCCTGCCAGGTCCACCTTGTTACCGAAATACCCAGCCGGTATGGCAGAGGGAGGGCGGGGAGGCGCAGGCCGGGAAGCCGGTCCGGCCGGCCCCAGGGCTCCCGCGGTGCGGGTTATTTACAACGGCAACGTCGTGATTAGGGGCCCGGGCTCCCGGGGCTCTCTCCGCGACCCGCCCCCCCCCCCCGCGTCTCCCAAGGGAATCTAAGGGAGGGGGACAGACTGTGTGTGTGTGTGTTTATCCTCCGCCGGGTGTAATGTGACTCTGCTGGTGTAATGTGTGTGTGACACCCAATGTTAAGACATGTGAAGCTGTGGGTTGTTTGCGACCGCGAGGCGCTGCTGTGAGTGCCTCCTCCTTCTGTGTTGGGGTGTGTGCCATCTCGGCTGTGTTACGAGGCCGGGCTGCGTGTGCCGCGTCGCCGCGAGGGGTACGGGAGACCCGCACTGTACACCTGCGTCCCGATTAAGACGAGGGGAACGGTTTATGCTGGGTGTGTTTCTTAAAGCAGCCTGTGTTCATCTGGCCAACTGTGGCCGTGACACTCGGGCCCGCGGTTGTGTCTGTGGTTCTACCTTGTTCAGTGTCACACCCGGTGCTGCTACTCTCCACGGCCACGGGTTGTGGGTCCCTGCCGCTGATTGTGAAGACGCCGCCGAAACAGATTCTTAGCTGGTGACGGCGCCCCAGTGGGCGCTAGCGTGCGGGAGGTATGTCTGTCTTCACATATGTGTGTATGTATGTATGTGTGTGTACGTCAGTGGCTTGGCCCTCCAGGTGCCCGCAGCGAGATGGAAGCGCCTGAGTGAACTGAGCCAGTCGCCCAACAAGTGTGTGTGTGTGTATGTGTGTGTGGGTGCGTGTGTGCGTGCGCGCGCGCTCGGCTATGTGTTGTGTGTAAGGCTCCTTGCTGGCTCCGACCTCGGGAGCCCCCCACTAAACTGCGGGCCGCACGCTGCCCCAGGGCCCCTGCATCCGGCGCGCTCACGGTGCGGAGGCTGTGGTCAGGCTCGGGACCCCCGCCCCGACCTCCTGCCGCGGACCTCGGAGGCCAGCGCCCCGGCCGCAAGCCCCGCTGGACGTCCCGGCATCGCTGCCGCCGGCCCCGCGCCGGGCACGGGCTGGGCACGGGCTGGCCCCGCGGCCTCGCTCCGCCGCGCGCCCTTCCCTCAGTCCCCGCCGGCCATGGCCGCTCCGGGCCCCGAGCCGCTGTCGCCGCCACCTCCGCCGGCTCCTTACCCGCCTCGGGGCAGCTCCGGCCGCCCTCCCCGCTGTCCGTGAGCAGCCGTCGGCCCCGGCCCGGGCTGCGGCTCTGCACGGCTGGGGCTGGCGCTGCGCTCCGGCTCCGGCTCCGGCGGGCTCCAGGCGCAGCAGCCGGCGGCTCCGCGTCCGCGCCGCGCTCCCGCTCCCCGAGTGTGCGAGGCAGCAGCGGCGCGGCGGCGGGGCCAGCAGCGAGCGGAGCGCAGCGCCGGCCCGCCCCGCCTCCCCCGCCCGCCCGCCCGCCCGGCTCCCCGCCCCCTCCCCGGCCGGAGGCGGAGCCCGGGCCGCGCGGCCCCGCCGGGAGGGGACCCTGCGCGCCGCTCCCCGTGCCAGGTCCCCGGCGCCCGCGGCGCGGGCCCTCCGCCCCCTCTTCTGGTCACCGCACCGTCGCCCCACCTGCGCTGGCCTCCGGGACCCCCGCCGAACCCCCTCTGCCCTGCTCCAGCACCTGTCTCCCGCTCTGCCCCGGGGGAAACAGGCCCGAGGAGTCTCTTCACAGCCTTCCCCGCTGGGTGCCTACCGCCCAGATCCACCCTCTTTTCATCCAGACCTCGTCACCCGGGCGGCCCTCCCTGTCCCCTGCGCTCCGGGGAGTCCACCCCACCCGCCCCCGGCCGAGGCCGCAGCGTGGTCAGCCTCGGCCGCCGCCAGCCGCGGAAGTGGGGGCGCCGAGGGACCAGCGGGAGCGGCGGGGAGGGGACCCCTGGGCGCTCGAGGGAGGTTGGGGAGGGAACAGGGGGGCGTATCGGAGTGTGAGGCTGGAGCAGCGGCGCCGGGCTCGGGCTACCGGAGGGTCTCCGGGTCACCTGTCCTCGGGACTGCGCAGTGCTGCGGCCACCCGCGTTGGCCGGTGACATACGCACGTTCACAGAGGCCCACGGGTCCCTGTCCCGCGAGGCCGCGCGGTGTCACGGCCCGTGTCACACACCCTCCCAGCGCCTCACACTCCCGGGCACACTCACACTCGGCGAGTCACACACGGTGTCGCGCGCAGCGCCTCCCGCACGCTCACGCACGGCTCCTCTCCCCCAGCTCTGGCTCTCTGGCACCATCTAGAGGCCGCCGAGCAGGGTGGGAACTCCCTTCTGCGCTCGGGTTCTGCACCCCAGGCTGTCAAGTGCCCCAGTTCAATAGAACCTTCTGCCTGCTGCCTGTCGGCTCCAGCGAGTGTTCTAGGTCAGAAGAACGAGGAAGGTCGCGCCTACCGAGTCCCGGTGCTGGGTGTGAACAGGCGCGCGCTGTGGGATGACGGCCCCCGTGCGTCTGGGGTCACCTCTCACTCCCCATCTCTGTCCTCCTCTGGTCCCTATACTCACCACTCTCCTACTCCTTGTCCGTTTCCTTTGCGCTCTCCTCCAAAGCCTGGCCTCTCTCCCTTTGGAATACTTCTCAGGGTAAAGGTGGAATTTGTGTCCAGCTAAGGAGCTAAGCTAGGACTGCCCGAGATCGCTCCCCGAGCGCCGGCCCTCCCCCAGTCTGGACGCCCTTTCTGGCCAGGACCTGCTTGGTCCTCAGCCTCAGGAGCCCACGTCAGGGAAGAGGCTCTAGAAGGGAGATGGGGTACGCTGGTCAAAGGGGAGTGTGTCCTCTAAGTGGCTTTTCTCTGTCCTCTGCAAAGCTTGTACTGGCCCCACCATGGAGCACAGCTCGAAGGAAGGAGTCAGTGGTCCAAAGAGAAGACATCTTCCCCAGAGGAGCTGGCCCCTCTTCCCTGCCCCCAGTGTGAGCCTGCTGCCCGCTGCGCAGCGCTCTCCAGGCTGCTCGCTGGGAGCCATTCAAAGGCTTCTCTGTTCTCCCTTGCTCGGGGCTGAGCAGGACCGGCAGCGGCCGCAGCGACGGAGGAGCTGGGCAGGAAATGCTAATCTCTCAGATGTGCTCTTGCTCCGCCAGCACCAAACCCAAAACCTGCACTAGGTAGCCGGAGCAGAACCGGGCCAGGGCAGCAAGACCAGGGTGGGCCTACCCTTCCTCCCTGCTTCCCCTCCTCTCCCACCCCAGAGGTCAGGCTGAGCTCTGTGGGGACCCGAGTGGGGGCCAATGGAGGTATGGGTATTGGGTCTGTTCTCTTCAAAGAGCGCAGGCAAAAAAGCTGGGACTGGGCAGAGGGTGGTTGGGGTTTAAGGGAGGTGGCATCTGAAAAAGAGAAGCCAGGCTCCTGGCCCTGTACCAAGCTGGGAGGAGGACCAACTGGCGAGTGCGGCATCAGGGGTAGCTTTTGAAACTGATGGCGACTGAGATTCCAGCTAAAACCATGTCTAAAGAATGGAGCCTGGGTGCTGCTAGGTATGGGAGTATCAGGATGCTGGCTGTGGTACGTGTGTAACTGGGGCGGACCATAGAGGCAGGAGGACGGGGATGCTGTAGGTCCTGGAACTGTAACAAAAAAGGTTGCTTTTTGGGTTGCATCTGGAATACTGTTGTGATGCTGTGTTGGTGGTATGCCTACACTATACCCCCAGAAAATCAGCTTACCTGAGACACTGTAGCTGAGCTGTGCGTGTATATGCATTTGAGTGTGTGTCCACGTACATGTATGCGTGTGTGTGCGTGTTGAGAAAGAGCTGTAAATAAAATGCCATTGGGCCCAAAGCTTTGGGTGTGAGGCCGGCACATGTGAGACTGCCTACAGCTGAGAAGCTATTCTGTTATTATGATGTAGGTGGGGTTGTGGCTGGATTCACTGCCCAGATCCTAGGAGAAAAGGAACTGTTGCTAGGAGCCTGGACCTGGGAAGCAGGCCACTACCTGCTATAAGAGCAGAGCTGCTGTTGCATATAGGACTGTAGCTGGGATGCTATTGGTCCTGAAGCTATAGCTGTGATGACAGCATACTGGGGATTGGCTATAGCTCAGATGCTGTTGCCCAGGATTGTAGCTGGGCTGTTCTTGTGTTCAGGACTCTAGCTGGGATGCTGTTAAGCCTGCAGCCATAGCTCTGGAGCTCAGGTGTAGCTGGGAGGCCATTTTCTGGTCATATAGCTGGACCACTGTTGTATGGGGGCTGTAGCTGAGACTGTTGTCTAGGAGACAAGCAGCTGTTCTCTGAGATGCTGTTCTGTGTGGCACGATGCTGCCTGAGATGGGAGCTGACCTGCTGCTGGAGCTCCTCTGCAGTTGTGCTTAGGATGATCCTCGAGTGGTGGTTGCTGGGTCTGCGACTGGCTCCGTGGGGCAACACAAGCAAGTCCTGCCTTGAGGTCTGGGAGACGCCAGGCGCTACAGCTGGGCGGGGGCGGCCGCTCCGCAGAGACCTCAGCAGCTGCTCTGCTGTGGAGCTAGGAAGCCTGTTTCCATTACTGTTTTAACTCTTTTTTTAACCTTGTTTTTCTCTCGGCTGCACTTTCGCTCACTCATTAATTTTGGTATTTTTCTCACGGTGCCTCAGCCCCTGTCACGGCTGCCATGGCAACAAGAGGCAGTGTGCACAGTGCCAAAATATCTGATCAAAAAATAACCAAAATAAGCAAACACCAAGACGGCTGTGCTGGGGGCTGTAGCCCAAGGAGAGCAGGTGGCTCAGATCCAGGAAACCCTGGACTCTCAGGGGACTCCTTTCACTCCCCCTCTCTCCAAGAAAGCCTTGCTGAACCTTCTGATAACCTGGGAGATCCCTTCCCAAGGGACCCCCACAACAGATTCTCCCAGGACTCAGATTTTCAATAGTCCCTGGCCAAGAGGCAGCTTTGCCTGAGGGGAAGGCACAAGGAGTAGGTGAGGGCTGGGGCTTGTTTCCCAGAAGCTGACCATTATTAGAGCTTCTAGGAAGTTCCCTGACTGCCTTACCATACACATCTGTGCCCTCCAACCCACCCAGCCCTTTCTAGGCCCTCCTGTCTTGGCTTTCTCTGCCCTAACACCCTCTTGGCCACCCTGGTTCCATCTTTTTATAACCCATTAAACTGAGGGGATGGACGAAAGAGAGGAAGCCTCCAGCCTCCAGCTTTCCACCCCTCCCAGTTCCTCAGTAGAGGTGCCAGGGAGGGATGCCATAAGAGCGTATGGCGCTCCTAGGCCTATGACCACCTCTGGCTCCACCTGCCGTGGGGAGATTCCTGAACATCCCTGAACACCCCGTTCTGACTTCCCCTCGTGTTTCTTATGTATCTTCTAGTTCCCCAGAGTCCGTCTCTCATGTGACACCTTCGCAGATGTGGTAAAAGGAACAGTGCCTCATGCGAAGGAGGAAGGGTCAGAGCTCTTGGCGCCCCTGCCTTGCTGCCTTCCTCACCCATTGATTTAATGTTTGAGGAAGATTGTCAAAATGTCTGGAGCTCTGGGAACTGGAGGAATGAGGAGGCGCCCCGTCAGTTCCGTCTCAGGCTCGTCACTCACATCCCAAGGTTGAAAGTTTCACTCCCAACACGTCTTCAGCCCCTTCGGGCATCACTAGAACTCACCTCCTGGCTTCAATTTCTGCCCCCAACCCTTCCTCCTAACTTCTGCTCAAGAGCAGTAGTGGCCTTGGCCTCCTGGCAGAGCCTTCCTAGCCTGTTTCCATAGAAACCTGGTAGGGTGTGCAGTGCAGGAAGGGGAGGGAGACAGAAACAGGGAAAAGGAATCAGGCCTCAGGGGTAGCCCGAGGGACCTGGGCATTGGAGAAGAGTGGCAGGAGCTGCTCCGTCCAAACAGAATGGGAGCTGACCCAGTGAGGCAGAACAGAGGTAGCAAGAACTCCCCATCAAGTTTGTTCTGGTGAATTGTCCCCTTCCCTGGCACACAGAGGGATCCCATTAAGATCCTTCTTACCCCAGAACTACCTGGTGGGGATAAATCTGTTTGCAGAGACTCTTTCCATCAGCCTCTAAGACAAGGAACATGGGATACATTTCTCCCCCATGACCTTCCGGCTCTTCTCACCCCTGCGAGTCCTTGGTAGGAAGGCTGGGCAGCCCCAGGACCCGATGGCCGCTGCTGACCCTATGGCGTGCGTCTCTCAAAGGCCCCATTCATCTCTGGGGGCTGAAGGCACCATTGTCCCCTGCAGGAGGTGGTGTGGGGAGTGAGGGGGGTCTGGACTCAGAAGGAAGGAATGCGTCTGGAGAAGTTGCCTCCGGGCTCCAGTCTCAAGGCCCCCACCAGATCTCCATCAGGACTTTTTCACGACCCTGAGCCCTTTCCCCAGTAGCTCCCAGCAGCCTTGGCGCTCCTGGGCAAGGAGGACGAAGTGCCCCTGCGCTGGGAAGCCTCGCCCCACCCCTCCGGTGAACCTTCGCCAGGGCCAGGAGCTGTCCAGCACCTCCGGTCCTGACAGGCCACTGGTGCGCCTAGGTGCCATCGGACAAGGAGAATCCCAGGGGCTTGGAAGCTGTTCCCCACGCAGACTAAGACTCAAACTACAGCTGACTTGGGTGGGCTTGAATAAAGCTCTCTGGAAATCCATCAGTGCTGAGAACTGACCCGGGGAACAAGTTGTCCTCCACCCTATGTGAGCAATGGACCACTCCCCTGACACCTGCTCTTAGGCCAGGCTGGAAGAAGAACCGTGTGAGGTCAGGCCCTGCCTCTGCCCCATCTCCCCCATTTCTCTCTGTGCCCTGTTTCTGTTTTCCTTTCTCCGCCAGCCCTCCTCTCTTCCCTTCCCTGCTGGGCTGGGGGCTGCTTGCTGAATTATCATTTCTCAGCTCTGCTAATGTGCTCCCTGCTGCGGGGAGGGATCATAATTCTGGTAGATGATTAAGTTTCAAATTGTTTTTCTTTGTGTTGTTGAAGATGAGGCTTTAATATGGTCCCTCCTCCATCAGGGAGGGGGCTTTCCCCCATTCCTCTTCTCTTAGCACTCTCCTCACTGATAGGCCAGGTCAAGGACCATGTCTTTCAGGGTCCTCGCTAAACTTTCGTGCAAATAAATGGCAGGAGAGGTGAGAGAGCTTAGATCCCTTGACGCTAGTGTAATGATGAGAAACACCTGTTTTGAAGTCAGGCCAATCCGAATGCAAATCTTGACTCTGTCACGATCTGAGTTACTTCAGCCTCAGTTTCTTCATCTTTTAAATGAGGATACTGGGCTTGAGGAACAGCACAGCACAGCAGTTAGAGTGCTTGCCTAGAAACTGCAAGGCCCTGAGTTCAATTTCCCTGCACCATATAAGCCAGGCAGGGTGGTGCATGCCTGTAATCCCAGCACTCAGGAGACTGAGGCAAGAGGACTGCCATGAGTTCCAGGCTAGCCTGGACTCCATTGTGAGAGTTCAGAACCAGTCCGGACTACACAGCGAGACCCTGTCTCAGGAAAAAAAAGGAGGAGAATACTAAAACTTCATAGTGTATTGTTCAGGATTCAAAGTGATAATGCATTTTAAATGCTTAGCAGAGTGCCTGACTTAGGGCAGCACTCAGGAAACATTAGCGGCTGTTGCTGTACACATGCCCACCTTGCGCCAGCTTGCCTCATCTTCTCTGTGTTCTTAAGCTCCCTACATGCTTATCTGATGTCTACTATTTTCCAGCAACAGGGATTAACTTATCCAGGAAGAAGAGATTGGCCGTCTTGGCTGTCTGCCCTTCAAGCACCCCCTCACCCATTCACTCTCTCCCCCCTTTCAACGGAAGTTCACTCCTATTAGACCCACCCCTGTGCGTTCAGCTCTTCGTTATTAGCCCTGCTCCATTCTTCCTGTTCTCACTGCCAGCTTACCATTTCACTCGATTCTTATCCTCCTAACACACACACACACACACACACACACACACACACACACACACACCCCTTTTGCCTGCTGCATAATTCCTCATTCCCTTTGGTGCCATCAGAGTAAAAAAAAAAAAAAAAAGGAGTAGAGTTTCCAAACTAGCAGAGACCTAAACCATGCTAATACAAACATTAATTAATTTACACTATACAATGAATATATAGCAGATGTTTGAACACTCACATTTAAATTGTGTGCTTGCTTGCCTCTCTGGTTCCTGTATATAAGCTATAAACTTGTGGAATATAAATCTCTTTCTTGGCCTGCCTACTTATCTTCTTCCTCTTGAAACCTGCCACAGAGTCCTTACTCAAGGGGCTAGGGTCATAGCTCAGTGGCTAAAGTGACTGCCTAACTTGTACAAGACCCTGGGTGCAATTCACCAGCACCACATAAAGATTAGCTGGGCCTGGGGGGCCACACACCTATAGTCCCAGCACTCGGAAGGCTGAGGCAGGAGGATTGGTGTGAGTTCAAGGCCAGCCTGGGCTATGTAGGGAGTTCAGGACCAACCCAGACTTGACAGTATGTCCCCCACTCCAAAAAAAGACACAACCAACCAAAACCAGCAAACAAACAAACAGAAAACTTTAGAAATATGTTCCCTCCCTTTGTCTGGAGAAAACGAACACACTTATCTCCAAGACACATAGAATTACCAAGAAGGTAAGCTGGCCTTGCTGAGTTCCCCAGTATGTCAGCTTCCTTTGTCTAAGCATATTTCTGCATGTTTGTCCACTTTTCCTCAAATCTAAGCATAAAAACATAGCTTTTCCTGTTTCCTTGGGTCTTCATTTCTTGTGAAGGTTTTATGTCATATAAAACTTACACTAAGTAAATGTGTTTGCTGTTCTCTATCTAAACTGTCTCTTGTTATAGAGATATCAGCCATGAACCTAATGACAGGTGAGAAAGAAAACATTTTGGCTGGACATGGTGGTATACACCTGGAATCGCAGCTACTCAGAATGGTAAGGCTAAGGCAGAAGGATTGCAAATTTGAGGCCAGCTTGGGCAACTTAGTGACACCCAGCCTCAAAATAAAAAATATGTAAAGGGCTGGGGATAAGACTCAGTGGTGCAGCACTTCCCTAGTATGTGTGAGGCTCTGGGTTAAATTCTCAATTACTCCCAATACACACACACACACACACACACACACACACACACACACACACACGCATATACACATACACACATGCACACACATACAAAGGGAACTTATCACCCAAACACTGGTCTTTTTTCTTTCAGTTTCTACAAGGAGTCATTTCACAGCTGTATGAGAGCTTGTTTCGGTGTAGGAATTAGAAACCACTTTAGGTATTTTAAACAGAAAGGAATTTAGCACAGGAAACTAGTGATTACAAAGTCTTTGAAAAGATTTGTGGAATGGGCTCCAGATACCTCACCAGAAGAGGTAACATGTTTGCCATGCAAAAGGACATCGCTGGAACTATTGATTTAAAGAACACTTTGCCAGAGATGTGCTGTCCAGACTAGACAGTGGAGATCAGAAAGCTGGAAAAGCTGTAACAGGAGAACTTCATGTCTCCAGGAGCCTTCTTTCCAGCAAAAGCTCAAATTAGCAAAAAGAAGGCTTCTCCTTCCTGTTGCCCGTATTCACAAAAGTGCCTCTTTTAAGGTACAGAAGCTGGAGCTATGTAGGCTAGCTCTCCAGTCTCTCTAGCACAGTGGAAGACAGAAGAAACAGAGGACACATGCCAATTGACCATGTTCAACTCTCACTGGAGCCCTGCCCTTTAGGCGCTCATGGTCTACCATCAGGATCAATGCAGGTGGAAATAACGAGCCAGAAAGTGTCTATTTCAGGCCACGTCTCAGTGGCTGAGTCTGGGACAGAGTAGTTCCAAGCTGGTTCCAGACCTAATTTGGAGCTGTGGAGGTCAGTCTCTGAGAATCATTGGTGGGATTAAGCTGAAGTTATTGTGCTGAGGAGAGACTGGAAAAGAGGAGATGGTGACACAATGGTAAAGACATGATGTTCTCCCTTCCTTCAAGGGCTGTGCACAAGAATTCAGGGCCTTAGGTACAACCCCGAGAGAGCAAAGCCCACCTATCGCTGTAGCTTCTCTCATATACAGGCTGCTTTTGGTTTGTGCAGATCTGTGTAGCTTACTTGTCACCTACTTCAAGACCATAATTCTGAAATAAGCCCGAGGAGCACCACCTGGAGAATTATCAAGAACTCAAAGTGGAGCCCACTTTTCAAGTAGGAAGATCAGGAGTCTGGAAAGTTTTGGGGTCCATATCTGCTTTTCTCCTATTCCCTGACTTCAAGTTCAAGTGTGTGTGTGTGTGTGTGTGTGTGTGTGTGTGTGTGTGTGTGTGTGCACGTGCGTGCACGCATGCACACACACACAATGCATGCACATGGTACTGTGGGTTGAACCCAAGACCTTCACTCAGAGTTACATCCCATCCCAGCTCTTTTTCAAAATGTTTTATCTTGAGACAGGATCTCACTACATTTCCAATTCACCCCATCTAGGCTTGAACTTGTAATCCTCCTGCTTTAGCCCCTCAGAGTGATGGGACCACAGGCTTGCACCACCATGCCCGGCCCTGGTAGTTCTTAGACAGGGGAGTAGCAGCAGCTCCAAAGTTCATTTTGGCCCATGGTTTCAGGAGTTGTAGTCCATAATGACCTGGCTCCAGGGACATCATGATGGAAGGACATGATATCGGAAAGTTGTTCACCCCATGGTAGCCAGAAAGCAGAAGAGAGAACAAGAGATTCAGAGGAATAGCTCAGCAGTTAAAGCATTCACTTAGCGAGAGTTAGGTACCCAAGTCGATTCCCTAGCACCACATAAGCTGGGTGTGGTGGCGCATACCAGGCATACCTGTAATAGCACCAAGGAGGCTAAGGCAGGAGGATTGCTGTTGAGTTTGAGGGCCAATCTGGCCTACTCAGAACCAGCCAAGACTACAGAGTGAGACCCTGTCTCAAAAAAAACAAAAAACAAAAACAAAACAACAACAACAACAACAAAAAAAACCGAGAGCTGGAGAAGAAGAGGCCAGGTACTAGATTTAGTCCCAAAAGTCACAACCTCATTATCTACTCTCTTCAATAAGTCCTCCCCAAGTCTATCACCTCTACAAAGACCAACAAATTGTGATCAAATTGTTAGCTCTAACTGATAAAGTTAGAGCCCTCATGATTCAATCACCTCTAAAAAAGCCCATTAGCAACTCGCTTTCAATGTCACCAGCCTTCTGAGGGGCAATTTTGGATCCTAACCATATCAAGCCAATTGGGAGCCATCTTCTTGACCTCTTGTGTTCCTTTCCTCTTTCCCTGTTTTTCTTTTCCCAAATCCTCTGATTTCGTGTAAGTTTTATTGAGTATCTGCTCTCTTCCAGGCACTGTGCTAACACTGGGTGTACAGTGATGAGTGCAGAGGAAGGCGTTCTTTACCAACTGGAGCGCTCCAGCCAGAAAAGTCACCAACTATACAGATAAACCCACGAATAACCATTTATTACAGTTAATAATAGTGTACCCAGGGACAATGATAGAGAGTACTGGGAGTGGGTAATGGGAGAATTTAAGCTCCCTGGAGAGTCAGGTTTGGGGTGTGTGGAGAAGGCCAGACGAGACCTGAAGAACAAGAGTCAGCCAGCCAAGAAGGAAGTGTCCCGGGCAGAAGTGTGTTCCTGCCAAAATGTTAGATGATAACTTTACGGTATGTTGTCTTGACAAGAGGAATTTGATTCTCAACTGGGGATTCCCAAAGGGATAAATATTTAATGGCAGGATTTTTGAGCATGTGACCACCTGATAGACTTCATAAGACTCATCAGCCTTCCAACCAAATTGTATGACTAGGAGGACTGTCTCTGGGAATGTAATGTGTGTGTGTGTGTGTGTGTGTGTGTGTGTGTGCGCATGTGCATGTGTGTGATATGAATACATATTTGTGACTGTGGATGTCAATGCATAAATGCAGAGCTATAGTTAATAATTTTGGCATCTGGAACAAGCAGCAGAAACATACTTTGAAATTCGGGAACATGCCAGCTTGTAAAGAAGTTAGAACACAGCTGAGAAGGAAGATTGTTCTTGTAGCTACATGCCCCCAGGAACCTCCAGCAGCCAGGTTGCCTGTGATTGACCTGAGCCATTCCGCTTCATTCATTCCTGCCAAGTGTGGGTGACAAACCAGCTGGCACTTGTAAAGAAGCATTGGCATTGAAGGAAGAAGGGGGAGAAAGCTTTACAGTCTGCACCGTCTGGGGCTGGGGGAATGGCTCAGTGGTTAAAGCACGAGTCCAAGGCCAGCCCAGGCTCCCTGGTGAGTTCAGGACCAGCCTGGGCTGCAGAGCAAGACCCTGTCTCAAAAAAACTTTGCACAGGCTTTTGGAAAATCGTTCTTTAAAACATAAGCCCCCTCTATATATTTTCAGCTTTTTATTTTTTATAATAATTTTATTGTGGTAAAAAATCCACATGACATAAAATTTAATTTTTTTGTAAATACATGAATTACAAATTCTGTAACGCATTAGAACCATGGGTTTTGGGGAATCAGTGAGTGTCTATGTCCACCCCTTTTTCAGAGGGTCACCCCTTTCCTGTCTGACTATTGCCTCTCATTCTATTCTGCCATTCACGTTGGGGCTTTTTTATGTCATTATTTTCGTGCATTTCATAAAAGACACCCATCTATAGTCAGTCTTTTGTGATTGGTCCATTTCACTGAGCATTATTGACTCTAGGTACACCCATTTTTGTTCAAACACTTTGTATCTGTCTTTCTTTATGGCTGCATAGTATTCCATTATATATAAGTATCACATCTTCTTTAACTATTCCTCTATGGATAGGTAGGTAGGCTATTTCCAGGATTTGGCTATTTTTATAAATTGTGTTTCTATAAACATGGATATGCATGTGTCTTTTTGGTATGTTGACTTTCTTTCTTTTGGGAACATGCCCAGTAGGGCAGTAGCCAAATCAAATGGAATTTTCATTCTCCAGACTGCTTTCCACAATGGTTGTACCAAATTGCATTCCCACCAGCATTGGGGTAGAATTCCTTTTTTTTTTTTTTTCATATCCTCGCCTACAATTGTTTTTTTTTTTTTTTGAATTCTTGACGTAGGCCATTCTCACTGAAGCGAGGTGAAACCTCAGTGTTGTTTCATTTGCATTTCTCTGATGACCAGCAATGAAGAAGACTTTTTTCATATGCTTGTTGATCACAAGTCTTTTGTCTGAGGTGTTACTGGTGAATATCTTTTCCCACTCTGTGCGTTGTCTCTTCACCTTGCTGATTGTTTCTTTTGCTGTGAAAAAGTTTTTTAACTTAATGTTGTCCCTTTTGTTGATTTTTGCTGAGATTTCTTGTGCAGTTGGTGATCTGTTCAGAAAATCCTTTCGTGTCCCTATGTCTTCTAGGATTTTACCTATTTTGTCTTCCAGTAAGTTCAGTGTTTCTGTTTTGATATCCAGTTCTTTGATCCATTTTGATCTGATTTTAGTGCGTGGTGACAGGTATGGGTCTAGTTTCATTCTCTTGCATGTGGAGATCCAGTTTTCCAAGCACAATTTGTTGAAGATGCTATCTTGTGTTCTTCCAGTAGGTTAACTATTTTTGTTTCAAACTTGAGGAATTTTGTATCTTCCTCTGGTTCTGAGTCTGCCTCGGTGGGCTGGGGGTTTTCTGTGTGTTTCTTGCCCCCTGTGTTTTATCATCGTGCTATTGAGTAGTTCTTTGGCTTGCTGTGGTTACTCTTTGAACAAACTATTTTTTTATAGTGGAGAGTGTTGCTCTATGACTGTGTGATATGCTGTCTGTGTCACTGAGGTGGGGTTGTTACAAGACAACTTCTTCATTCTTTCCTACTTGATAGTTGCTACTAGGTCTGTTTTGGAGAGGTTTTTCAGCTGTTAAAGTTGCTAGTCTTGGTACCCTCTAGCCTTCTGGCAGGTCATGCTGGGAGTGGATGCTTCTGGGTGCCTCCAGTGATGGGTGGCAATCAGGCCCACCTGTGTGAGCTCTGAGGCGCAGGCAGGGGTCTGGGAGTAGCTACCTGGATGCCTCTGGCATGCAGCAGAGTTGGGTGCCAAGTAGGCCCAGTTGTGCTGGCTCCGAGGTATAGGCAAGGGTCTGGACCTGACTACCTGGGTGCCCCTCGTGTGCAGCAGTGACGGGTACAGAGCAGGCCCAGTTGCATGGACTTTGAGGTGGCTACCTGGGTGCCTTGAATGCACTGTGATGATGGGTGCCCAAAGGGCCCAGTCACATGGGCTCTGAGGTGCAGACAGGAGTCAGGGCACTACTACCTGCATGCCTCTCACCCACAGCAGCATTGTGTGTCCAGTAGGCTCGGCTGTGTGGACTTTGAGGTGCAGGCCAGGGTCTGGGTGTAGCTACCTGGGTGCCTCTGGCATATAGCAGTAGTTTTTGCTGTGGGGCCTCTGGTGAGTGTAGCTTTATTACTCTGAATTATTACTCTGAATGTAAGCTGAGCCCAGTGCCACAGGACTGTAATCCTAACACTCTGAGAGGCTGAGACAGGAGGATCACAAGTTCAGGCCCATCCTGGACAACTTATTCACTTAGTGAGACACTATCTCAAAATGAAAAATAGGAATAGATTGAAGATGTAGTTTAGTGTGCAGAAGGTCCTGGGCTTAATCCCCACTACCACACACATATGTACATTTACACACACAGATTCTGACTATATACAGGAGTGCATGTGTGTGTGTGTCATGGCAGTGTGTACTTCTGTGGATATGAATAGGTTTTCGGGACTAGAGTATGATAACTGAGAGCTGCTAAGGGCTAGTGCCGTGTTGCTCTCTCCCCTGCTCCTACTGATGGGCTTGGTCCTCCAGCTATCCTTTCCCTGCTGCTGTCAGGAGAAGCAGAGCCTGGAATGATCTGCCCATTGCATGAGTCCCTTCATATTAACAAAAACTGAAAATGTACTGACTGCAACAAGACAAACAGAAATAATATGCTCACATTTACCTTCATTCTATACAGCAAGTAGAACCTGGGCCCATTTCAGTGAGTTTCAATAATTCATCCCAGCTGCCAATGTAGTATTGACATAAAGCTGATTTAACACTAGGGGAGCCAAGGGAAGTAAAGAGCAATCATGCCCTCACCTGCAGCGTGGTCACTGCTGGCTCTCGGGTGCTGTGTGGGAAAGCAGAATCCCAGAATAGAAAAAAGGCTGGGTAGGTGTCTGGCCCCCGTCCCTCCTCAAAGCCATTTGACTTTCTCAAGTTGTCTTCTATTTTCTTCTTGATGTTTTTGGATAGAGACTTTCCACCCCTATCTCTTGGTCGGAAGTTCTCCATAGTCAAAGAGGGGATTCTTAGTTCAGTCAGACCCAAGTCTTTCCTGTATCTCTTTCCATAGAAACAAAACCACAGCAGCCTTTCTTTCCTTCTATCTTTTGTTCTCTCTCTCTCTCTTTCTTTCTGTATAAGGACTGAACGCTGGACCTTCATGCTGAGCTATATCCCCAGCCCTTTTTTAAATTTTGAGACAGGATCTCATTAAGTTGCTAAGATGCTCAGGCTAGGCTCAAATGTGCAATCTTTCTACATCTCAGTTTCACAGAGTGCCAGAATTATGCTGGTTACCACTACCCAGCTACCACTGGTGCTTTCCACAAGTACGGCTGAGGGTTTTTGCTGGAAAGAAAGGAAACCTGATAAGATTGATAGCTTAAATGATACTTAGCAACCCATTTGATTTTCTTCTTCCTCAAAAATAAAACTCACTCATTCCACTCATTCAACATCCCATTTATTTAACAAAAACTTAGTACATACCTACTGCTACCAGGTAAATCAAACAGAGAAGATCCTTGCTGCCGCAGGGCAGGCATACCATGGGAGAGACAGGCAGGAAGCCGATGAACACATCGATGAATGTGCAATTGCAATTGTTGCTAAGGTTCTTTGTTTCTACTCATTCACTCAGCTACCAATTCAAAAAGAGAAATGGTAAGAAAGAGCTTTGGAACAGGAAGGCCTCTGTCAGTCCTGAAGGACAAGTAGCTTGGAGCAGAGAATGGGAGAGTGACCCAGGGAGAAGGAAGGCCACTTATTTCCTGCTTTGCTTCTTGCTGCAAGCAGTTGAGTCAACTGTACTGCAACCTAGTAGGAGAAAAGGAATTGGGGAAAAAAAATCCCGAGTTCAAATCCTGCTTTTGTCATTTTACAGTCAGATGCCTTGGGCAAGTTATTTCTTTCAACTCTCAGTTGCCTCATCTATAAAAGAGAAATGGTAATATTTCCCACTGTATAAAGTTGTTGTGAAGAATCAAGTGAAATCATGTTCTACAGCACTTTGTAGGGTGTTGTTAAATTACTGTTGTTGCTATTATGATTCCCTTCAAATGTTCCGAGTTCTTTATCATCCTTAGTCTTCAACAGCCTTTGCTTGTCCCATCAGCCGAGATCACATCCCTCTGCTTCTACTCAAACATTTCCTTCAAGTAACAGCCAAAATGTGTTTCACTGGAAAACACTTTTCTGACTCCCACGTCAGTGGTTATTCAGCATATGTAAGAATCCTTGTGTGGGTTGAGGATGTAGCTCAGTGGTCGAGTACTTGCTTAGCATGAATTAAAGGTAGGATTCCAGCCTCAGCACTGCAGAAATGAATAACTAAAAACAAATAAAATCCCACACATCGTTGTGTGTGCCTATCATAAGGAGATTCTTTGTTTTTTGTTTGGTTGGTTTTCAAGGTTTTTTTCCCTCATAGTTTGCCCAGGCTTGCTTTAAATTGCAATCCTCCTGCCTCAGTCTACTGTACAAGTAGCCAAAATCATAGCAATGTGTCATGCCTTGCATCTATTCAATTTTAACAAAATACCATAGTAAGTTAGATGGTAGCATAAGGAGAAATGGAAACTAAAGAGAAATACACAAGTATCCTCCATATTACCTCTGCAACTTTTCTGGAAATCCAAAACTATGCCAAAATAAAAACCTTATTTAAAAATGCAGATTCCTATGCAAATTAAAACTGCAACATCATCTCATACTATCAGAAGGAAAAACCTCAGAAACTAAACAATTATTGGTGAAGATGTGAAGGAACTGGGGAATTTGCACACTTTCTGTGAATATGTAAAATGGCATAAGCTCTACAGAAAGAATAGTACGACCATTCTTCAAAAAATTTAAAAAATAGAATTACTATTGATCTGGCAATTGCAATTCTGGATATAAATTCAGAAGAGTTGAACCTTCTCTTGCTCTGGCTCCATAATAGCTTCCTATGGCTGTGTAACACATTACCACAGACTTAGTGGCAAAAACAAATACAAATTTACTCATAATTCTTTCATCCCCTGCAAAAATAAACTCAAAATGAGTCAAAGACCTAGTATAGGATCTGAGAATTTAAAACAGCTACAAAGAGAACACAGGACTTCAAGGTATAGGTGCAGGCAATGGCTTCCCAGATGGGACCCCGATAGCTCAGGAATGGCAACAAGAATCAGCAAATGAGATTGTGTCAAGTTTACAAGCTTTGCAAGTGAAGGCCACAGTGAAGCCAGTGAAAAGACTTGCGGCCTGCAGAGCGGGGGCGGGGGTGGGGTGGGGGAGCCCTGCCAGCTACTCTTCGGCCTGAAGAGTATCCAGAATACAGAAAAAACTTAGCTCCAAAAGAACAAACAGTCCAATCAGAAAATGTGCAAATGCACTGAACAGACACATCTCGAAAGAAGAAATACAAACGGCCAATAATTATATGGAAAAATGTTTAACATGTTTAGTCATCAAGGAAATGCAAATCACAACTATGTTAAGATTCCATCTCACCCCAATCAGAATGGCTATCATCAAGAATACAAAAAAATGCTGAGGATATTGGGTGAGAGGGGAAGAAACCCCTCTGCACTGCCAGTTGGAATGTAAATTAGTAAAGCTACTTCAGAAATCAGCATAAAAGTTTCTCAAAAAACTAAAAAATGGAACTACCATATGATCCAACTATATCACTCCTTCATATATATCCAGAGTAATTAAAGTCAGCATACTACAAAGATACCTGCATGCCATGTTTACTGTGGCACGATTCACAATGGTGAAGACAAGGCATCAGTCTGGTGTCTGTCTATGGGCAAATGGGCAAAGAAAATACGATATATATATATATATATATATATATATATATATATATATATATGTCTACATACATATATGTTTATTCAGAAGAGCAAAATTACCTCTTTTGCAGGAAAATTAGTGGAAAATCAGGTTAAATGAAATAAACCAGACTAAGAAAAATAAATGTCACATGTTCCCTAATATCTGGAATCAAGAAGAAAAAAGAGCATGAAATTAAATGGAAGACTATTAGGCAAGAAGAAGGGTCTAAGGAGAGGCAGAACCAGGGTTGTGAGATATGATCAAAGTACGTTATGTGTATATGCGGAAAGCCACAAAGACACCCAACTCTGTCAAATTAATATGCAACTGATAAATATGTATACTGTTAAAATTGACTCATGGATCAAAGAACATAAGAACAAAATTGTAACATTTTTGAAAGAACATAGAAGTGTAAACTTTTGTGACCTTGGACATGGCAATAGTTTCTTAAATATGACATTAAAAATACATGCAAAGACAAAAAAAGATAAAATGTGTTTCATCAAAATTTAAAACTTTTGTGTATAAAAGAACATCATCAATAAAGTAAACGCATGCTTTCCATTTTATTAATTTATTTATCTGGAAATCATATATCCAATAAGTTTGTAGTGCTCAGAAGAGAGAAAACATTCCTCCAACAGCAACAAAACAACCCAAATTTTAAAATGAGTGAAGGACTTAAATGAATACTTATCCAAAGAAGATATATTAATGCTCAATGAATACATGAAAAGTTGCTCATTATCATAAGTCATTAAGGAGCTGCAAATCAAAACCACACTACCACTTCTCATATCCAATGGTAGATTTAGTTAAGAAAAGTGACAAGCATTGGCAAAAATGTGCAGATATTGGAACACTTGAGCACTTCTCATGGGAGGATAAAAGGATGCAAGAACTGTGGAAAATAGTTTGCTGGCCCTTTAAAAGCTAAACATAGAATTACTATATAACCCAGCAATTCCATTCCCCAGTGTAAACAAGTTCTCAAACAAATACTTTTATTAAATCTCTGCCTTCCAGCTGACTCATGTGGAGCCGCTGACAAAAGGATCCTTCACCCATCTTGGCTCCACCCCCTCAAACAAATACTTTTATATGAACGTTCATAGGAGCAATATTCACAGTAGCCAAGAGAAGAAAACTGTTCGATGCTCATCAATGGGTGGATGAATAAAATTCAGCAATAAAAAGAAACTAAATACTAGTATAGGCTACAAATGAATGAGTCTCAAAAACATTGTGTTAAGTGAAATAAGTCAGATATAAAAAGTCACGTGGTGTTTGATTTCACTTCCATGACAGGTCAAAGGTAGGTGAACTCACAGAAAGCAGGTTGTGGTAGCCAGGGGATGGGTGGCTGTGGCCTGCACAGGATGTGAGTTCACTTAAGAGATGGTGAAGTGTTTTGGAGCAAGATAGAGGTGATGATAGCGCAACATTCACGTGTACTAAACACCATTAAAAGTACACTTTTAAGTGTCTGATTTTTTGTCACATAAATTTTACCTCAATTTTTTTAAAAAGCAGATTTCTTGGGCCTTGCTTACAGAACCTTTGACTCAGCACCTCTGATTCCCAGGTTCTGAATTGTCAGTGAGTCACTTGGATCCCTCCGGTGTAGCTGGCTCACGTTTGAGAAACATCACTGAACTATGTTAAGCTTCCTGCTGATCCTCTTCCACCATTCCCGAGTCTCCCCCTCATTCCTGTCCGACTCTGGGTAGCTATCTATGTCTCTGTTTGTCTGTCTGTCTGTCTCTCTCTGTCTTGCTAATGTACATCGCAATCATAATTACTCATCCTGCATGTCTCTTTACTCTAGAATGTAAACTCCGTGGGGGCAGGGCTTATGTCTTTCTTATTCCACATAATATCCCCAGCATCTAGAAATAGCACCTGAATATTACACATGCTCAAGTAGACCTAGAGTGAACTGAGTGACTGAATTAGGCCAAGGAGGAGGAATCTGAGTAAAAGAGGAAAATTCTAAAAGCTCTCAAGCCTAAGGACTCACAGTCTAAGTGGTGGGTCCAAAGTTTAAGCACTTTCGTCTCCATGACTTTCCATACAGGGAGCAGTATACCAGCCCACAGTATGAAACCAGCTTGTGTAATGGTTTGTCCCTGAAGAGTCTCAGCTTGAAATTTAATTGCCATTGCATTGGTGTTAAAGGGTGGGAATGCCAGGCGGTGATCCACCGTGAGGGCTCTGCGAGGTGGGGCTGTTATGCTGGTCCTCTTAGCTCTGTCCTGTGTGTGCTTAATTGCCCTCCGGATGCCAACCTTCAATCTTGGATTTTCCATCCTCCAGAACAATGAGCCAAATAAACTTGTATAGTTTGTGATTTTCCCAGTCTGTGGAATTTTATTATAGCAGCAGAAAACAGACTGCACAGTGGGGAAAAGCAGCTTTCTCCAAAGGCCAAACTGGGCTCTCCTTGAGGAGGCATCTAGGAGCGTGTGGCTGAGGCTGGAGAAAGCAGTCTTGCTTCTGTGACCCTGGAGGCTCGCATCCTGAGGCACACAGCTTTGCTGGCATCTCCTAGCTGGTAGACTCTGGCCAGGTTTTCTTGGCCTCCCTGGCTGGTCGCATAGTGCCTTTTGGCTGAGTGACTGCTCTTACTCTTGGCCGCTTCCACAATGCCTTAGAGCACACAGTCAGCAGAATGGTTTCTCTTGCCATCACCGAGCTGGGCCTGGGCCAACCTCTGTTGCCTGTACTGGCTTCTTAAGCCTTGTCCACACTGCAGGAAGCACGACGTAGCCAAGAGGGTGTAGGTGAGACATGCAGGGGACAGGCTGGAGCCTCAGACCTGGCCCCCTCATCTGAGCCAGCACAAATGTAATTTTCTCCTCACTGCTCTCACTTGTCTTACCCATGCCCTCTAGAGCCAAATAATATTTCTCTCTCTTCCTTCTGAGTCTCTTCTAAGAGGTAGAGTGAAGATTTCCAACTCTGCACTGAATTTTTAGACTGTCATTGAACCCTAAATCAATCAACATTTCCCACCCCATACACACAGACATAGAGAGAATCCTTTAAAATAGAGAGTCAACATGCTTCAAAGAAAAAATAGAATTCTTAATTGTGTCATTGGCTCATTATGTGGCTTTTTCCAAAGCCTCAAATTCTTCCCTTGACATGAAAAAAAATCACTTACATTGAATGCCTACTACAGACCAGGCGATGATGCTTAGAACTTTATCTGCCTTATCTCATTTAATTCTCATGTAATGTTCTTACCAGGTAATTATGTCCTAAGAATTTACATGTGAAATATAATTTAAATACAGATGATATCTAAAACATGTAAATAACAAGTTTAATAACTTCCCCTATAATGTATGTATTTATTAGGGTTCATGAAGAAACAAACTTAATAGAAATTATTTATATGGAAAAGAGAATTTATTAGAACACTTTACAAGTCCAATGAGGGAGTCCAAAACAGTCACACATGGGAGTTAGAGTCCAGTAGCTTCTCAGAAGTGAGACAGAAGAACACCAGCCTGAGACCCCAGGACAGCCAGCACAAGCCTGTGCCATGAACTGATGTCCGAAGGTGACGGTGAAGACCTGAAGACCGGAGTGGGTTGGTGATGGAGATCAGTGAGGCAAAGACAGGGGTGAAAAAAGGCAGTTGCACAGAGAGTGTGAGGCAGAGCTAATCTGACCCAGATCTCGCCACATGAACATCTAGAAGAAGCTGTGACACTCTTCCTTCTTCTTTCCTTTTTATCTAGTTGGGCCTGCCAGTCTATTGGTCGGGCCACCCATATCTACCGTGGGTTTTCTCCCCTAGTTTATAACTCATAAGTAAAGTACTCACACCAAGTTTTTCCCTATAAGTGAAAGATACCCTAATCCCTTCAAGTTATTATAATCCTTTCAACAGGCACAATTATTAGTATATAATGTGCCCATGATACCTTTTTTCAGTGCTGGGGATTGAACCCAGGACCAATTAGACAAGGGCTCTATCAGTTTATTCTAACCTCAGCCTCTTTTGCTTTCTCTATAGTTTTATTACCCTAGATGATACCTTAATAATTTATTTTATCTATTTTAAAAATATATATGAATGCAATCATATTGTATATGCGCTGCCAAAGCAAGCACATGAATTCAATCATATTGTATATCTTTGAGTTTTAAAAACATACTGTTATCTTTGTAAAATTCATTCATTTACCTGGTTTCATGTATCTAGAGGTAGTGATGCTATTCTTGATGTACATCCATTGTGTAAATACCACAGCTGATTTTTCCATTCATAAAAGATGAACATGTGCTTCTTTCTCCTTCTGGACATCATGAACATTATCATACATGAGTTGATGTATTGCGATCCAAAATTCTCTAGGGTGTGGAATTATAGTAGAATTGTTATATTATAGACTATGTAATATCTTCAGCTTAATGGACAAGTCTAAAGATTGTTTTCCAAAATGATTGCAATATGCATTATTAAGTATCTTCCTCATTTCACTGATGAAGAAACTGAAGCTCAGGAAAGTTCATCAGTAGCCCAGGGTCATCCATTCTACAAGGCGAAGCTTGGATATATATCAAATCAATCAGGTTTCAAAATCCATGCTCTTGACCAACTCACTGTCTGCCATTTGCTTTAATTAAGGTACATTCAACCAGAAAACCGGTAATAATTCAGTGGCTTAAAAGGTATGAGTGGTTGCTGGGCCTGGAGGCATAGGCCTATAATCCCAGCATCTCAGAGGCTGAAATAGGAGAATTGCAACTTTGAGCCCAGCCTGGGAAATTTGGCAACTTAGAGACATGTTGTCTAAAAAAGAAGGGAGGTGGTTTGGAGATATGTAAAAGTCCTGGGTATATATATATATATATATATATATATATATATATATATATATATGTGCTCATTTCTCCCTCACATAATGATCTGAGGCGTGTTCCAGCTCAGCAGGCAGTCCTGTTTTACTCTGTCACTAGAAATCAAAGTTACCTTACTATTTTGTTATAGGGTACATGGTTCAGGCCATATTGCTGTCATGTCTGAGACCCTTGTGGTACGACAGTGGGAATCCGTGCAAATTTCCAGGGCTATGGCTTGGTTCTGTATCACTTCTTTACAAAGTTGTGTGGCCATATCTAGATACAGAGAACACTATGAAATACAATTGGCTGGACATCCACTCCCAGTTCAATTCTTTTTTACCATAGAAAAAGGGGGCATGCATTTTGGTGAATAATTAACTATCTTACTATACCGTGTTCTTCACCCACTCACCTCTTATTTCTGAGATTACGTCTTCCCTGCTTAATAACTTCTTCCTTCTTTTCTATCTCATGACAATCTCAACAGTAACTCATGCAATCAAGTTAAGGAAGTCAATGATTTTATCCTAGGTGGTGTTGGACAAAATGAACAGAAGCATTATCAAGTTGTCTCTACTAAACATATTGTGAAAGTTTACTTCCTGTAAGGCACCGAGCACATACAAAGGTATCACGGTGGCAAGCTTCAGAAAACAGCATACATGGATGCAGGTTAAGGGCACTGCATAGACAGCATGAGGCAGAACCAATCTGGCCTACATATCTCCATGTAACACACACAGAGAAGATTGGATGGATGGTGCACGTGTGTGCGTGTGCATGCACACACATGCACACACACACACTCGTGGGAGAAATGGAACCCCACAAAGGTTGATGCTATGGAAGAGCTTCGTACTTCGAGGGATCTCTGGACACTCCATCTCCCTCAGGACTATATATAGTAGCATAGTCCATGACACTGATAGGTCATTCAGGCCTTGGTCTGTGGAAATTGTAGCTTCTTATGCTGAAGCTGTCCTATTTAATGTTAAGTGCATCATAACACATTTTATACATATATTATACACATCATAACACATTCAATACCTAAAGGCCTCCTTCAGTAGAAAATGCTGTTTTGCAAGGGCATGAATTCTCTGTGCTTGTTGGGGAGGCCTATGTGGATTGCAGAAGAGACTGAATAGATGACTGCTTAGACCCCTTCCAAATCCAGGCCAGTGTGCTTAGGTCAGATGATGTGGTTCTCAAGAGCCAGGCACTCTGAGCCATTAGCTTCTTGGTTTTCTTCTGCCTCAGAGAAAAGACCCTCCCCCACCCCCCACCCCCCGTCCCCCCACACACAGATGGTTTATCCTGGAAATCTGGAGAGCAACTGGGGACCTGTGGGTGTGCACAGTGATAGGGTTGGGTAAGAATCCATCGGGCGGACCTCTAAACTAGGCTCAGCCTGTTTCCTCATCTGTAAAATGTACCTGTAGCTGTGAAAGTAGTAATTATCTCTATTTTACAGATGCAGAATGCTAGGCTCCGAGCGGTTAACTTGCTCAGGAATTCACTATAAAAAGCGGAGTCAGGATTCAAGCTCAGAAATTGGACTCCAGAATTGGAGTTTGTCATTACCAGGGGACGGCTGTTGGAGCGCAGGGGAGTGGGGTGATAAGGGAGGAGATAGCACTGTCACATTTAATACCGTTATCCACTGTTAGATGTTTCCTGGTTTCCAAGTCGTTAACACAAGTGTGTTTTAGTGTTATTGTAGATGAGCGAGAAGGACCAAGAGCAGATATTCAAGTGACCCGCCTCTCCCATGCCTTCCTCCTCAGATTTACAGCCTCTCGCAGGCACGGAGTAATACAGCAGGCACATTAACACAGGCCTGGGGCGCCTGCCACCCAGCGCGGATGCAGAAGGGCCGGGCTCTGCAGGATGCCGCTGACGCTCCCTGCCCCCGGCGGAGAGGAGGCTGGCAGGAGGGAGGAGGGGTGGTCGTCACGGTTTATGCGCCTCCAGAGCTTCGGAGCAAGATTTCCCCAAAAAGCCATATTAAATAAATAAAAAGAAATTCAGCAGATGGGAACATGAATCAATGAAAACTCCCAGATGAGTGCAAAGATTTATGTCAAAAAACAAAGCATCCACATCTGGGAGCTGCCTGTCTCCTCTCGGCAGCGGGCTTGGAATGGATTCTCGCGTCGCTTTCCGCCTCCCCAGCCCTGGGAGAGGACAGGAAGAAATAAGGAATGAAACCCATTTCAAAAGAGTCGTTTATAATCAGAAACGATGGCTGCTTTCCCCGTCCAGGCTGGAGGGGCCTCCGTGCAGGCGCGGGGCCTCGGTGGGGCCCAGGAGCGCGGGGACAAGCCGCCACCCGGTCTGGCTCACCCCAGCGCCCCGCACTGCAGCCGGCCCAGCTGGGCGGCCCCGCGGGGTCACGTGGCTGGGGCAGCCCAGCGAGTCCGCGGCGGCTTCCGCAGGTTGTCCACCACGCTGGGCCGGATTGCAGCTCCCAAGGAAGGGCAGAGGCGTGGGAAAGCGTGCACTGCAGGTGGAACTGGCTGGGCCGCGCAGGGGTTGGAGGGCAGAGGCCCGACCCTGGTAGCTGGTGGGTGGGTTCAGCGTCCTACTCTGCCCAAACTGTGTGTTTTGGGGCAATTTTACCTTTCTGACTAAGGGTTTCATCATCCGCAAAAGGGAGTGATAGCATCAGGCTCTTAGAGGAGATGTGGGACGAGAATTAAAAAAAAAGAAAAGAAAAAAAAAACCGCATGCAAGATACTTAGCACAGTGCACATGTGCAGACTTGTGAATGAACGTGAGCTTCTGTGATTAGAATGAAAGCCCAAGTTCTCACCATACTCAACGAGGCTCTGCCATACTCCCGGCTCCCAGCTTCAGAGAGGCCACTGACCCCACTCACCACGGGGTGCCAGCTGCATTCACCTTGTCTGCTACCCACTAGCCTTCCTTTCCCGGCCTGGGGACCTGTGCGGGTTCCTGTCCCTGGAAAGCTCTTTCTCGCCTTCTGCTTCACCCTCACTCTGCTCTTGCTGTGGGTGTCAGCTAACTTGTCACACTATTTGGGAAACTCTTCCTGACTCCTCCCTCCCCGTATGTGGTCCTTCTGCTCTGTGCTGTCATAGCAATCTGAGTTCCCCTAACCTGCAAGGTTCCCGGAGGAGGTGTCTCATCAGTTTTGTCACATGCTTAATGTCCATTGCCTGGACAGCTCGCTCCTCGAGGCCGGAGCCCAGCCTACTGCCTTCATTGCAGCATCCCCAGCCCTGTGACGGTGACTGGCTGCGGCCCTCCGCTTGCAGTGATGGAGGGGCTCTGATGCCAGAGGGAACCCGGGACCTCATGTACAGTTTCAGCAGCTAAAATCATCTGTATGCCAGGTCCTGTGCTGGGCATCAAGAGCACAGACACATACAATTCTATCTCTGACCTCATGGAGTTCATAGTCCGAAGGCCAGGACAGAACAGAGCACAGCAGAGACAGGCTGGAGACAGCACTGAGGGTGTGTGTTGGGGGTGTGGGGGGAGGGGGGTGGTTCCTGTGAGGACCCAGCCCTTGGCTCCAGATGATATAAGTGTACTAAGCTGAGTGCTTTTTCTGCATTACTGAAACAACTGTCAGATAGGCCTGTCTTTGTCCTCTGTACAGATGAGACATAAAGATGTGAAATATCTTGCATAGGTCCACACAGATAGTAATGGCAGAAGTGGCATTTAAACAGGGCGTTCTGAGTCAGAGCCAGAGCTCTGAAATACTTGGCCATGCTGTCTCAGAGCAAACAGCTGTGAGAATGCCCTCACTGCCCTGGCTCAGAGCTCTGTGCTGACGGCAGAGGGGCACTACTCTTTGGTGGTCCCTGTTGCAGGACTGCTACCTGCTCCCCCCACCCCCACCAGCAGAGAGCTGGTGGAGAGTTCTACACGTGAAGCCTAACAAGGAAGTTCACGCCATGCAGAGGGGATCTGCAAGTGCGCCGCTAAAAACAGAAGCATCTCTGTTTTCTGGGCTCACGTCACCAGCACTTCAGGCCCAGTCTAAGCCTTGCACGCAGCTCTGAGGGGCAGTCTCACCCTTCACACCCTCACCTGGTGTTAAGCTCCTGCTCCCTGTCCTACCAGAAGTGTTTGTCCTTCTTTCTTTTTGGTACTGGAGATCCAACCAACCAGGGCCTTCACAACTGAGCTATATACCCAGACCAATTTTTAGTTTTAATCTTGAGACAGAGTGTACCTAAATTGATAAATTGCCCAGACTAGGCTTAAACTTGTGATCCTCTTGCCTTAGCCTCCCAGAGTGCTAGGAGCACGGGCCTGTGCTGTGGGACCCCGATTTTTTTCCTTTTTTTTTTTTTTTAAGACAGGGTCTCACTGAGTCACTAAGTTGCCCAAACTGGACTCAAACTTGAGACCTTCCTGATTCAGCCTCCTAGATTGCTGAGATCATAAATTTGTGCCCAGCCATCATACCTGGTTACTGGGAGCTTTTTTTTAAAAATGGTACTGGGTACTATGGTTTGAATCTGGAGTGTTCTCCAAAAACCTCTTGCATTTGGATGTGGTGGAATAACTGTGAAGTGGTATACTTTTGGGAGGCAAGGACTGGCTGGAAGGGGCGGACGCTTGGGGCTTGCGATGGAGGGATTGTGCCAACTTGTTGAGACTGGGGATTGCCCGGGGTAGAGCTTTTTGGTGTGTTATTGACTTGTGGGCCAGAAAGTAGGGAAGAAGCTCCCAACCTGGGTGGGCCTTGCCCAACTGGCAGCTTAACTAAGGAAAGGAAAGAAGAAAAATCATTGTTCTAACTTCTTCCTGGGACAGCTCTACCCTTGCCTGAGTCTCCAGACATGGCTGGTTCTTGCTTCACTTGGCTTCTCTCTGCAGCGGGGTGAGAGGCTCTCAAGCCTCTGTTGGTGCTTCCACTGTTGGCAGCTGCCCAGGAAGAGGCTCTGTGAGGCCTTCTGAAACTGTGAGCTAAAATAAATCTTTTCCTCTCTTAAGCTGTGGATGTCAGGTATTTTGTCCCAGCAACAAAATTGGAACTAAGACAGTGGGGCTCGACCTTAGGGCCTCATCCTCAGCATATTTTCTTTTTTTGATTTTTGATTTTGAGACATCTCACTACATTGCCCAGACTAGGCTTGAACATATAATCCTCCTGCTTCAGCCTCCCAGAGAACTGGATTACAGGTCTCCACTACTGGGCCCTGCTAGAGAGCTTTTTTGAAGGTTGGATTCCCATCCATGTACTTTATAATGACAGCCCCTCCTGCCTTTCTGGATGCCAAGAGTAGGCCATGGTTCTGGGCTTATGGGATCTGCTCTTTGGGGTCTTCTCTGCTGAGGCCTGGCTGAGATTAGGAGGGATGTTCCTGCCTTTCCCCCCAGTACATGGTGAATTCTGACCACAAGTCACAGCTGCACATCTGTTGAAAAAGACTAGCAGGTGGTGTAGAACGAGAACTCAGGCTAATCACTGTCACCATTAATGAGTGACAGGCGCTACGCTGACTAAGCATTTTATATGCCCTTTATTTCACAAATGAGAAATTGAGGCTCAAAATATCAATAAACTTTCTCAAGTCCATATAGCCAGAAAGTAGTTCAGGATTCCAACCCAGCTGATTAGGACTCCAGAACCCAATCACTATACACTATACTGTCATTTAAGTGTCGGCAACACAGAAGGGAGTTCCAGAAAATGGCAAAAGACAGAACTAAAATGTGTGCAACGCTTGCACTAGGGGTCAGAAGGAGGAGAAAGCAGCAGGCAAACAAAAATGATGAAGTAAACAAGAGAAACGCAATACAAGGGAAACTGGAGGGAAGACAGACTCAAGGGCCTGATATGCAAGAGGGTGATTTATACAGGACCTGGTGACTAGCTAAGTGTGGGAGTGTGTGACACCTTTAGGGTGGCTGTGCAGATCACAAGAAATCCAGAAGCAGGCCAGAGTGAGAGAGGGGCTCAATTTGTAGGCTTGACTCTACAATACAGATCCTTCCTGGGTTCTAGCTGTATCCTCCCCTTGGAAGTCCACTAGATGTACCTCCTTCACCTTTCTGTATCCCAATTAGATTTTTTTCAAAGGCAAGCTTCAGTAAGTTTCTAGAATTTTTAGTAAGAGTCAAAGTCAATGTGGGGGAGAACAGGGAAGGAAACTGAATCCATCCTGAGTTCAAGATTTCTTTCCTTGGTGGCTGGGGGAAATAATACAATAGACAGAAAGAAGGAGCAGGATGATGAAGTTCAGTGTCTTTAGTTACTTTTTCATTGTTGTGACTCAATACCTGACATCCACAAATTTAAGGGAGGAAAGGTTTATTATAGCTCACAGTTTCAGAAGGTCACAGTCCATTCAGGGGTGGCCAGCAGCAATGGAAGTACATGGCAGAGGCAGACGTGGAGGCGACTTCTCATGACATCACAAACAGGAAGCCAAGTCAAGGCAAGTCGAGACTGTCCTCCAAGGAAGGCAGGAAGCAGCTTATATATCCTTCCCGGTCTCATCCCAGTGATCAGCCCCTCCTGGATCCAGGTGTGGAAGGTATGGTAAACTCCCACTACACGCCTGTAATCCAACTTACATGCCTGTAATCTAATTTACATGTCTGTAATCCACCCCTCCAGACTAGGCCCCAATCTCCCAACAGCACATGGTTCCATAGACAATCTGTAACATTCAAATACATGAGACTTTTGGGGGACATTCCAGATCCAAACCACAATATTTAATATTTAAGATTTAAAAAGGGAAGGTCAACTGAGTAAATGCTTTGGGTCCAAAAGCCCACTGGTATTTATTTAGATGGGCTTTGATGATACCAGTAATCTCAGCATCAGAAGAACAGGGATGGAAGCTGGGAGACAATGTTATAAGGCAAGACAGTCACGGTTCTACGTGGGAGGCAGCATGTATGTTAATTTAAAAATCTGGTAGTAGAGAAAAGAAACAAAATGGCAGCTGAAAAGGGCAGGAGGATCAAGATACGGAAGGTCTATGTATATTTCATAGGCAAAAGGAAAACAACTACAACAGGTAAAAGCTTTGGCAGGAGGGTCAGGATAATTATAGTGACAAGGTTCAAGAAAACACAGGAAGGGAAAGGGACTAAGAACAAACACAGAGTTTGGCCTTGGAATAAAGGGAAGACTCAGATCTCTCCAAAGGAGCCTACATTCTTGTCATTTCCTCTAAATCACAATCAAGTCTTATATTTATTTGTGTGGTGTAAGATTAACAACCAAGTATACTCACAGCTACTCTCAAGTTAGGTTTTTTTCATCATCATCATATGTAGCTACTACTTATTGACTATGTGCCTAGAAATTTCCACATATCACCTCATGAAAAAGGTACAATTCATATTAGTCCCGTCTTACAGGTGAGAAAACTGAGGGAAAAGAATTCTAATCAACTGGACCAATATAGCCTGGCTGATCAGTGGGAGAGCTATTTTAGATGTTGTACAATCGAATTCTAGCATCCCTGATCTTGTGTGCTGTTGCCTGACATGTCAAAGAGTTGAAAATGGTCCCCTCTAGGAAATAGGACCCGAGATAGAAAGCATGTGGCAGAGGTCTGCTGCTTTTTGAAATAAACCTTTAGTACTATTTAACTTTTTACTAGAGTAGAAGCTCTTTTAACGACCTCTCCTGCCCTTCTCTATATTATCTTTTCATTAGTAATGAAAAGATAATTTCAATTTCATACATCTTTTTATCTGAGGGGTCAGATTCACTGAGCTTGGCATGCTCTCTGCTCCCTGCCAGCAGGCTCTTCCTTAACACACTTCACACTTAAGTATAAATTGTTTGACCACCTGACCACCCTACTAGGTAGCATTTCTTCTACATGTTCTCTTAAAAATAAATGAAACACAACAAAACATTTATATAAGGGAGTTTGCATTCTTTCTAATAAAATATTCTCACTAATACAAAGCAAAAAGAACTGGTATCAGTGCTGAGGTGATGACTCATCCTTCTCAGGGATAAAACTGAGGTCACTGGTCTAAAAGGGACAGGGAGAAGATGAGGACTTAACCTTCTCCAATTTTTTCCCCCACTGCCACGCAACCCCTCTACCAGCTCAAAGCCTTTCTTAGATCCCTCCCCTGCTGAAACACTTCCTACATGTCCCTCACCTCATGACAGAGTCCAGAAACCTTCAGGACATGTGAGCTTTATAATCTGACCCCATTTACCTCTCCATACTGAAGGCCTATCATCATCCTGTGTCCATCCCAGCCCTTACACCTCCCCAACAATAGCGATCCTAAATTGTGTGTTCTTACTGAACTGTGGGACTGCACCAGCAGTCTTCCTTGTATGAACTGGGCTTTTCTTTTTCCTTGGGTGAGTTCCCAGTCATCACTCAGGTTGGTCAGGTTTTTTGCTTTTGTATTTTTGGTTTTTGAGACAGGATCTCACTCTGTAATACAGGCTGGTCCTGAACTCAGTACGTAGTCCAGACTAGCCTCAAACTCATGACTATCCTTCTGCCACAGCTTTCCAAGTTCTGGGATTACAGGTGTGCACTGCCATGCCCAGCTAATGCTTATGTAGTGCTGGAGAACTGAACCCACAGCCTTGCATATACTTAGCAAGCGCTTTAACCATTGAACTACACACCTACCCTGTGGTCAGTTTTAGATGCCACTGCTTCTAAGAAGTCTTCCCAACTTTTAGGCCTAGCTATGGAACTCTCATGGGTATTGTATCATACATTGCCCCACACAGAACTTGCTGGTTTCCAAAAAAAACCACACTTTCCAGTATACCCGGTCTGGTGTTTTCACCTCCCACACTAATTCTTTACTGGCTTTGTAAGTTGCTTTACTCAGTAGACAGCAGGAGAGGTGGTGTTGTGTAGGCTCCCAGATTAAGCCTTAAGAATCCTGGCAGTTACCATTTTTGTACTTTCAGAAGCTCTGAGCCATCATATGAGAAGTTCAGCTGGAGAGGCCATGCAGAGCAACGAGGCCCTGAAACTACAAAAAGAAGGAGGCCTAGCCTTTCCAGTGCCCCAGTTGTCTTCATGACTCCTGTTTCAGCTGCCATCTGACTGTAACTTCATGAGAGACCCCAAGTGGGACCAGCAGAATTGCCCAGCTGAGCCCAGCCGATTTGAAGAACTATGAGAGATAAAATGATTTTTTTAAGCCACTAAATTTTGGAGTGGTTGTTATGATACAATAAATGACTAAAACACCATTCCAAACTTTAATTACTTAACTGACTTTGCCCCACTAGACTATTTTCTCAGAGAGGGAAGAGATCACATCTATTTTTTAAAAGTTGTGATATACTCAGGACATTCTCTAGCACTGAATAAACTTCCATGTATTTGATTAATATAAACTAAATGTCTACTTAGCTGGTCTCAGTAGTGCAGGTCTATAATATCAGTACTCTGGGAGGCTGAAGTAGAGAATGACAAGTTCAAGCCCAGCCTAGGTAACTTAGCAAGACTGTCTCAAAATCAGAAACAAAAATGGGTTGGGAATGTAGCTCAGTGTGAAAGCCCTAGTGTTGGTGAGGGTAGGGAAGTCTACACAAATCAAGACAACAACTAATGTCTAGAACACTCTATCAGGTAGACACAGCATGTGTACACATCATGAGAGGTGATTAAATGAACACTAGGACAGCACATTTCTAGTGTAAAACAGCTTACCTTTGTGGAGAGATTACATCAACTTGACTTTGAACCAGAATCCAATAAGAGCTCTAGAGCTGGGAATGTCAGATGACTTGGGCCTAGGCAGTTCAGGCAAGGCCAAAGACCAAGGAAACAAAGTTCATGACAGTGCTCTGTGGGCAGCGTTGAGCGAGGGATCTGAGGGCTCCAGCTGCCCTCAGTACCCACCCCATACTCAAATGGTCCGTGGAACTGCTTTATACATAGGGACAGCAGCTGCCTTTCCTCTCCTTCAAAACTTTTTTTGGCAGTAGTAGGGATCAAACTCAGGACCTTTACATTGATATACATCCTCAACCCTTTTTTTTTTTTTTAATTTTGAGGTAAGATCTAAGTTGTCCAGACAAAACTTGAACTTGCCATCCTTCCTGTTCCATTCAGCCTTCCACAGTACTGGAAGTACAGGCATTTGACATGGCATCCAGCTCCCTCAAAACTTTTAACTACCCTCAAACAGGACAGGCCCTCCATGAATGTGTGCAGACAGAATGAATTTCTACTCCTGTCAGTGAATCCTAGGATTAGGATCTGGTGCTTAAGGCTGCAATCACCTTCTGGACAAGGTATCAGGTCAAGTCAATTTGCATTATTTGAATATACTCTGTGGGCTAAGTTTATGTCAGGCCTCATGTGGGACACAAAATGGGAAAATGCCATCCCTGCCTTGAGGGAGAGAACTAGGGAGACTTACGCAAATGAGATAATTAAGTAACAGGACAACATATAATTACTGCTAAACTGTGTCGTAAGAAATTAAGTGCTATAGGAATTGGGGAAAACAAAGAGCAGTAAGGGCTCCAACAGTTGGGATGTTTTCACTGCAGAGTTGAGACTGGGCTGAGCCTTGAAGGAAACAGGCTGAAAGGAGTATGGAAATCCCAGTAGGAACAGAGCCAAATCCAGCATACATGTAATTTTATCTCGAGGCAGCAACACAAGGAATGAGTGGTGAGTATTCCAAATCCCAAAGCAAGCATATTTCCGAATAATTTCCCAAGTTCAAATTCCTGGGCTCAGTTTCTACTGCTTGTGAAAGCATTCTTTTTTCACCTGACAAACTCTTATCCTTATTTAAAGGCCCATCTTGAAGGCAACCACTTTTCTGATTCTTTCCATGATTTTTTCCAACTCACTGCTCCTGCTTCTATTCAAACATTCTTACTTCCTCCACTACTGTACTTGATAGCAATTACATTTATTGGGCTCCTAGCATGTGCCAAGAACAATGCTAAACATTTTAATGTATTATTTTATTTAAGCCTCATAACTGCATGAAGCTCTTGCAATTTTCTGTTTTATAGATGACAAGGCTTAGTATAACTAAGGAAACTGCACAAAGTAACCCTGCTAGAAAATTAGAAAGCTGGGATTCAAACACAAATTTGTTAGACTCCAGAGTCAACTGAAGATTCACAGGACAATGTATTCCAGGGGCCACAAATGTCTATATTTATCTGTCTTCTTACATCCTAGGATGTCGGTTGACATATGGCTTGAAAACTTTTAATACAACTTTCACAGAACATGCCTAGGACTAAAAATAGGTAAACCTATTACTCATTTCCTACCCAAAAGTCACACATGTGGGGCAAGAGTACAGGGAGTAAGTCTGAACATCCAATTCAGCATCTGAATTCTTGAGTGCCCTTATTTCACAAATTTAAATGTGGTGAAACAGAAACTACTCTCTTTCACAAATAAACACACGCAGCCCTGGCTGGGCCTTAAAATAAAGGCATGTGTCTTCTTTCAGGTATTTTGAAAACGAGCAACCAGGAGGGACCTGACTCTGCTGCCATGGTGCAAACTGACCCCAGACAAAGAAAAGGGCCGGCCTGAGGCTACACAAGGAGCTGGATGCTATGTCAAAGCTGGGCCAGATTTAACTCTCAAGTAAAAACTGTTCCCTGCGTTATCTTTCAGAGCCTATACAGTGGGGCCGAGCCTGGCATCTCTAAGCAGACGACTTTGGGCGGGAAACTCCGACTACCAGCTTCTTCGTTTGAGTCCGAAGGCTCCTCTCCTCAGTCCCCTCGACCTGGAAATGCTGCCTTGTCAAAGCCTTGGAGCCTGAGGAGCCTTTTCCTCTGGAGGTCCGCGGTGTCCGAAGGGTCCCCCGGCTCCAGCGACGCCAGGGACGGCTCTAGGCGGCTGGGTTTCGCCTCCCGCGACTCCTCTCTGTGAGCCTTCTCCTTGCTCCGGAGGGGGCGACAAAGCCCAAGTCTTCCCCGTGGCTCACACCCGCCCCTTGTCCTTGGCGTGGTTCACCTCCCAAAGAAGCCCGAGTCCGCCAGCACCCCCTCTTCCGGTCCCTGAGCGCGTCCTTCCTGCTGCGCTCCTTTCTAATTGGCTGGCTGAGGAGCTCGCGACCGAGAAGGCCGCTCTAGCCGCCGGACCTCGGTCTGGCCTTGCCTTTTTGGCGGCTGGTTCTCTATGGTGCTGTCGATGACATGTGGCGCCTGACAGGACTACTGGGCCGAGGTAAGATGCATTGGAAACGGCTGAATACCGGAGACTCTGAATTGGGGGACGGGGCAACGCGGGGAAAGAGCGAAAGCACAGTGGGCGGGACCTCAAGGGGCGGAACTGCTTGTATCCCAGCAGTGAAGACCTTATGGATTTGGAGTTTGCGCTGGAGTAAAGTGAGAAGAAAATGAAGCTTAGATCGAAGGAGATGGGTAGAACTCTAGAAAGGGGAGAATTCAGTGAAAGAAGGCAGAGTAGGCAGAGGCAGAAGAGAGGAGGAATTAAGAGACGAAGTGCTCTAAACCTTGGGCAAGACTGTGTATGTTTATGTGTTCAGAGAGCAAAGGTTATCACCTGCAGGAGAGCATCAGAATCATACAGGGGAACTTTTTCCATTCTGAGAGAATTTTTTTTTTTTTTTGAGACAGGGCCTCGCTCTGTAGCCCAGGCTGGTCATAAACTCACTACTAGCCCAGAGTGACCTTGGACTCAGCAATCCTCCTGTCTCAGCCTCCCCAGTGCTGGGATTACAGGTGTGCGCCAGCAGAGATTCTGCTTTATTGGTTCTGTGAGGGGACCAAAAATCTCTACTAGGCTAAAAACTTCCAGGTGTATTCTTGTTTAAGAAACACTGTCAGGATTGAAGATGTAGCTAAGTGGTAGACCAGCTGACTAGCATGGACGAAGGTTTCGATTCCCTAGTATCAGAGAAACAGAAACAAAGACAAGAATCACTGTAGAGGTAGTTCATAGGTTCCTAGGGTAAGGCTCCACTACAGGTTGGGGGCAAGATTGTTGGAGACACCTTTACTTTAGTCCTCTTCCCCTTAAAGTGATTGATCCTTGTTCCTCTGCACAGCCCTTCCCCGTCAGCTGGGACCTGACTTCTGGGTGGTGACTCCCAAGCTCACCAACCCAGATGGGCCTCAGGCAACCTCCTCCTCCTCCTTGCTGGTCTCTCTGCCCAACTTTGACAGGTGAGGCACTACCATTCCATCACTCATCTTTTCCCCAGGCATCCCTTTGCCTGCATTTTGGACAGATCTTCATAGCTTCTAATTGTATCATCTAGGTCAGGCCCCCACGGCCCAAGAACGAGCAGGGGCTCAAAGTCCCATGGATGGAAGGATGCCTTCCAGTGGATGTCTGCTCGAGTTTCTCCAAACTCCTTTTGGGATGCTGTCTCATGGGTAAGGCTTCCCCAGCCTTGTCACTTGCTTTCAGCATGATTGTGAGCCAATAGTCTAGTGTAAAAGCCAGAGAAAGGCCAACACTGTCACCACGATGTACAACTCATGGTACGTGAGCATATTCATGGAGATGCTGTCACCTCCTGACACACCCTTGCTGTGTTTTTATTCTTCATTTTATTCAATAAGCATTTCTGTAACTCCTTCTCCAAGCTGGGCATTTTTTCTAGGCACTAGAGACATAGCAGATAACAAGGTAGTTATAATTCTTGCTTTCATGGAGCTTGCAATGAATAATGATAGTGAATAAACAGCATTTCTTATTAATGTAAACTATTTTGCATGCATTGTATTGTTTAATCCTCACAAAAGTCTTGCAAGGGAAGTATAACCTTCATTTTGGACATGAGGAAACTCAGACTCTGAAATATTGAAGTTACCTCCTTCAATATTCTGCAGTTTAGGCTGGTCCTGAACTCACTATATAGTCCAGGCTGGCCTAGAACTCACAGTAATCCTCCTGTCTCCATCTCTTGAGTTCTAGGATTATAGGTGTATGCCACCATGCCCAGCCTATGTGGTGTTGAGAAATTAAATTTAGGGCCTTGCACTTGCTAGGCAAGTGCTTTAACTGCTAAGCTATGCCCCCAGTCATACTATTGATTTTTGTGTATTAATTTTATGTCCTGCGACTTGGCCTAATTTTTTAGTTCTGAGAGTCTTCTGGTGGAGTTTTTGGGGTCCTCTATGTAAAAGATCATGACATGTGCAAATAAGGATAGTTTGATTTCCTTCTTGAGTATGTTTTTCCATGTTATTCTATTCTCTTGCCTGATTACTCTTGGCTAAGGTTTCAAGCACTGTGTTGAACAGGAGTGGTAAGAGTGGACACCCTTGTCTGATTCCTGATTTGAGGGAAAATGTTTTCAGTTTTTCTCTCACTTAGGGTGATGTTGACAGTAAAAATGTCATGAATGGCTTTTATCAGCTTGAGGTAGGATCCTTCTATACCTATTTTCATCAGGGTTTTTTAAATCATAAAAAGATGTCATATTTTGTCAAAAGCTTTTTCTGCATCTATTGAGATAATTATATGACTTTTGTCTTTGCTTTGTGTATGCAGTATATTACATTGAGTTGTGTATGTTGAACCATCCTTGCATTTCTAGGATGAAGCTAACTTGGTGATGGTGCATCACCTTTTTAGTAATTTGTTGCATTCTGTTTGTAAGGATCTTGTTAAGGATTTTTGCCTCTATATTAATTAAGGAAACTGGTCTGTAATTTTCTTTCTTGGGTCTTTGTCTGGTATTGGAATCAAGGTCATGCTAACTTTCAGGAAGGAAGTTGGCATGTTCCTTCTCTTTCAGTTTCTAGGAAAAATTTAAGAAACATATGTGCTAACTCTTCCCTGAAGTTCTGATAAAATTCTGCAGTGAATTCATCAGATCCTGATTATTGGTCTATTCAGGGTATTTATATCTTTTTGGTTCAATTTTGGTTTCTCATATGTGTGAAGGAATTTATCCATTTCTGGGCTCTCACATTTATTAGAATGTAAGTTTTCAAAGTACCCCCCCCCCTTTTTTTTTTTAGACAGGGTCTCACTCTGTAACCCAGGCTGGTCCTGAACTCACTATGTAGCCCAGGCTAGCCTTGGACTCAAAGCAGTCCTCCTTCCTCAGCCTCCCAGAGTGCTAGGATTACAGATGTATGCCAACATGCCCAGCTTATGGGGTGCTGGGGAATCAAACTCAGGGCCTTACACTTGGAAGGTGTGTGCTTTAACCACTGTGCCATTCTTCCAGCCAAAGTAGTTCTTAAAATCCTTCCTGTTAGATTGTTTCTTTTAGCAGTATATGTTGTCCATCTTTGTCTCTTCTGATCTGTTGTTTGAGTTTAAAGTCTGCAATATCTGAGGATAGTATAGCTACTCCTGATTGTTTCTGGGCTCAAGGAGCATGTAGTATTAGTTTCCATCCTTTTACCTTCAGTCTGTGTGCTCATTGTGGGTGAAGTATGTCTCTTGCAGACAACAAATGGTTGGGTTTTGTTTTTTGATTCACTCTGACAGTCTGTGTCTTTGGATTGGCTAGTTACCACCATTAACATTGAGAGTCATATTGTCTCTCTTAATATTCTCTCTTTGTGTTGAATGTCTGATGTTTAGAATATGTTGTATTATGGTGAAGTTTTTGTCTAGTCAAGATTATTTGGTGTTCTATTTGCTTCTTGTTCCTGAATATTAATTTCTTTTCCTAGATTTGGGAAATTTTCTGCCATGATGTCAGTGAATAATTTATTTATATCTATTGTGCTGTCTTATGCTCTTCCTCTCATGCCCATAATTGAGGTTGATTCTCTTTGAGTTATTCAGCAGCTGTTGTATCCAGCTTCCTTGATCACTGCTTATTCTGGAGTCATCCCTGGTTGCAGTGTTTAATTTATCAACCTTGCCCTCAAAGCCTGAAATTCTGTCCTCACAATATTTGAACCAGTTTCTCCTTCTATCAAATGAATTTTTCATATCCCTAATTTCAACTAGATTTCTTTTCAGATTTTCCTCTTCTCTATCAAAATGTTCCTCACCCATCCTTTTATTTGTATTTTCTATAAGCTCAGTAAAGTTTTATTCATTAAGACCATTGTTTAATAAATTCTTCTTTTAGTTCACTAATCATTTCTTGCAAGTATGTCTTGTTTGAACTGACTGACTATTTGGTCCATTTTTTTTCCTACTTTTTTTCTATAAGTTCCATTATTTCAAGGCCTGTGATATTGGCTTCTGAGAGGCAGGTATTTCTGCATGCACCCTAGTGCTTTATCTTTCCATGATCCTATTGCTAAGGGACTTCACTTTAATAGCCTAGCTGAGACTTTTCTCTGGACATATATGAAGGTCTGTGAGGCTAGCCAAAAGCCTGCTGAATCCTGTACTGGGAATGAGCAGTGTTGAGGTTTAGGTCTAGGGTATGTCTCTCAAGGCCTCGTGTATTTCGGTGTTGTAGAATACTGATAGTGCCATGTGGTGTGAAGAGGTGGGCCTCCTTGGAAGGGGCATATTATGGGGGCTTGACCCAGAAGTATCGGAACATTAGGGCTTGACTTGGAAGGGACAGATCACTGGAATTTGACCTGGAAAGATACGTGCTAGTTCCGCCCTTCCTTGCTCACTTGGCTTCCTGTCTGCTATGCCGTGAAAAACTCCTTTCCTACCGGGCCTCTGCCCTGTGTTTCCACCACTGGCAGCTACCCATGAAAGGACTGAGCCCTTCTGAAATTATGAGCTAAAATAAATCTTTCCTCCCTTAAGTTGTGGACATTGGGTGTTCTGTCCCAGCAACTCAAAAGTAATTAAGACAAGCAGTGAGGGCGATGTAATAGTCAGATGGCCTCCAAAGTGTCTCATTCCCAGCCAGCCCTCTGCAAAGCTCCTCCGTCTGTCCTGGCTTCCCTCCCCCAGGGCAGGGCTCTCTGCCCTGCAGCTTTCTCTCACTATGGCCCCAACAGTGCAGGTTGGTGGTCTTTCTCCCCTTGACAACTCTCTCTTGTGCCAGTTCCACTGTAGGCATTGGTTAAGAGTCCCCCAATCCCTGTTGTGTGGCCTGTCTGTGGCTTCTTTTACCCAAAACAGTTCAGACTTGGGCTCTTTTTTAAATGGCTCCTGCCTATGTCACTTCCAGTATGGCACCTCTGAGGGCTCCTTCTCCCAAGCTGGTTTGCCGACCTGCTGGGAGAACTTTCAAATGGAAAGCTCACAGTGCATTTGCAGTTTGTATTACCTGCAGGGTCATTTCTGGAGGCCAGGGCTGCCGGCTGCTCCTAATGCCCACAGCTCCCAGCTCTGGGTTTACCTTGGTCTGTGGCTGCCAAGTGTTTGCAGCCCTTTCCAGGTGGCCCAGGACAGTTGCCCAGGCTGGTGTATGCTTCATCCTCAGATGCACCTTTGGGGTTTCTAACCTTCCTTGTGGCCTCTCCTTGGTTTCTAGAACTCTTCTCCCCCTCTAAGTTAAGGATTTTTTTTTTTTCTTTGAGCCAGGGTCTCATCTGTAGCCTAGGCTGATCCTAAACTCACTATGTAGCCCAGGCTAGCCTTGGACTTGACAATCCTCCTGCCTCAGCCTCCTGAGTGCTGGGATTATAGTCATGCATCACCATGCACAGCCTTATGTGGTGCTGAGGAATCGAATCCAGCACCTTGAGCTTATTAGGCAAGCACTTTAACTGCTGTGCCATTCCTCCAGCCCCAAGCTGGTACTTTTTTTTTTTTAAGCTGTATTTCAACTATTTGGATGAGCCTATGAGGCAGGACTCCTATTCAGCCAACGTCTTGTTTGGAAATCCCCTTTTTATTTTTTATATTGAGACAGATTCTTGCTAAGTTGCCCATGCTGCGCTTGAACTTGTGATCCTCCTGCCTCTGCCTCCTAGCTATTAGGATTACAGGTGTGTACCATCATGCCCAGCTGAGACTCATTTTTTTTTTTTAATCTGTAAATTAGTGTCATCAGTGCTGTTGAATCTGGGATGTGTCTATAATAGGGCCATTGCTTTGTGGACCATGAGCGTAACATACTCTGGTGAAGGAAATGTTTTTCCATTTTTGAAGATCTGAGTCCTAGGACAAAGTTTCATGCTGTTTCCTTTTTGGCACTGGACCTGTATTTCAGAGGTTCTAATGCCACCCAAGGCTCTCTCATTACTGCCCATGTGAAAAGGGCTATAGATAATCTGCTGCCAGCAGTGTGGATACTTGTCCCTTTTTCATGTACTAGCACCTTCTCTTGTTCTAGGCTTAGCTCATGTGAAGGTGGCTTTCCTTCATTCTTTATCTTGTCAGGCCTCCCTCTTATGCTCTTTATAGTCTCTTGATTTGTTTCCTTCTTGTCTAGTATATTGATAGTTATTGTATTTATTTCTCTGTTTACTTGGGTTGTGTCTTTCTCATAACAGAAGAGATAAATTTTGTAAGGACACAGAGCCTGTTGCAGGAAATAGTATTTGGACAAACTGTGCCGAGCACAGCAAAAGAAGAGACAGGGAAAATCAAGATATCATGGGATAGGAGCTAGCTCAGGCCTTGTGCACACCAGTGAAGGAAGAGACAGCCTTAGTAAGCCCACACCCTGAAATGCCTGTGGTGGATAGTGGCTTGGGTGGGAGAAGGAAGGCTTGTGCCAGGTTGGAGAGTGAGCCTGATGGGGAACTGTGACTTGTCACTAAATTTGTGGCTGTGCTGCAGTTTTCCACATCATTTTATTTTCAGTATGGAGAGGTAACGCAGGGCCTTCTCACTGAACCTTATCCCCCACCCTTTTTCTTATTTTATTTTGAGGTACAGTCTTATTAAGTTGTCGAGTTTCCCAGGATGGGCTTGAATTTGTGATCCTCCTGCCTCAGGCTCCCAGATTTCTGGGATTACAGGTGTGTTCCATCATCTCTGGCTCCTGTCACCTTTTCTTTTTGCCTACCTAGACTGTGTGTATTCAGTTGCTTGTAAGTGATACTCAGTCTATGTTTACCAGGCTCTTAACCCTAATTTAGCACTGTGCTGTGCACTGGGGATACATTAGTGAGCAAAATGTCATGGTCCCTGCCTTTGCTGTACTTAGAGACAAGAGCAAAAGACCTAGGCTAAGTAACTGCAGAAGTGATTATTAAGTAGCAGAGGTGTTCCGGTGCTGTGAGAGTGTATCGGGGGAGTTGCCCCACCAGAGTCAGTTAAGTCTTCCCAGGGAAGTGATTGAGCTGAGGGCCAGGTCTGAGTTTATGGGTTGGGGGTGGGAGGCCATGTCTCTGGTGTGCTGTCTTTCCAGGGCACTCTGGCCGTGTTGGCCTTGCAGCTGGCAAGGCAGATTCACTTCCAGGCTTCCCTGCCCTCGGGACCTCAGCAAGCAGAACGCTGCTCTTGGCGCAGTCCTCTGGCCCGTTTCCTCTCATCACCCTGGTGGCATCCGCACTCCTGTGAGTTCTCAGCCGTGGGGCAGGAGGGTTGGGCTGGAAGTGTCTCTGGGCCAGGAACCACTCTGGACACGCCTCAGGAAAAGAACCATCAGCAACTCTTCGCCTTTCCTATCTGAAGTCAGAGGAAGGAGGATGTGAAGTTCTATTCCCCATAGTCTTCCTCCCTGTCCTCCCATTACCTCCCATAGAGAAATCACAGATCTGTCCTGGCTAGTGTAGGTCCTTGCTTGCTTTATTGGTAAAGAAAATCAAAACTAAAGTGACAGGTTGAATTATAAGCAAAGCTTTATTTGGAAAGTAAAGGAGAAGATAGGGAAAGGGCTCTGGCTTCAGTAGGAGCTGGAGATGTACAGCCTGATGAAGAGGTTCAGAATGGCCGATTTTTAAGGATTAGCTGAGATGGGTCAGTGTCCATTTGGTCATTGGCTTCATCCTATGTAGCTTTGGGGGAATCCTCATGGGTTGAGAAGTGGATCTGTTCCTGTGAAATGATTACCTATATTTACAATGGTTTCTGTGGTGTGAGACTGTGCTTTTCCCAGGACCCATGTAACTACCTGGTCAGGATGATGGCTGAGGGTTTAGACATTGTTCCAAGGGGGAAGGACTTGAAACTGAATGTTATAAAGGCTGTCATCAGATTCCCTTGGAATCCTGAAAATTACTTTAGTTACTCCTATCTTGGTGTCCTCTATCTTGAAGGGAAATGAGATAGGCTAATAAACTTTGTTATGTTAACTTTTAGAAATGAGTATCACACCTATATCCAAAGTCTTAAGGGAATAAAGGAAACCAAAAATGAAGGTCATCCTTTGTTTTGCTTGTAGTGACCTATTGGGAATTTGAAGTCCTGAGTGAAGATTTGCCGCTTTTAGCAAAAGTGCTTCTAATTACCTCATTGCCTCAGAAGAAAACATAAATCATGTTTTTAATGAATAACAGGAGTTAGTTTGTCCATTGTCCTTGTAGTGGCCTAGACTGTAGCAGGTCCAGGCTACTTTAGCTTCTGGGTGTGGCTTCCTTCCCAGCCCTCAACTAATTAGACTGCTTTCTGGTGAGTCATTCAGTTACTTGTCAATAAGTGAGTCTGTATTTTGTGTATATTATATGCCACAGTACAGGGCCATCCAGAGTGATAGTTGAAGATCTGGACTCAGACTGTGTGAGGGGTCAAGCCCCAAAAGTGCTACACACTAGTCACTTTTAACTTCCCATTGCCTCACTTTCTTTCATATAGAAGATAGGATAATAGTAAAACCCACTACAGAGGTTTCTTGGGGGAGACTAATGAGTTAATATATGCCAAGGACTTAAAACTGCCTATTCTGTAGCAAGTCCTTGGTAATTATTAATGTAAGTATTGGTTCTTGTTCTTACTATTATAATCTCATCACTATTGTTGAATAAAGTGCTAGGAGCTGGGGCTACAACCGTGAATAAGGCAGATGCTGCCCTGCACTAGAAAGATTTAAGCAGAAGCATGATTTATGCTTCACATATGCTTCATTTATTCACAACATAAATATGGGCCCAGAGCCTCCAGAGGAGGCCGGTAAAAGAAGTGAAGGAAGAAGAGTGGGAAGAAGCATTGTAGGACTTTCGGAATTCTTCCTTTGACCTCCAAACCCTCAGGGAGGATTCAGGTCGGGAGCCGCAGACTTAACTGATCCCCTGCTGGCCTGATCATTTTTTCTGGCTCTCTCCAGCACTGCGGAGGCATGTTCTTCCTGTCTCTGATGTCCCAGCTCCCAGGCACATGGGCCTCACAGAGCCCAGGCTAGGCCAGGAAGAGCCCTTAGCTCAGCCCAGAAGCTTCTCCTTGCAGAGCTCCTTCGAAGCAGCTGGTGTTCAGGACCCACCTGAGGAAGGTAAGTCCTCAGCATGTAGAACTGGCAGGGGGCGGGGGTGTGAGACAGAGGGCAGGGTGGGAGAGGCTGGGCAGGTGGACATTTGTTAGTGTGTACTTCCAGATAAGGGAATTGCCATTCCTGTGAGGTCCTTGCTTTCTAGAGAGATTCTGAGTTGTTTTGGATCCTCGTGTGGGCACTGGATGGAGAGGCTGGGCAGATGGGGAGAGGAGGTAAAAGAAGTAGTAACTTATCTCCGTTCCGGCCAGGTGGTGGTCTTTCCCTTACAGGTCCCAATAATTTTGGCTTCCTGCATGCCAGCAGTAGTTTAGAGTCCAAGACAAAGCCAGCTCAGCCTCAGCACCCTGGTGAAAAAAAGGTATTACCTAAATTTGGGTACCAGATCATTCCCTGGGGTGAGTAGCAATTCCAATGAACCATTTCTTGATATGTCTTTATATTTCTTCTCCAGGAACAAGATAAGTCAAAATCTCTTTCCCTTGAGGAGGCCGTGACTTCTATTCAGCATCTCTTCCAACTCAGTGTTTCCATTGCTTTCAACTTCCTGGGTAACTAGCGGAACTCTGCTCAAGGCAGGGATGGGAAAATAGGGAATGTATGGGGTAGGTAGAATACAGTCATAGTATGGAGAGGTTTGCACAAGAGAGATTTTATTTTCTCTTAGGTCTGTGGACTAAATCTGGCACGTGGTTCAGTGGTGTCAGGAAGCAACTTGCGTTCACATGTATTCTTCTGTTCTTCTGAGATCAGTTGCTTTCAGGATGGAATGGCATCACTCTGCCATTCTTAAAACTGGCTTTCCATGCCTATACTCTCAGCAACCTGGGAAGCTGAGACAGGAGGTTAAGCCCAGCCTGGGTAATTTAGCAGTTTAGTGAGAGACTTTGTATCAAAATAAAAAATAGGAAAAGAAAAACAAAAGGGATGGAGCTCAGTGCAAAGGCACTGGATTTAATCCTCAATACTGCAACTCACTCTCTCTCTCTCTCTCTCTCTCTCTCTCTCTCTATCTCTATCTCTCTCTCTCTCCCTCTCTCTCTCTGGCTTTCATCTTGAGTTCCCAGTTAGATCCTTTCAGCTCCTTTCCTCCTATTCATATTCTGTCTGGCTGGAAGGTGGAGAAGCTAAAAAGGACCACTCCTTCCCTTTAAGGACATGACCAAAAATTGGACTTCTAACAAATCACATTACCCAGAATCTGAGCTATGGCCACACTTAGAGAAGGCTGAGAAAATCTTCAACTAGATGACACATGCTTACCTGAGAATTTCATTGCTGTGTAGGTTGGAGGAAATAAATTCTTAGAGGAAACCTGCCATTGTCTGCCATGCCTGGGAAAGACAGGCTTCTGAGGTTTGGAGCAGGGCTTTGCACCCATGCATGGGAGCCTCCTACCCTTGACTGGAAACCCCACATACCCCTCCTGTGTTTGTCGGGGACACATTTCAGGCCTCGTAATGTGGAGATCCTGATTCCCTGCAGCATCCGTGGGGTCTAGTTCCAAGGTGGGTGAGTGTCTGAGATTCATTCAGAACAAATTCATCGAGTGTGTACTTTTCACTAGACCCTTTTGTGGGCGCTGGGAATACAGCGATTCACAAGACAAAATCCTTACTCTCATTGTGCTCACGTGTGAGGTGAAGGAGAGAAAAGGAGTAAATTGGCAAATAATAAAAAAAAGTATTTTGGAGGATAAATGTTACTAAGAAAATAAAACAAAGGGATGTTTTAGTAACTTGAACAAAGAACAGTTTTGCATTTGGAATTCTTTCCTGGAAGAAAGACTCTTAAGCTGAGACCTGATGACAAAAGCAAATCACTTTTGTTCATGTCTGGGAAAAGAGCTTTCCAAGCAGACAGAACAAGTGCAAGGGTCCTGAAGGAGGATTTTTACTTGTCAAGGGACTAAAAGAAACATGAGTATGGTTGGAGCTTAGAGATCATAGGAAGAATAGAAGGAGATGAAGTCAAAAAAAGAGGCAGAGGGCTGAGCTGGTGAAGCCTTCTGAGCCAAGGTATAGAATATAAATTTCCTAAGTGAGATAAAGCTGGAGCAGAAAGGATGTTAGTCACGTAATCTGATTTACTTTTCCCCAGTTTACTGTAGCTGTTGGTAGACCAGGGTGAGCCATAGAAAGGCCAGAGTGGAGGTATGGGAGACCAGGTAGGAGCTGCTACTGACAGCAGAGCAAAATGTAACTGCGGCTTGGTTAGGTTGTTTGAGGTTAGAGAGGAGACAAGGGTAGAGTGTCCAGGGTGGAGCCATGTGGGGAGTGGGTGCAGTCCTTTGACCTCTGAAGTCTTCTCCCAAGGACAGAGGGCTCTGCAGCCTGGGCAGTGAGTTTTCAGAGAGCGGGGTGGTGACTTTAATTCCCTGCCAGCTAAATGGAACCTGCTTTCTCCTCATTAGCTTTTTGTGATCTTGATGGGCAGCTTCTTCTCAGAATTTTCTTGCCCATTCCTTCATTCATATATTCATTTATTCAGCATCTGCTAAGCACTGTGGCAGAACACAAAGACAGCATAAGCTATAATCATATTTTGCATTTGTATAGAGCTTTCATCCTATGCAAAGCTATTTCTCCTACATTCTTTTTCTGCTGTGCCTCTAGGATTTAACAGTCTAATTGAGGAGGAGACAAGGTTTGTGCTCCTAAAACAGTTTAGCTCATGAAAAAAGGTTTCGTATATTAGGAAACTGACAAAAAGTGTGTAAAGCCTGAGTGTGGTCTGATGATTCCAGAGCAGAGAGAGGCAAGGAAGCCCGATGGTGGAGGTGTTCAGAGAGGTCATAAGCAGGAGCTGATTGGAGCAGTTGAGAATTGATAATGTCAAATTCCCACCCTATTTCCTTTTCATCTGGGCAATGAGGGGAGCTTGGGCTTTGGAGCTGGATGTACCTGCATTCAGGTTTCAGCCATCTTTCCCAGGGCATCAGTGTGCCTGGTAGGGTTTGGTAGTTACAAGCTACCTGTATTAGTCATTTTCCTGGCACTAGGACCCCTACCTGACACCCACCCTTAGAGGAAGAGGTTTATTTGGATCCATGATCTCAGAAGGATCAGTTTTTGGTTGGCCAGCTTCAAGATAAAAATGGCATGATGGAATGGCCTGGTATAGGAAAACTGCTCACCCTGGGGTGCCCAGGAAACAGGGAGAAGGGAGGCCAGCAGCAGAGGTGCACCCTTCCAAGTCATGCTCTTAGGCCAGGCCTTGCCTCCGAACACATGAGACTTTTGGGAAGCATTTTAGACCTAAACCATAATACTACCTAAGCCCCAAATGACTCTTTGTTGGGATCTATTGACCTTCCAAGCCTTAAAAAGGAGAGGAATAAGGGAAGCTTCAGAGTCCTGATAAACAGTATCTCCGGACTGTCACTGTCAGAATAAGCTTACAAGAGCTATTTCCTTCCCTTGTCTCAACTTGATCAAGATTCAGATTCCTGAGAACGAATCTGATTGGTTGGGAGAGCACAGGCACTGATTGACAGCACAGGGAAAGGACTTGTTCCCAAAGGGCAGAGGGAGTGCCATTGTTAAAAGAGGAAAGGATGGTCTGTAGGAGGGCAGAGTCCACTAGTGGCTCTGGGAACCAGTGAGACATTTAGAGGGTTGAAGTACATGCCAATGTCTATCGCAAAGAAAAGAAGCAGGGATAAAACGAGCCCATGCACGCCTGGCCTAGGATGTGAGCTGTTCACAGAGAAAGCTGAGTGGCTGTGCCCTCTGCTTTGTTATAGGGACAGAGAACATGAGGAATGGGAACTACGTGGCAGCCTTTTCTTACTTCCAGAAAGCTGCAGACCGAGGCTACAGCAAAGCACAGTATAACCTGGGCTTGTGTCACGAGCATGGCAGAGGCACCCCCAGGGACCGCAGCAAGGTACTGTCTCTCCGCCTTGCCCTCAGGCCTGCTCCCCGGGCCGGGCTGCCTGCAATGGTGTCGGGGAATGAGCACTGGGCAGGAACAAGGGAAAGTGTAGTTTCTGTCCCTCACTTGGTTGCAGCCCAGCTAGGAGATAAAAATAAGAATGAATCTCCTAACTTCTGGGAATTTACACTGCCAACAGGGAGGTCAGGGATCTTGCCTTTGTCCTTTGCGGCTGTACCCTTAGAGCCATGACAGCGCCTTGATAAAGGGGTTAATTCCGAAAAGTAGGATAAGTACAGAAAGATGGTGTATACAAGAATGTGTTTCTTTGAGTTATATATGAAGACAAAAAAAGAGAGTGAAAACATCTTAATAATCCTTTAGTAGTAAACTGGTTAATTATGTCTGTATGGATGTAACAGTGATATGGTAAATCTTTGTTGGCAGAGAAAGACCTTCGTGGTGAATTGTTAAGTAGGAAAAAAAGTTACAAAGTAGAATAACATGATCCACTTATCTTTCTGTCTGTCTTTTAGAGTACGTGCTATTAATATATATATATATGGAAAAAATTATAAGCTTGGAAGTTTAATGGAGATGATCATTAGGAGGCAGGATTTCTTGGGATTTTATGTTTCCATTTTTAGTTTATATTTTTAAATTTGGTCTTAATCTGTTTCTTGACTAATCTATGATGATTATGTATTATTTAAGTTATTTTTAAAAATTTCATTCAAGCAAAAAAAATTTAGAGTTGCCAGAAGACAGGGTGTTTCTCCCTCTGCCCCAGGCAATCCTTTATTACAAACTGGCTGCCAGCCAAGGTCACAGCCTGGCTCAGTACCGCTATGCCAGGTGCCTACTGCAAGCTCCAGCCTCTTCGCAGGACCCTGAGCAACAGAGGGCGAAATCCATGCTGACACAAGCTGCAGACTCAGGCTTAAGAGAGGTGCGTGCCACTGGCAGGATCTTTCCTGGGTTGTCTGGGGCATGTGGAGCCTACAAGTGACCAGAGTATCTTTTTCTTTCTGCTTTAACCATAGGCCCAAGCTTTCCTTGGAGTGCTTTTCACCAAGGAACCACACCTGGATGAGCAGAGAGCTGTGAAATATCTTTGGCTTGCAGCCAGCAGCGGGGTATGCGATGTCTTATGTCTAGGCATGTTGGAGATCAGGTCTGTTCTGAGAAGGGATTTGGTGACTGGTACTGAGTTCTGTACTTAGGATATTGTTTGATAGAAGCCCTGTCTTTAAGCTTTAGCATCTGCTGACTTACTGTGAGAGTCTTTGGGCAGGGCAGGTGGTCTATCAGTGCTTAAAATCAGCCATGGCAGGAGTATTTGCTCACAGATGCTGCTAAATGCTATTCCGCACCTAGCTAGTTGTTAAACATTTACCATAACATATTTTATGCTGGTCACATTTTAATTTAAACCTGTTTCCTTATCTTTAAAATCAACATAATTGGAGCTGGGGATGAAACTCAGTAGTAGAGCCTTTGCCTAGCAGGTAAGGAGGGTAGAAGGGAGATAGGACCAGGTTCTGAGTTTGCAATCAAGCAAACAAATAAAAACCAAAAATGCATAGTAAAACTAATACAGTGGTCAGGCTTGGTGGTGTATGTTTGTAATCCCAGCTACTTGGGAGGCTGAGGCAAGAGAATCACAAGTTAGAGGCAAGCCTGGACAACTTAGCAAGACCTCGTTGCAAATTAAAAAATTATAAAGGGAAGGGGATGTAGTCCAGCCTTTCCTGGATTCAATCCCTAGTACCCCACTTTCCACATATAAACCAACTTTATATTATCTGTCTTATCTATCTACAACTTCACAGAGTTGTTGGAAGGATGAGAGTCTAACTGAGGTAACGTATATGAGAGTACTCAAGCCTATGAAAATACCCATGATTGGTGAGTGCATCGTTTCAAGGGGTGCTAACTCAAAGAGGTTAGACTCTTAGGGTAGACATGCTGAGCACTTACGGGGAGAAGAGTGTCTGACTGTCTATGAATTGTGAATGTTTACATTCAGGGGGCATAACCCAGAGTTTGTTCTCTAGAGTATTAGCTCCACGAAATAGTTGTGAGTAATACAAGGGGAAAAACGATTAGTTGAGTTTGGTAAGTACTGAGTTAAACAGCTATCTTTAATGCAGGAAACCTCAGAACTTTATGCCCCTGAGAAACACCAAGATGGTGATCTGTGGTCTGCTGAATTCTTCAGATGTATTAGATCAGTATATATTTTCATTTGGACCCTGAAGGACCAGGAGTCCCAGATGAGCGCAAACAGTGGGCTGACACTGTGTTTCCCTACATAGGGACTGCTGCTGCTTAATGTGTTCTGGCCAACACACGCAGGGCTTTAACAAGCACTTGAGCATCTGAATATGCTTCCTTGTCTGCTCTATATCGTCCAGATTATCTGTGGTAGATGTCAGAATGGAATAGGTGTCACCAGCCAGTAACTGTCTGGTTTTCCTTCAAGAGATTCCCAGAGCCTTGCTCAGGCAAGGTGGGCCTGTGTTCCCTGTGCCCAGCGTACCTGGGGCACCCTGCTAGTGTCGGACCAGCATCCTGAGAGAAGTGCACAAAAGAATGTCTGTCATCTTGATATAATTAAGGAGCACCGTTTGGGACACAGACCTCACACTCTACAGAGAACTGTGTGTCCCCGGGTTTGTAGTAAGCAGTGTTGCGTAGGCAGCTGCTCAGCCTCACTTCTGCCCTCTGCTATGTTCTAACATGGCCTGTATCCCTGTAGAATGTGGCCTGCATGTCACGGAAGTTGGGGCAGAATGTGCAGCAAAAAGTTGCCTTTGGAGGGTAAGGAGGGTAGTAGGGAGATAGGACCATGATTGGGAGTACATGAATTATTTTTTGTTAAATTAGGAGACTTAATATGAGTAAAATATTCCAATAAAGGAGGAGAGATCACTAAAGGGGATGATAATAATAATAGCACTAATCTAAGTACTTTTTATACAGTCAGGTAGCTATAGAGTAGCAGTGTGCAGGTAGCGAGCAGGTCGGTGGCGGATCCAAGGGTAGAGGCAAACCAACTTGCTATACAGGCTGCCCCCTACTTCTACCTCTCAGAGGAGCGAGGATGCAGTGGGCACAGTGCGTACCCTCTCACGGAGGAGGGCACCTACTCTGTCCTTTCTGCTTTGCAGTGCCTCCAGGCACAGACCTGGGAAGACGTAGAGGTCTTTGGGAAGCCAAACCTCCACCCTGGCTTCCTGCTCTTTCAGAAAAATGCAGGAGCCTCTCTCCCAGGATTCCCATGTGGGGCTGAATAGTTCTTATAGCCTGGCAGCTGGCCCCAGTGGAAGGAGCCACCATGCTGTTCCAGCGAGCATCTTGCTGGGCAGAGGATCCCATCTCCAGGTGGGGCAAGCTCTGGGCCTCCACGTTTCATGGTTGAGATCCCTTGGAATGGGGTGGGCCCAGGCTAGGCCCTGACCCTATGCAGATGAAGCCCTAGCATGCCTGACTCACTTCCTTTCTGGCTGAGTATTTTAGTTCCTCATTCCTGCTTGTGTCTGTCCATTTTTTTCTTTAGGACTCACAGAGCAGATACCACTTGGGGATTTGCTATGAGAAAGGCCTTGGTGTGCAGAGGAATCTGGGAGAGGCTGTGCGATGTTACCAGCAGTCTGCTGCTCTGGGAAATGAGCCAGCTCAGGAAAGGCTGCGGACCCTCTTTTCCAACGAGGCAGCAGGTACAAATGCAAGTCCAAGCCACGTGGTTCCTCTCCTGAGCTCAGTACACTGTGACACAAGGGAGTAGTCGTAGCTATTTTTGTCATTTTGGGCCCCAGTCGTGGATAAGAGCACAGCTTGTGGAATCAGACAAGACTGAGCTTTATATAACCTTTGCTGCCGCTGATCTGGACCTCCATGTTTTTAAACCTCAGTCTCTTCATCTCTGAAATGAGGGTAGTAGTAGCACCGGACTCATCAACTGAGATGGGCGTAGCACAGCCTAATACACAGTATGTATTAGACAAGTGCCAGCTGCCCTGGTGACTGCTTGGGAAAGACACTGCCCCAAAGCTGGCTGAGTGACCCTTCTTGCTCTCCAGGAACCCCGCTCACTCATGAGTCAGTGGGGTTGGGCTAGGTTAACAGTGCCGGGGAGAACCAAGTTAAGAAGTTCTTTCTCCAAAATAGGAGCCTGAGAATATCGCATGAGTAAGTGTTGCTTCCTTCTCTCCTTACAGCCTTCAGACCCGGCCCCCTGGCTGTTACAGGATTGAAGTCTTTCTCCAGCCCTTCCCTCTGCAGCCTGAACTCCCTGCTGGCCAGAGCCTCAGGCCTTCCGCACGCATCCAGCACGGGGAACCTCAGCCTCCTCTGCAGAAGTGGACAGCTTGGAGCCAGCCCAGGAGTACCCAGCCCGGCTACTCCTTCCTTGGAGAGGAGTCTTGTGAGCCTGGGTTTTGGATAAGGTGAGATAAAATACAGGCACTGGAGCTGGAGGGCAGGGGCCAGAAGGTTGGATAACAAAAATTTGGCTTCAGTATCCTTTCCATGGTAGGCATTCCAGTGGGTGCCCAGGTGCCCAACTATTTCAAATGTGTGACTAATCAGTCTCTTCCCACGTGGTAGCCTCACAGATGAGCCCTGGAGTGTTCTCAGACATTTCTGGTCTGTTCACCAAAAGATCCCTTCAGTCACCTATGAAAAACTGTGGGATGATTCAGAGATCCTGTTGCCTTTGTCTTTGAGCAAATCACTTCTCTTCCATAGCCCCATGCCTCAGTTTCCTCACTTAGACAACACTGTCATTTGCCAACATGTGATGTGTATGCATTGGGTAGACAGGAGGATCTTAGGTATTATGCAAGTTAATATTTTATTTTAGTGGTTATATATTTAATGTACAATATAAAATATGATTAGCATATTGATCTTCAGTTTTCCTTTTTTTCAGATGTTTACAAAATGAACCTTAAAAAAAAGAGGATTGAAAGAAAAGCATTGTAGGGTCTGGAGGAATAGCACAGTGGTTAAAGCACTTGCCTAGCAAGCACAAGGACCTGGGTGCAATTCCTCAGTAGCACATAAACCGGGCATGATGGTGCATGCCTGTAATTCCAGCACTTGGGAGGTTGAGGCAGAGGGATTGCTGTGAGTTTGAAGCTAATCTGGGCCATGTAGTGAGTTCAGGGCCAGCCTGGACTACAGAGTGAGCCCCTGTCTCCCTCTATACCTCCCCACCTCTAAAAAAAAAAAAAAAAAAAAAAAAAAAAAAACACTATAGCTGGATGCAATAGTACATGCCTGTAATCCAGGCTTATCTGGGAGGGTGAGGCAGGAAGAAGAACGTGGGCTCAAGCCCAGCCTGAGCATTTAGCAGGACCCTGTCTCAAAAGATAATGATGACAGAAAAGGCTGGGATATTGTCCAGTGTGTCAGCACTTGCCAACAATACTTGAAGCCCTGGGTTCAATCCCCAGTACTGGGAGAATAAAATTGAAAAGCAAGAGGAGAACGGATCCAGAAAGGTGGCAGAAGTTGTGGGGGTGGTTCCACAAGTGGCTAAAACTTGGGAAACATTTAGTCAACATGTCCCTGTGACAGGCTCCAACATTTGTCTGTGTTCACCCAGTGGATTCTCTTCAACTGCAGTGAAGAAGGAAGGAATTTCTTGCCCGAGTGCCTGCATGTATCTGTTAGGTTTTTCAGATCTCACCTCAGCCCTGAAGATGAAGCCACGGCATTCTCGGGACATTATAGCTTGGGTCCCAAATAAGAGGCCAGTTATCCACTCAATGTCGCCAAAACCTTGAACACCTCACCAGTACATAAAGAGGAATGAAATGTGTGAAGACCCAGTTTCTGGCACTGCCACTTGCTTGACCAAGTCATCTTGCGGCTATGACCTGATAATTAATGTTGTTTCCTCAGTTGTGAGCCACAGGTAGTATGTGTGCCCTCCTACACTGCAAGCCTGACGTGAAAGAATTTCACTGCAGGGGGACCTTTGTGCTTGCTTAGGCCCTTGGAGGCGCAGTGATACCCATGATTGGATGGCTTTATGAGTTACCAAGCCAGGAGGATGCAGACTTCCTGACTCCAGGCCCAGGGTCAGGCTTTTGTTTTACAGTTCACACTGTCATTTTATGTGAAAGCATTATTATCCTACCAGTGTGAGAAAGTAAATGGGGATTGGGCACCTGGAGTCCTAGAGACAAAAAATGTAGATTGTGAGTCTCTTTTTGGGAAAGGTGAGCCAGAAATATATGGGCATTTAATAAAACAGATAGTGGATTATCTCATCATTCTTATCCTTGAGTATGTTGGGAGAGCCAGGGAGACAAGCAGGGGGAGCTGAAAGCCAAGGCTCCATCCTCTTCTCTAAACTCTCCATTAACCAATTTAAAGGGTCTTAAAAGCTTCTCCAGGAGAGAGACTTAGGGGAAAAAATGATTTCTGAGTCAACGCTAATGACTCCAATTACTGAATTTGTGAATAGCTATTCCCTGGTTTCTGGATGTTAGCCCAGGTTGAATAGCATGGATGTGGTTGAGGGTTGGGGGTGGGAGGGACTGAAGACCAGCCCCTCTGGTGACTGAAAAGAAGAACCAGCTAGCTTAGCCAGTTTGGAGGTGGGAGTTGTCCATATATCTCTCCCTGTCGCCTACTCGCACTGCTCCCAAGGTCTACAGTGGTCCCTAACACACTTCCAGCACCTTATTCTTCCGAGCCCCAGAGCTTCCCCTGTCTCCTTCCAAGGGCTGCCCTGTCCGCTTGTTCTCACCCTCAGTGGACCCTCACGTGGCCACTACCTCGAATGTACTGCTTGGTAGAAAGACCCCATCTTTGTATTCCAGTATCCCAGCACTTAGAGCAGTGTTCTGTGCAGTGCAGGGTTCAATGCTAAGTAGTAAGCCAAGCAGTGCAGTAATCTCCCTGCCAAAAAAGAAAAGGTTTCTGTGGTTAAGTAAGTTTGGGAAACACTGCACTAGTCACCCCTTTTTATTGCTTTGTAGTACGCATCAGCATATCCCAGGTTCCAAGAAGTCCTGCAGTTAGAGCACAGTTAACACAGTGTGTTCTTCCCCGAGCTGAGATGGAGCCTGCCTCTACAGGTTGCCGGAACCCTTCCAGGGCACCCCTGGAACTGTCATCACTTGCCCTCCCCATCACACCCTGCTCTCCAGCCACTTCCCATTGGGGGAGAGGGGCATTTTGAGCTCTGATTCCCGCTTCCCTGACTATGCCTTGGGCTGTGCACAGGTCAGATAGGGGACCTAGGTGTCCTGTGGTGTTGGCCCCATGTGGCTATCCTCCCTGCTCAGCCACTGCTGTGTTACACATGGACATGGTTTGGGGTGCTCGAAGTGGGATGGGATATTCCTAAGCTCTCAAGATAAGAAGGAAGAGCCTTTCCCTATGGAGAGAAGAACGTGGCAGTGGAGAGAGATGTCAGGAAACAGAAACCCATGGCTGTGCACTCACTGTGGTCTTAATACAGGCCCAGGGAACAGACTTCCTGGGCAGGCCAGGAACTTGTGTGCTTCTGCCATTAAAATTGTGTTGTTAATGACTTGTCAGTGCCCAAAGAGGAAATATGAGAGGAGAACAGAGGCCCCACAACAGGCCGTCTTAGCTTGGGATGCTAGGGGGCCCAGAATTAGGACCTGGAGCCGCTATTGATGAGACCTTTGAGCAAAGTTCTACTGTCTCAGTTTTTCTATCTTGAACATCGTCTGTCCATAAAGTTTTGACAGTTTGGTTCATTAGATCTTCAGTGCTAGCACACTGGAGGGAGGGCACTTAGTAGATATTCAGCTAATATTTGTTCAGCAAATTAAACTGATTATATCCTTTCCCCACCAAGTGTGCAGCACCAAGCCCACCCAACACGTAGTAGGTGCCTTATGTAATTGTTGAATGAATGAATGAGACGTTTCCTATGCCCTTTCCTCCCCTCCCGCCATTGTTGATCCTTTTGTTTTCTAGTACTTAAAATTGTTCAATAAATAATAAATACGAACTAGTCTTTGTTGAGTGAGTGTTCATGATTGTGCCCTCCTGATATATTGTACTCGATCCTTGGTTTTTCTAAATGCACACTGTGTGCCAGGCTGAGCCTGTGGTAAGACATTCTCCTCCCCCATCCTGTCTTCTTTTTGGAATTTGGTTCTCTTCAGAGTCCCAAGGGTAGTGGTTACAGAGGAAAGGTAGGGTCAGTGAGCTGCCAAGCTGAAGTGGGGTGACTAGACAGGGAAGCTGCCCGTCAATCTCTGAGCTGCCCCCGGGCTCAGAGTGAACACTGCTTGCGTTCCTGGTGCTGGAGAATGGCTGACTATTGATAAAAAAAAAAAAAAAGTCCCTCTGTGCTTTCCAAATTAAGACGACATTTAACTGAGTGCTTGCTAGCTCGCCTGTTCTCTTAAATCTCCCAGGAGACAGAGCCCATCTTGGTGGAAACTGCTTTGAGCATGTCCAAAGTCTCAGCTTTGACATCTTGGCTGATGTCAAGAAGTTTCTGTAACCTTCCTGTTCAGTACACCCAGTTCTGTCACCATCTGCACTGTCTCACTCTCAGCCAGTTACTGGGGAAGGTGCGGGTGTCAGTGTGCTAGGAGGGGATGCAGGGTGTAGGAGAGAGGACAGCCCGCACATCACACCCGCCACCCTTACCCAAGATCCTTTGTCTCAGAACAGGGCAGCTCTGCAGGGCAGTTCTCCAGGTCCTGCAGGGAAAGCAGGGCTGGAGATCAGCTCAGCCTTGAGGACTACAGTGTTCCTTAACCTATTTACATCAGTCTCCTGTGAAAATCTGGTGAAAGTACACACTTTCTCCAAAAGAAAAATGTGTGTTCTCCCAGTCTTGTGTGAGATTCAGCGGGTTCATAGATCCTAAAGTCCCACAAGGACCCCAGGTTAACCTTTGGTGTGTTAGAACACCATACTAAACACCAGATCCAGATCCTAGCTCTGCCACAAACTTGCCATGTTGCCTTGGGCAAATCATCTGCTATTTCTGTCTTTCTGTATCCATGGCTATAAAATGAAATAGCTAAAGTTCAGACTCCTTATGACCACAATGGCCTATATCTGTGGAGATTTAGATAAGTGCCTCAGAGCAGTACTGATAACCTTTTACAGGTTACATATTTCCTTGGGAAATCTAATGAGAACTTTGTATCTTCTGTCTAGAGGAATACCTATACACAATGTTATACTTGGCACTCAAGGTGTCCAAGGAGTAGTTTTAGCACCTGAGCGAGAGTAATACAGTGCATCTAATGACCCAGCGCAGCCTGGTTCCAGCTTCCATGGGTCATGCCTACCCCCATGTCTTCTTCCCTGCACCCTCCCAACATCAGCCCTGCACTGCCAATCCACTAGTAACTGGAGGGAAGGGGGCAGGTCAGCATGATCTCTTTTAGTATTGTGGTTTTCATACTGTAACATAACGGAACCATTTTTTCTCACTGCAGTCCTACCTGGAGCCTCAGTACAGATAACGAGGGACTCTGAAGCCTTTGAAGCCTTTGTTTACCCATTTTTTCATACATCCTTTCAACAGGCATTTATCTAGTATCAGTGCCAGTGCCTGACTGGTCAAGCTGGAGACTCTTCCTGTTTGGTTTCTTCTAGCCTTTCTCAGTGACCTGCAGAACCCAACGGCTCTGTAAACCTGTTTGGAAACCACAGCCCTTATAAGGACAGCACTGTCACCTGGAGTGAGGTGTTCAGAGGTCCCAATGGGTTTAAATTTGGGGGCCTCATTTTCCTCATCTGTAAAATGGAATAATAATGCCACCCTGTACCCCAAGTACGTATGACTTTTATTTTCCCTGGTTGGGAGTATGACTGACCCATTTCTGGGGACAATGGACATGACCACTGAGCTCCAGAAGGGAACAAAAAGAGGAGCAGATAGAACAACTTTGTCTTCAGTGTCTAGAAGAGCCTCATATAATTTGTGACTGCTTGGAAATTTCCAGGAAAATTACAAGTCTGAGGCCTTGAGAAACTATTTGCTATTTTTCCATTCCCACTTCTGTGGAAGGTTAGTTACTATCAATGTTGATTTCAAAGACTCAGTTTATGTATTACTCTCTAAGGACTGAATGCCCAGGCCCCTACCTGCTATGATGGGAAGATTTACCTATAAACAAGGTTCAGGGAAGTGAATTTTGCACCAGAAGGGCTACTGTTTGGGAAAGGCCAGGACCTGCAGCAGGTCAGACCTGCATTCCCTTCTCCCTGTGCCTACAAGTACAGAGTTGCATGCCTTTGGAGATGTTTGTTCCAGCAGCATTTTCTGAGGGCAGCTCAGTAGGTACATTGCTGTTTTGCTGGGAAAAAACTCACCTCTGAGGCTTTTTCTTTTTCATCCCTTGGCTGGCAATCTAGTGCCAAGGTTGAGGACATGAGTTTTGGTGTTAGACTAGCCTAGATCCTAATCTTGGACCTGCTCAGTCTTGGAAAAGACATTCAACTTTTCCAAGGTTAATATGTTTCTCTGTGAAATGGGCATAATAATACCTTCATCTTAGGGTTGTGGGAAAATCAAATTAAGTTGGACCCAGTGGTACAGGCCTGTAATCCCAGCTCTCTAGGAGGCTGAGGCAGGAGGATCACAAGTTCAAGTTCAGCGTGGGAAACAGTGACTTAGAGAGAAGTTGCCTCAAAATCAAAATAAAGCTGGGCCAAGGATGTAGCTCAGTGTGAAGGCCTTGGGCTTAATCCTTAGTAACCTCCCCGCCCCCTCACCCCACCCACACACATACAAATCAAATTAAATCCTATTATAAGCCTGGTTTATATACTCTGCTTATAGTTGTGCTTCCTCTTAGTCCTGATTTTCCAGGTGAAAAACAGATTGTTTGGTAACAGCATCATGGGGCCAAGAGTGCATGTGTGCTATTTGCATAGCTGTCACCGCACCAGTGTGTTCCAGTCAGGCTTAGGATGACTGACTTGCTTGTCAAGGACCGGCTGACAATGAACCTTCACTCTGGTACTCTTCCCTCCTCCCTCTAGACAGGTGCAAACAGGACAAGCGCTACTGTTTTGCCTTTATTAGTAGGACAGAGAACATAGCCCGGGATCCAGCCCTCAGCTTCCGGTATCCCACAAGGCCATCTCCCTGGCTGTGGTGCTCCCTGGTGTGGGTTTTGCCAGATAATGGACCCTTTGCACTCTGTATCTGTTTTGCCAGAAAACACTGCAGCCACAAAATTGTCCCTGTCCTCTAAAAACACAGGCAGAGCTCCTTTCAAGGGGCTGCTCCTGTCAGCCAGCTGTTAGTCCTGGGGCTCTGCCTCCATCTTACCGGGCAGCAGCAGTTACCATAAAGTTCTGGGGCCACCTCTGGTCCGTGACTTCCAAAACACGGAGCCCTGCTCCCGGTTCCCCATCCTCAGAGCCTGGGCTCTCTGAGGATGCTCAGAGGCCTCCCAGGGGCGTTCACAGGCACCTGCTGCTCTCCTCTCCAGTCCTGCCCTCGGCTCCCTTCTTTCCCCCCAGGTCCCTCGGCGCGCTGGCGCTCGTGGCCCCGCTGGTGGCCAGGTCCAGACTGAGGGTCCTGCCGCAGACCGAGAGCCGGCGCAGCGCCTCGGAGGCCGCCTCCACGGGCACACCGGAGGGCTGCTCCCGCAGCATCTCCAACAGCGAGCTCATCTCCGACAGGAAGGTGCTGGCCAGCCGCGTGCCTGTCGGGCTTAGCTCTGGCCCCGCCGCCTTGCCGAACGTCTGGAAGGTCCTGGGCTCCTCGGAGGCTTCCGCGTCGGGGGACATCACATTGTCGCGGTAGTTAGTGGTGAGGGGCAGCGATAGCCTGGCCATCCAGGCCGGGTCAGGGGTGCTGAGGCGGTCCAGGGCCAGGCCTGCCGAGGGAGGAGGGGCACGGTGAGTGCCCGGATGCCGAGGCGGGGCTCTGGGCAGAGAAGGGCAGTGGGCAAAGGAGGGAAGGGAAACGGCAGGGGGCAGACTGAGAGTCGGAGGGGGGCGGGAAGGAAGAGGCCCCGCCGGGCCGGCGGGGCGCTCACTGGCAGGAAGGCCGCCTGTCGGAAGAGCTCCCGGTCTGCCGGTGTTTCACTGCTCGCTGCAGCCAGGACTCCCCTCGAGGCGCCTGCGGAAGGTGGAGGCTGGGGGTCCCTTTTCCTAGCCAAGGCTGGAGTTCTCGGCTTGGTGCTGCCTTCGGTTCACATGCTTAATGGTGGTGACCACTTATTTGGTACTTACAGCATTATTTCATTTAGCATCTGCACTGGCCCTTTGAGGTGAAAAGCTTTATCCCCGTCTTAAGGATGAGGAAACCGAAGCTATAAGAAGTCACACCTCTGCTAACAAAACCAAATTTGACCCCAGATCTGATGACTGTGAAGCCCTGGGACAGCACCACCTCAACTGCTGTCCAAAGAGCTGGCCCTTCCTCCCCCTGACATTCCAGGTGCCCATGGGGGACACCTAGGCCAGATAGGGGCTGCGCTCACTGCCACCACAGTCCCTGTGCCCTCCACTCCTCCTCATACCTTCACCTCTCACGCTGCAAGATCCCTGCCTAGAGTCAGGCTGGGAAGGGCCTGCTGGCCTGGGAACTGGCCGAGAGAAGGGACCCCGGCAGTGGCAGTGGCAGAAGGCAAGGCAGCCTGGACCCTAGAATTTTAAATATTTGTCTCCTAGATTCCTAGTGGCTCCATCACACTTCCTTTCCTATTTCTCCAGCAGGATATCCTGTCTCAAAAAAACTAGTTTCAAGCTAGGCCCAGTGGTGTGGGCTCGTAATCCCAATACCTTGGGATGTGGAAGAGGAAGGATCACAGGTTTGAGTGCAGCCTGGGCAACTTCACGGTTTAGTGAGACCCTATCTAAAAATAAAGGTTTTCTTTTTTCAAAAATGGGGCAGGGGAGGTAGCTCATCCACAGGACCACGAAAACAAAAATAAAGACAAAAGCAAAGACAAAAAATAAACCAGTCCAAATTAATGGCAGAGGTGGAGACAGAGGAAAGTACAAGTTTTGTCATTCAGACAGTGTCTGCAGGAAAGAGTGCACATATCTAGTTTAACACGTATTAAAGGCTTGCTTCAGGTGAGCAACTTTAAAATCTGTGTAAGATTAAAAGACTGCAAGGAAACAGGTCAGAGTGTTAACTGAAAGTACAATTGGGCATAAGCGATTTATTCTTTTTGTTTATCTATATATTTTTCTATATTAACTAAATACTACTTCTATAATTTGAAAAAGCCATTCCAAAGTACAGCTACTCATTGTTTTAATATTGATAAATGATTCTCTGTCTTGCATTCAGTTCTGGGCTGCACAGGCTGTGAGGCAGGCTTGGGCCCAGGCCCTGGTGGAGCCGGGGGCTGGCCGCATGCCTGGGACTCAGTGAATATCTGTTGAATGATTAATGAACCTAAATATTGATCCTCGACATTTGGGGAGTGTAAACCTCAGTTCCCTGAGACTCTGAGGTGATAAGGTTGAACGGAGCTCTGGGTGGCAGAGGATCAGCCCTTTCCTAATGCAAGAGTCAGCTTCAGGAATGAAGCGGAGAGTGAGAGACAGCGGGGCACACGAGAAGAGCTGAAAAGCAGCAGTGCACTCCCTCCGCGTCACCCTGTGCTTCCAACCACAAGTGAGCTTTCAGCCCTCTTTAACTTCTGATTGAGGGCACTGTGACCTTGGGAAACGGCTTAACCTCTCTGGCCCTCTTTTCTTCTCACAAGGGGTAAGAGAGTAACATTTATCGCGGTGAGAATTCAATGAGCTCGTGCAACACTGGTGTCATGACAGCCTCAGTAGAGCTCCCATCAATCACCAGGGCCCAGCGCCAGTTCCAGGATCCAGCCCTGTGAACAGGAAAGGCTTCCCTCCCTCCTTCATGTTCCCCACTTAAAATCCCCACGCTCAGCATTCCCTGTGCTGTGGAAGACAGCTCCCAGCCCAGAGCTGCCGGTGCAGACGGAGTCCAAAGCTACGCCCACTAACCCCATGGGAGTGCTGAGCACTTGAAATAGGGCTGATATGACTGAGAAACTGAATATTTCATTTTATTTAATTGGAATTCATCTAAATTTACAGAGCCACATGTGGCCAGTGGCTACTGTGTTGAACAGCACAGCTCTAAAATTTAGTCATACTGCCTGTGTTAATACCCATTCACTGTATTAATGATGGGGCAAATTATTAAACATCCTTGACCCTCAGTTTTTTCCATTATAAAATGGGGGTAATGAATAGCCCCTATCATAAGATGTCTCAAGAGGAACTTAGAAAAGGGCCTAGCACATAAAAAACACAGTACCCCAGGGAAAGGGCTGCCCTGCCCTGCCTTCAGCATACCTGCAGCCAGACGGAGCACGGGAGAAGTAGATTGTTAACTACAGAGGCGTAGGGGCTGAAGGAATGGCACAGTGTTTAAAGTGATTGCCTTTCAAGTGCAAGGCCCTGAGTTTGATTCCCCAGCACCACATAAAGCTGGGCGTGGTAGCACATGCCAGCACTTGGGAGGCTGAGACAGGTGGATTGGCCTGAATCACTGGGCTATACCAGTGAGTGCGGGACGAGCCTGGACGACAAAGTGAGACCCTGTCTCAAAAAAAAAAAAAAAAAAAAAAAGAAAAGAAAAGAAAGAAAGAAAGAAAGAAAAAGAAAAACACAGCATAGGGATAGTTGGCGACAGGGGTTGGGGTGGGGTATGTTGCCCAAAGCAGGCTGATCAGCGCCTATGCAGGGAGGGAGAGGGCAGCTGGCACATTCAGATTCTAGAATCAAAGCTCAAAGTCCATCCATGTTGTCACAATTAACTGTTTCTCTACCAAAATTTTTTTTTGTTTCCATTAGAAGTGGTAGTATATTATAGAGTTGCCTCAGTTGCCAGGACTAAAAGACCCTTAAACATACCCAAAAAATGAACATGTGTGGTTTAGGAATTAGGACTGGTCCAGCTTGGGCTCGCCTTCAGTCTTCAATCACTAAAGAGCAAGGTGGACTGGGCAGGCTGCTTTACCTCTTAGGTAGAGCCTCAGTTTGCTCCTCTATAAATCGGGGCTAATGATATCTACCTCAGAGGACTGTTTGGAGGTTTAAGTGAGATATTGTACAAGGCACATCCAGAACCCTGGTGCACACCTAGACCTCAGTAACTGTTCACAGGTAGAACCTGGTCTGTAGAGAAAAGGAATGCTTTCTGAGCTCTAAGGGAAGTGAGCTGTTGCTAGTGTTCTTCCCCAGGAATAGAAGGGCTACTTCCCTGCAGCGTACAAAAGGACCTCGGGGGCAGAGGCAGCTCTGGGCTCACCACAAGAAGTCCCTTACCTGTGTGGGGGTCCAGCAAGCTCGATAGCTCTTCCTCTAGCAGCTGCTTTACAGAGAGGTCCTCCTCAGAGTCCAGGGGCGCTTCCTCATGGTCCACTTCTGCCTGACCACCATCCCTGGCACTGGTGCCATCTGTGTCTGGGATTGCACTCCTAAGAAGGAAACCAACCAGTCCATGAATAGAGAATTCTCATGTGCGTTTCTCCAGTCACGCTGCCATCTGCTTATCCACACAGGGCACTGGATGCACTGGCCTTTGGAAAAGTCAAACCAGTCTGGACTATGTCCCTAGACTTCCTGAACGCTGTTTTCTCATCTGTAAACTAGAAGTAATAAGAAGAACTCACCTCACAGAGTGTTATAAAAGGAGCCTGTAGATAAAGGGCCTAGCATAGTGCTTGGCATGGTACAAGCACCAGCAAATAGAAGTGAATATGGATTCATGGGTACAGCCATTCACCATGGTCCCATCCATGGCTTTAATTTGAGTGACACAAAGTAGGAGTTATATAAACTTCCTGAGCTAATGTAGTCATCTACCCATCGTTAGCCAGGCAGGAATTTTTGTCTGTCCCATGCCCTGCTCTCTCTAATCAGTGCCCAGAATAAGGCCAGGCACCTGGGAGGTGCTTAAGAAACACTGTGGAATGAATGAGTGAACATTTCTTCCTCCCTATTTAAGCCAAATATCAGACCAGAACTGGTGAGGTGGGACACCCCAAATCTGCTCAGATCTCTACCACCTGCACCACAGTCTCATGCTGGCTGCTCCCTGGCCCCTCTATCTCATGGACCCTCCCTCTTGAATTACTTGGCGGGAGGCCTGAACTCTCATCCCAGAAGGTAGAAAGGCTCCAGGAGGGGCGTTCAGGCTGAGGAGTACTTCCTGGTTGTATTACCCCCACCGACCCCCATGGACATTTCTGCAATTATGAAGAGGTCACCAGAGAGGTGGCAAGTTTATGGGTAATAATGACAAGTCAGATTTATTGAGAGGTGACTGAGTCAGACCTTGTGCCATGCAAAGTGTATGCCATGTCCCATTCAAGCCTTTCATACCTGGGAGGCTATGGTGGTTTGGATCTGGAGTGTCCCCTAAAAGCCTCATGTTCCTATGATGCTGTGTAGGGTTGGGAGGCGGGGCCTGGCTGGAAGGGGGCGGGTACTTAGGGCTTGAGTTGGAGGGGCGGGGCATGTGCTGGCTCCACCCTTCCTCCCAGTCTCTCTGTGTAACACCATGTTGTGAGGATCTCTGCCCCTGGAGCTCTGGCTCTGGCCCTGTCCCCGCTCCAGCCCTGCCATGTGCTTCCATCATTTTCCAGCAGCCCCCCTGGGAAAGGACTGTGACCATCTGAAACTGTAAGCTACAATAAATCTTTCCTCCCTAAGTTGTGGATGTTGGGTATTGAGTCACAGCAACGAAAAAGTAACTAGAACAGTGTTTTCATTATTATATTCATTTTACAAACCAGAAAACTGAGGCTTGCAAAGGTTTGACAGCGTGCCTAAGGTCTTTGTGGGTTAAAATGAGAAGCAAGAATTTGAATCCAGGCCAATGTGACTTTGGAATGTGAACACTGTTAGGATACCCCACAGTAAAGTCCTCTGAAGCAAAGTTTCTCTCTGACCTTTCCTGACCTTCTCTTATTTCCCATCACAAAAATCAAAACCCCTCTTCCCCAAAGCTGGTCAGAAACCTTCAAAACATTACTTTTCATTTCCTCTTTTGATGTAACAGTTTGTCATAAGGAAATTCTCTGACCTACTTTGTTCAGTCATAGATTATAATGACCGCCTTCCAGAAATGGTCCTGCCCCATACCTAGAAGGAAGGAATGCTACCCAGAAAGGCCAACAAAAATCTGGACAGGGAGACCTCCCTGGGTCTTCCACTAGTCTGTTTTCATGAGCTCACATCCTCTCCATCCAATCATGTTTTGCACAGCTGTCCTTGCTCCACTGAACCTAAGCACAAAAATAGATAGTTCATCTGCATTTTTGGGTCTTCAATAGAAGGCTCCCAAGTCACATAAAACTGATAAAAATTTCTTGTAATGGCCTTTCTCCAGTTAATCTTTTGCTAGTTTATTACAGCAGACTCAAATATTGAGCCTTCAAAGAGAAAAGAGAAAAAATCTAGAAATTATCAAAGCAAGAGCACTGAAACCAGAGTCACGACCCCTGAGGCCAGTCCCCGCTTTGCCATCACTAGCTGTGTGACCTTCAGAAAGTCACTTTAAGAGGAAAGGACTTAGAATTGGTTGTGTACCTGTGAGGTCAGGAACTGTGAAATGGGTTTCGGTAATAATCCTTACCCCATCACGACAAGGGAAGTAGCATGGCCTTCAATTTACAGATGGGGAAACTGAGGTCGTAAGAGATTGTTGTCTTGCTCAAGTTTATATAGCTGTGTTGGATCAAACTGCTCATATCCTCACTTTATCCATTTATATCAAGGACTTGGATTAGATGTCCTCTTGAGGGCTCTGCAATTCTACAATTGCCCAAAGGGGCACACATGCACACACACACACACACATCCATATATATTATGTTTATGGGTTGAGAAAAAGAAGAGTGAATTTTACAGACTTAAAGCCAATTTATAGCACCTCTGTAATCAGGGGACTGACAGAGCTCAGGGATGAAGTCATTTCCTTAGTGACTCTGGGTCCTATAATAAATACAGCCACCCCAGGACTGAGCCTCCTGGGTAGGGGGTGGATGCTATTTTCTGTGCTTACCCTGGGACAGTGTCTAGAATATAGTTACCCTTCCTCTCATCAGCACTGCAGCAGTGTGGGGTGGCTGGTGGGGGTCTTAAGAAGTCTACGGAGACCATGTGCTGCTTACCTGCCGCCGCCGGGCTTGGCCAAGTACTTATTTCCCCGGTGGTTTGGTTTGGGCTGGAATTGGCCCTGATGCAGCAAGGACAGCAGCTGGGAGATTTGCTATAAGACAGGAAAAATCTGTTGACTCCACACAATTCCAACCCAGCACACTTCCTCGCCGGATGTGTCCCTCAATGCCGGTGCTTTCTTTTTATAGTCTTTCCTTCAGATGTTTGTGTGATCAGATGGGGGATGGTTCCTTGTGACACAGACAGAGACTTCGGGGGACAGCCTCCGCTTTGCCACGTTGCTCCCGGACCTGGGTGTGTGAGGGGAAACGTGGGAACTCCTGGGCTCTTCCCCCATTCACCCCCATTCCCCAAGTGACCTGCTTCTCGTTGACTCTGTGGATGGGGTGTAAGTGGCATTTCCTGATCACACTGTGATCTGGCTTCGTTTGGTAAGGATTGTCTTCAAGAGTTATTTTCTCCTTTTAGCAGTACCCAAACACTGGCTAAAATATGTGGGCCACGTGGAAGACTGAATGGCAGAAAAGGCAAAATGATGTCATTTAGCCATTCACTCTTCCATCCACAGAGTATGTACTTAGTGAACGCTGGTTTGGACCAGGCATGGTGTTGCTGGGAGTAGGAATGGGGAGGTTCCCTGGCTCCCTGCTGGGAGCTCAGTGCCCCTGCAGGAAGGCAGGGAGGAAACAAGGGGGATGGTATTGGGGAAGTTTATTCATTGATTTATTTTATTTTACTCATTTTCTTTAGAGACAGGGTTTTCAACATGTTGCCTGGGATGGCCTCAAACTTTTAGGTTCAAGTGATCATCCTGCCTCAGTCTCCTAAGTAGCTCGGTCTACAAGCACACACTACTGTGTCCAGCTTCCATGTGTTTCAATGTTTCTTGTGTTCCTACTGCATGTGAGGCACCTTAGCTGAGGCTCAAGGCTCATTAGGAGCTCAGCAAGTGGAGGGAGAGTGAGGGTCTGGGTGAGGAGTAAGGGTTTCAGGCCAGAGCACTGCAAGTTGAAAGGCTAGAGAAGAGGAAAGAGGTGGAGAAATGTTAGCCACAGACCCTTCAGGGCCTTATGAAGGAACAGAAACAGACCAAGTCTGGGTCTGAGTTCTAGCTCAAGGTAATTTCTAGCTTGCTGTGAAATATCAGGCATGTTTTTAGATCTACTGAGACCTCAGTTTCCCTATCTCTTATCTCTAAAATGAGACCACCAAATTAAAAGACCCAATCAAAAAATGGGTAATTGAAATGAGTAGACAGTTGTCAGAAGAAGAAATACAAATAATCAATAAATGAAGAAATGTTCAGCATCTTTAGCCATTAGGGAAATGCAAATCAAAGTATCACTGAGGAGCTAGGGCCATATCTCAGTGGTAAAAGTGCTTCCCTGGTAAGCACAAGGCCCTGGGTTCATTTCCCCAGCATCACATAAAGATTAGCTAGGCATGCTGATGCACGCCTGTAATCCCAGCACCCTAGGAGGCTGAGGCAGGATTATCAGGAGTTTGAGGCCACCCTGGGCTACATAGTGAATTCAGAACCAGCCTGTACTACAGAATAAGACCCTGGTCTCACAACAAATAAACACAAAACAACTCTAAAGTTCCATCTAACTCCAGTAAGAATGGCTTTTATCTAAAAACAACAATACTTGCAAGGTTGTGGAGAAAAAGAAACCCTTTTACATTGTTGGTGAGACAACCATCATGAAAAGCAGTATGGAGATTCCTCAAAAAACTGAAAACAGATATTCTGTGTGACCCAGTGATACCTCTTCTGGTATAAACTCTTCCCAAAAGAGTTAAAGATGTCAAATAACAGGATACAGGCATACCAATGTTTACAGCAGCATAACTCACTATAGCTAAATCCTAGAAGCAGCCAGGATGTACACAATGGATGAACGGACAAAGAAGATGTGAGATACACACACACACACACAACAGAGTACTACTGTGCCATAAAGAAAGATAAATTTGAGTTATTTGTAGGAAAATGGATATTCCTTGATACCATCATGATTAGCAAAATGACTCAGACACAGAAGGTTAAATGTCACATGGTCTCTCTAATATAAGAAAACCAAACTATAAAAAAGAAGAGAAAAATAAAAGAGTGATAGAAGAAATTAGGAAGAAATATTGTGTGAAAGAAGAAGAGACGGAGGGTGGTAAGAGGGTGGGAAGGGGGAAGTAAACAGGATCGAGATGTGATGTGTATTTGCGCCAATTCCTCAAGTTGAATGTGATTATCATGTGCCACAAATACATACGAATAAGAATAGTTTGGGGAAAAATAAAGTGGGGCTCGTCTGGTCTTCTTTGTGGCATTGTTAGCATTATGCAGATAATTGGAAAAAGTTAAAAATCCTCTACAAAGGCAAGGAGTTTGGATGGTTACTCCTAGAAACACTGCTTTCTCCTCCTGGGCCCACCTCGGCTCCTCCCTGTGGACAACTAGATCTGCAAACTTCAGAAGAGACTAGAAGAGGACGAGACTGGGACTGGGGTTTCACTGTGACTTGGAGGGTCAGGGTCCCTTTGCCTGTCTCAGGGCAGATCTTACTTCCATCTCAGGCCCAAAAACCCTGTGCTGAGTGTGTCATTCAGGATCACTTCATAGTTACAGCCCAGATTCTGGAGTCAATCAGACCCAAGTTCCTGTTCTAAATCTGTTCCTGTCCTACTTCCCATCTTTGTGGCTCTGAGGAATTGTTTGTACATTCTGAGCCTCAGTTTCCTCCACAGGAAAAAAAACATAAATAATAATGAAATTCAAGCCATGCGGAGGCTATGAGGTTTAAATGAGCCAAGGTACATAAATCACTTATTAATAGATCCTATGATAGACACTCAATAGCTGTCTAGTGGTGTCTGATCCTGTAACAGCAGTCCAAGGGAAGAGATGTTCTTCCACTCATCCTACAGAAGAGCAATCTGAGGCTTATAAGGCTCCACAGCAAGGAGGGCTGGAACTTGAACTCTGATCTGACTCCACTGGGAGCTGAACTGCTGCAGAGACATGAAAGCTGGGCTTCTGACTCGCTTGCCTTCAGGTGGATTCCAAATGGGCCCCTTTCTTTCCATCACCTCAGTGATGTCACCCATAGTGCCAGCTCTCTGCTGTCCTGTCTATCCAGCACAGTGTTTGGCACAAAGACTTCAAACAAAAATCATTTGATGAATAGATGGTTCTGAGCAAACTTGGGTCTTCAGGGAGCCCAGGGCAAGATTCCTAAGAGAACAGTTGGGCCATCTCCAGGTGGCTTCCTGGGAAGGGGTAGGGGACGGAAGCTGTGTCCTTCTCCACAGGAAGCCTGAGCTGATAGCCTGGCCAAACAAAAGTGTAACTTGGGCAGGCAGCTGGCACAGTGAAAACTCTCTGGGGTTCTAAGGACCAGAGAAGGGTGCTTGTGTCTAGTAAAATTCCGAGTCACTAGACAGCTTGTCGTGCATCATCCAGTCTAATCCTCACCTCCAGAGATAGACACAGGGTAGGTTTGGTAATCCCTCTTCTATAAGTGATGACTATGAGGGTATGCTCTAAAAGGATTTGCCCCAGATTGTCTAGCTCCTGAGTGGCTGTGTTAACATTGGAACTTGGAACTGCTCAACTTCAGAATTCGAAGTTCCTTTGGGCTACTTCCTCCTGCAGTGCCAGATAATAAGCTCTGAGGTCTCAGGAATGTCAAGTGTAGTCCAAGAACCTAGGGGCAATGATTTTAGGTTAGCCTATCTCATAAGGAGGTTGCCCAGATGTGTGAGGACAAGTAGACAGCAGAGATACAGAAGTCACAGTAACTATTTGCTGAGCACTGCCTACCGTGCCAGACATAGGTTTACTGGCAGTAAAGGCATTGACTCGTTTTCTCTTCAGGTAAGCCTGGGAGAGGGATGCTGTGAACACAGACATCGTCAGCAGAGAATCAGTATAGCTTCCCTATGAGTAACAGCTAGGAAGAGGTAGAGCCAGGATGCACACAAGGCAACCTGCTCCAAAGCTAACGGCTGTGTCTGTTTGTGCTAGGCGCTGCAAGCAAGTGCTTTGTAAGAATTGGCTAGTGAAACCCTTAGGACAACTGTATGAGGCAGACACTTCATTTATTTATTTATTGAGACAGAGTATTGCTCTATAGTTCAGGCTGGTCCTGAACTCACTATGGAGCCCAGGCTGGCTTTGAACTCTCCACAGTCCTCCTGCCTCAGCTTCGCAAGTACTGGGATTACAGGTGTGCACCACCACACCCAGCTACTATGTTGTGCTGGGGGGCTGATCCCAGAGCCTCAGGCTTCCTAGGCAAGCACTCTAATCACTGAGCTACGCTCCAAGCCCAAGATATTCTTTTTTAACATTAAAACTTGTCAACATTTATTAATATTATTATCTATTTTAACATTAAGGAAATTAAGACTCAGAGACAGTAAGTTATTTGCACAGCTAAGATCTGTTGACTCTAGGGCTGCCCCAAGTCATTGCTACCCAAAGAAAGCATTATAAACCAGGCCTGGTGGCACAGGCCTCTAATCCCAGCATTCTGGGAGGCTGAGGCAGGAAGACAGCAAGTTTGAGCCCAACCAGGGCAACTTAGCAAATTAATGAGACTGTCTTAAAATTAAACCTTAAAAATAAGCTAGGGATATAGCTCAGTGTAAAAGCACTTTCCAGCGTTGGGGTCATGGGTGCATTAAAAAGCATTGAGTGAGCCCAGGGAATGATATAAAGGAAATGGATGTTCCTGCTGCTGCTGCTGCTGCTGGTAGCCCAAGACTGACTCGAGAAAGAGCTGCCCATGCCCACAGTACCTGAACAGGGGGAGAATCCACGGTGAGCTCTTCCACAGGGTTCCGCTCTGCAAAGGCAGCCACAGACAGCCGGACCAAGCTCCGCAGAATCTGATGGGGGCCTGGTTCCTTCCCAGTGGATGCTTTGCCATTTACATTTCTCTGCCGCCTCAGGGTTGCAGTGGAGGCCGGAGAGCTCAGTGGGGTCACCTCGCTGCCCTGGCCTCCAGCCCGCCTTCCTGCAGGGCTGCCAGCAACCTTCAGGGGCTTTGCCCGGGCCTGGCCTAGGGCAGGTGGGGACTCAGGAAGATTCAGGTTTTCCCGGGAGGCATTCTTCTGCCTGGGATGGTTGAAGAGGAGGTTGACAGTGTCTTGCAGCTCTCGGCTCTCTGTCAATGCTCCCTGGTTGCTCTGGTTACGCAGGGTCCTATAGAGGGTTGGTGTGAGGTGAAAGGGGGCCTGCAGGCAAGAGTCCCAGCCTGCTTCCATCATCACTTCCTTGTCCAAGTCCCTGTGGGACTGTATGACTTCGTCAGGCTCCTCTGCTTGGCCCCTGAGCATAGGCACCAGGTGGATGTCTGCCTTCTGGATGTGTTTCTGGGGCCGCCGGGGCTGTGGGCGGTAGGTGCACTCAGCTTCCCGACAGTTGTAGGCTCTGTTGTCCTTCTTCTCTGTCCGGCAGATGAATGTGAACAGAACCAAGATCAACCCAAAGATGCCCAGCAGGACAGCCAGACAAATCACTGTCAGCATCGATGTGCTCAGGAACCCGGCCTCAGAGGCAGAGTCCCTCAGGTGGTCCGCACTGGTGACAAACATGACCCTCAACAGGGCTTGTGTCTGTAAGCGGGGGATGCCTCTGTCCTGTACCACTATCTCCAGCTCCCACTCACTCCCAATGAGGCTGCTGGCATTGGTGACATTGACAAACAGCTGCCCCAGGTCAGGGCTAAGGAGGAAGAGACGAGCCTCATTCCCTTTTCGAATGCTGTAGAGGAGCTCTCCATTTGCCCCTGAGTCTGCATCCTTGGCCACAATGGTAGCCAAAAGGAATGGCCAGGACCTGTAAGTGGCCTGTGGTAGCGTACCATTACCACCTGCTAACACCATGTCATTGGGGATCTCGATGGGCACAAGAAGGTGGCCTGTGGAGGCATTTACAAGCACCGAGAGGCTGGCTTTTCCATTGTTGAGTACAGGTTGAATCACCTCCGGGGCATTGTCATTGGCATCCAAGAGGTGGACCCGCACAGAGATACTGGATGCAAGCGGAGGGTGCCCCCTGTCTTCTGCTATCACCTGGAACTCAAAGCCAGACATTTCTTCATAATCCAGTGACTTCTGAGCAGTGACTTCTCCCGTGTTGGAGTCAATAGCTACTAAGTGAGAAACTGGGGAGTCCTGGACACGGTATGAGATTTTTCCATTGATGCCCAAGTCTGCATCATGGGCCTTGATAGTGATGAGGTGAAGAAGGGGCAAGTTGTTTTCCCGAGTGAAGACCTCGTACTGGCTCTTCTCAAACACAGGTGCATTGTCATTGGCATCACTGATCTGAATGCTGAGCTGTCTCTTGGCTGATAGAGGCTGGGCTCCTTGATCCTGAGCTAACAGAACAAGGGTGTATTTGGGCCACTGCTCTCTGTCCAGTGTGGCATTGGTTAGCAGCATGTATGTGTTGCCATTAGTTCTTTTCAGCCTGAAGTGACCCAGCTCTTGATCCAGCCAACAGTGGACCAGACCATTGTTTCCTGAGTCCAAGTCATCTGCTGTGACCAGAGCAATAAAACTGTCCTTGGGAAGAGCTTCAGATACCTGTGCTGCCTGCGAGGCCCACGTAATGTGGATATTTGGAGCATTATCATTGACATCCAGAACCTTGATGAGTATTTTGCAATGGGCTGGGATTGGGTTAGGACCCAGGTCCCGTGCCTGGACATCGACCTCATAGGCAGGATTCTTCTCATAGTCAAGGGGTTGGAGCAGAGTGACCTGGCCTGTCTTGGCATCAACACTGAAGGTGTGCAGCACCTCTGGAGGCACATGCTTGCCAAGGAAGAACTCCACCTCTCCGTTGGGTCCTTGGTCAGGGTCTGTGGCAGTCAGGCTTATGAGGAGAGTGCCAGGGACAGCATCTTCTCTGACTTCTAGTGCCAGTGAACTTTCAGCAAACATAGGGCTATTGTCATTAGAATCCAGGACATTGACCTTAATTAAGCTGGTTCCTGACTTGGGAGGGTTCCCACTGTCATAGGCAGTCAATACCAGATCAAAAGATGAGTGGACTTCCCGGTCAAGCTCCTTCACTACCACCAGTTCTGCGTATTTAGTCTCATCAGGCCCTACAATGACATCCAGGGCAAAGTGCTCACTGGGGGCCAAGCTGTAGGAGTACAGAGTATTGGAGCCAGTGTCTGGGTCAAGAGCTCTGTCCAGAGGAATCCGTGTGTTCAGAGAGGCGCTCTCAGAGATTTCTAGCTCTTGGTTGCCTTTGGGAAAATGTGGCTCGTGATCATTGATGTCTAGCACTTGGATCTCCACATGGATCAGAACTAAATCTCCCATGGCAAGCACGTCAAAGGAAACCAGGCAGGGATCCCGCTGCCTACAGAGCTGCTCTCGATCCAGCCGCCCCACCGTGTTAAGCAAGCCGTCCTCAGGGCCCACCTGCATGGGGAGCACTGGAGACAGCTGCAAGACCTGGAAGGCAGTCCCTGCTGGCCCACGCCTCTCCTCCCAGCCCAGTTCCTGAGACAGCTTCCCTATCACCGTGCCAGATGGCACTTCCTCTGTCACTTGGTATTTCACCGTGAGAGTGGCCACCTCCTGACAATCCCCGGAAAGGAACAAGTAGCCACCTGGTCCCAAAAGCCCCAGCAGAAGTTGCAGTAGTGGCATCATGCTTACCGCTAGATTCAGAAACTGCTAGTGTCCTTCAAATGCTGGACAAGTCCTCCAGTGTTTCCTGGATGGCTTGATTAGCCCCTTTCTCCTGCCCCCAGACCTGCTAGTGCAACCTTGTCCCATAATTAGAAGATGGTGGAACGAGCAGGATTCTCAGGCAAGACCATTTTTATGGGAAGAAATCGAAGAGATCCAAGTACTGATGAAGTAAAATCGCTGGTCCACAGGAATGATGATGGACAAGAGCTGATCCAAGAAGGATGTGGGGATCGGATTTCCAAATCGTTACTAGCTGGGGAAACAGAGAAGCAGCTTTTTCCTATGGAAACCCCACCTACAGGAAAAGGGAGGGCTGTGAATTTCAATGCCAATTAGAGAGAGAGCATTTCCTGTGAAGCTGAGGGGCCTACTGCTGAGGAGGATGAGGCTGGGGCTGGGACAGACCGGATGGGAAGGTGCTGTCCACACAGCAAGGCAGCCACTGAGGGACAGGGAGCCCTCCATAGCCAAGTGAGCTGAGACTTTGATGCCTCCTCTGGGAAAGTCACGTTCTCTGTGTCTGTTCTCTTCTTCATCTCTCTTTGTTCCTGTCCTTTCTCCACTACTCATTCTCCCACTCCTGTCTTTTCCCCACACTTGTTTACCTGTCTGTCTTGACATTGCCCTGATCACCCACTTCCCTACAACACTGGGAGGCAGCTGTGTTTACAGAGCAGTCATCAGAGCTAAACTGCCTGGGTTCAAATCCTGCTTTTGCCGCATACCAGCTGGGTCATCTGGGACAAGTCACTTAACCTCTCTAGACCTGCATTACCTCATCTTGGAATGAGGCAGAGGTTAAGAATAGTATAGCTCTCTCAGCAGGGGACTGTGAGGGTTAAGTGAAATGCTGCATGAAGGACCTTGGCCTGGGCCTGGCCCCAAACCACAAACAGTGACATTATGTCATGAAGTGTGTTGTAAGCAGCGCACTTCTTCCCACCTGTGGCTTTCCCTAGCTCTCGCATTGGCCCCGGGGCAGCCCTTGCTCACACTGATCCTTGAGGGCACCCATGCTCTTGACTTCAGAAGCTGTGAGGATTTGTGGACTTGACTTGGCAGCTCCCCTCCCCCTTCCGTCCAGCCCCATCCATGAGGCCCATTGTTTTCTGTGTCTGATCTGACCTGAGTCCCTGCCTGGGGAACCCCCAGCCTCTGCTCCTCTGTCTCAAAAACTTTTATACACTTCCCTCTCCCACACCTTCCTCTCCCTTTCATCTAAATCTTTCCGCCTTCTTTCAATTCTTCTCTCCCCACCACTGTTCACGACAGCATCCATGATCAGCAACTCCCCTGCTGCCCCTCAGCACTGCCCCCAGATACTTCCAGGTGTGCCCTCCCTTTCATTCATCCCCCACAGAGGTGAGGACCAGGAAGGAAGCCCGTGGTTAGTTTGCTTACCTGACCTTAGAGATGGCCATTCTCATCCTCCTCTTCAAGATTCTCCTAGCATTACATTGTGCCGTAAGGTTGAGCCCAGAGGTTTGTAAAGCATTGAAAGTTATGGGATTACATTAGGGGCAGCTTCCCCAGATGGGGTGTTTTTCAGCAGACTCCTCAGGGCCACAAGTGACTCTAGTCAGGGCTTGTTGACATGGAGGCCCGTGGCCACCAGGATTGAGGTGGCTGCGGAATCTGTGCTCTCTCTCTTTCCCTTTGTCTTCTCTTCCCTTTTCACCCATATTCCACTTCTGGAGGTTTCCCAGCCATTTTACTGAAAACCATATATGAAGTTATACCAAGGAGTTTGAATTCATAGGGCCATTTCCTATGGCTTGGCTTTTGGGACAAACAGACCCTCACGAGTTCTGAGACGGACACTGTGCAAGTGCCTTGACTTCTCAGAGTCTCGGTCTCCTTTTCTGAGAGTGTGACTGTCAGCCCTCCGGTGAGTTAATGGTAAGAACGAATGGGGCAGAAAGGGCGCCCACAGGGCTGGTCATAGAGAACATGTGTGGCACACGCCAACTATGATTTTTGCCTTATGTCGTCTTCCAGGCTGTACATCATATGCAAATGGTGCTGGTGGTCATGCTGTCATGTCTTGAATCTGGAATGTCCCCCAGAGGCCTTCTGTGTTTGGAGGGTGATTCCATCAGGGGGCTTAACCCATTAATTGCCTTGTTGTCAAGAAGAGGGGCCTGGTCAGCAGAGGTGGACCCCCTGGCCATGGCGTGTAAGAGTATAACTTCCTTGCTAGGCCATTCTTCACTCAGTTTCCTGGCCACCATGCCATGGGAGCATTTCTGTGGGTAGGCCAGCCCTCTTTCATGCCCTTCCATCATTGCCAGCCACCCATGAATAAATTGAGACCTTCTGAGACTAAAATAAACATTCCCTCCTTAGGCGGTGGGTGTCAAGTATCGTGTCACAGCAATGAGAAGGTAACTAAGATACTTGTATTTGCCCTTTTGCTTTTTCTGTTTTGGCCAGGATTCCTGTTTTCTGGGTCCCCCTGTTCTCAGCATGGCCAAAGGGCCCCTTGGAGCTCAGGGCCACAGTGGGAGCTCATTGCCCTCTAGTGACAGTCAGCCTATGTGACAGCCTCACTATCACAGCCTCATTGACTGGCCCTTATTCATCCTCTTTGCTGGCAACAAACAAGTCAAGTGGCCCCCAAGGGGCTTATGCTCTTAAGTCCAGCAGGAAAAATGAATGAAATGAGCCAACACAGAAGCTTTGGGTTTGTGCTGTGCACTGGGGAGGCTTCTTGTAGAAGGTGAATACTGGTGGATGTGGACGAGGAGGAATTTGCCAGGAGAAAGCGGGTGAGCAGGAGAGAGGCAAAGCAGGCAAAGGGCTGAGATGAGAGAGCTGGCTCCTTGTGGTACTGCAGGAGGGTGCATGCAGTAGATAGTATATTGGTTAAGGTTCTTGAATTAATTCTAGAAAAACAGGATTAATAGAAAGTACATTTAGATAAAAGGCGATTTATTAGGGTGGCTTACACAGTCTGAAGACAGAGTCCAAATGGCTGCCTGCACTGCGGGAGGTTCCAGTAGCCGCTCAGATGTGAAGGTGGGACAATACCAGTCCAAGATTAGAGTCTGGATGTTCACTATGGGACAGCCGGGGTGAGTCTGCACCACAGATTACGGCCAAGGCGACCGTGAAGACCAGAGCGAATCCTGATGGACATCAGTGGTACAAAGACAAGAGTGAGTCACTGTCTAGAGATGACGGCAAAGGCTGGAGCTCTCCTAGAGGAAGAATTTTTCTTCTTCCTTTTTATTTAGTTTGAGCTGCCAGTCTATTGGTTGGGCCACCCCCATCTAGAATGGATCTTATGTCCTTCATTTGCTGGACCGTAAGTCACTCATACCTAGTGCTCTGCCCTGTGGGTTAGCTGAGAGTTTTTGTTATTCCTTCAGGTTGACATAATACTTTAAATGGTCACAAGCAGGAAAGAGGAAGTTGGAGCTGGGGACAAAAACAAAGGTCATCAGATAATAGAAGGCCTGGGTTTCCATGCTAAGGACTTGAAACTTGTCCTGAGAGCTTTTGAATGACTCAAAGCAGACAGGAGAACAGAAGCAATATGCTAAGGTTTCTCTTGAGGGCTACTCTCACAAATAAGCCATCAAGACTTGAAGACACTGAACCCAGAGGGTTTGCCCTCTGGAAAGCCCCTTCCACTGCACTCTGGAAATGGACAGGAAGCAAGCAGAGATGGAGGGAGGCGAGCCAGGAGTTCAGCAGGAAAGCTTTGATGCAGAAAGGTCTAGTGATGGGAATGTTTTCAGAATGCCATCTGGTGGCCAAAGGCAGAGAAAAGGGCACCGTGGCACAGATGGGAGAAGACCACCTTAACAGAGAGTATTCACAGACCTGTGCTGTCCAAAAGAAAGACATGAAATTACACACCATATGACAAAACTATCTCTGAACAGCGTAATGTCGACCAGCACCACAGAAGAATAAATCGAGTTTAAAATTTTACCAGTGTTATTTATACTATTAAAAAGACAAGCTTACATATAATGATTATATATATCAAAACAAGTAATTTTAAGTATGTGTGTGGGTGAGTAGGTGTGGATGTGTGGGTGTGGGTGTGGGTGTGGGTGTACATATGTATTGTGTTGTCTTGACTGGGACCATGGACACAAAGAATACACTCAGTTCAGGGCAATGAATTTGGATTTCATGTGTGGTTTGTTTTTATTATGGCTGTATGTTTAGAAGTTAAGACAACATTTGAGGGTTCCAAAGGTAGCAAACAATGCACCAGGCCTCACAGGTGGTCACCTCAGGGACTGAGGCTCTGCTTAGTCATTTTCTCTCCCCTCTGCTGGCTGCAGGGTCCATGACCTTTAGCAGCCACATGTTAGGGGTGAATGGAGCTGTCACTGGAGACGGTCTGAAAAGGTTTCATTTCCCTGCATTTGAAAAGCAGGCTCAAAGAAGTACAGGTAGCACTCTGAAGTAGGTTTAAAACAATAGTAGATGGCCTCCTTCAAGTCCAAAATGTTTTTAAAAAGAGAGTTGGTGCTTAAAGTTTTTATTCATTCCTAGTCTTGAAGTTGTTCACACACAAATCCTTAGTCATAAGGAAGGGCTGAAGGGTTAAGAGGGAAGGATAAAGGTCACAGGATATTCTCAGAACTTTCCTCTTGTTGGGCTGGAGGTGGAGAGCACTCAGGGGCAGAGCGCTTGCCTAGCAGCACAAGGCCCTGGATTCTACCCCCAGCATCACACAAACAAAAACAAGAAAATGCCTGTAGCTTTGACGCAACTTGGGAGATCAGAGCAGCAGTCCCTTCAGGGACTCATGGATCAGCTGGATGAAAGTTAAGACATCTTTTAGCTCTGACCATGAATGTCCTACTGGCTGGCTGCCCACTCTTAGGACTAGAATCTCTGGGCAGGATCTTTCTTTGTGAATCAGCCCAGCAGCTGGCATAGTGCCACACCAAGGTGGCTCCAAGAAGCACCATTCTCAGGATCATTCCAGCTTGGAAGGTGGCAGGACCATACAAGGTCAGCCTCTCTTTTCAGCAAGACCTTGCTGAAGTTAGCAGCCAGTCTGGTTAGGCATCTTGACCAGGGAACTCAGCTAGATGTTCAGGGTTATCTGGTGGTAGCACAGAACTTTGTGGACTTTCTTGGGTCAGGTGACAGATGTTCACTTCCATGCAGAGATGCCTCTTTCTGGGAGTACAGAAAGGAGAAACTTACCAAGAAATAAGACTTGTCAAGACATAAAAAGACTCTGTTTTTGCTATGAGTGATAGTTCTCAAAAGGAGTTGAGTAATAGAATCTCTTGGAAAGCTTTGTAAAATATCAGGGCCAGAGCAAGAAAACTCATACTTTAGCCTTCCCTCATTTGCTAAAGAATAGTCTACTTTCCAGCTCAATTATCCTCCCTTGTAAAAGGTTTCCATGTTTAGATCATTTGGGGAAGTGCCAGTGAAGTTGGTTCAATCTTTTTGCTGGGAAGAGAGGCTAAGTTGACCTACACAACAAAATGAAATATAGATTGGAGTAGGGGGTTGCTAAAAGTTGAGGAAATTATAGAAGGGGTACACTAGTGGACATAGAGGCTGCAGAGGACATAGGCTGGGGAAGAAAGGGACTTCCAAATCAGTTGTTGCAAACACCTTCAAGATTTTCAAGAACAATGCAAGAAAAGATGAATATTACTTTAAGAATTTATCTTGGTAATCATTACACAGCCCCAAAATTAGACTGTGTGAATTCTGGGTTGATAAAGGTTATGCACACATTTCTTGATCCAAACTGCACAGGGAAAGGCTGATATTTCTGACAAGTGATTTTCAATTTTGATATATTAGTGGTGATTCTGACATATACTCTGACTCCACCTTAATATCATAGAGAACCCTGAGAAGTTACAACTTCTCAGAAGCACCAATAACCTTGCAAGGAACAAAATCGGTAACTAATTCCTTTGCTCAGTAAGCATGGTGGGCTGATTTCAACCTCCAGATCCTCACCTCACCCTGACACCCAAGTCACTGTCATCAGACCGCTGACCTCACATGTCTCTCTCCACATTTCTGGTCACTTCTCTGTCTGCTTCTTGGGATTCTCCTTTGGTTTCCTTCCTTCTGACTCAGGAGCAAGCATGTCCTCTGGACACTGTCCTCAGCTCTCTCCTCTATCAAGGTTATCAAACTATATATTAGTTGCCAGGTTTGGCAGACAAAAAGATAGGGTACCCAGTTAAATTTGAATTTTAGATAAACAATGAATACTTTTTGGGTTTAAGTATTTTTATCAGACAACCCTGTCTAGAAACAACATATGTTCTCAGCACAAGTTTCTTTTCTTTTCCTTTCTTCTTTTTCCCCAGAATTTTAGTTTACACAATGAATTTGAAAATGTCCCAGTAAACACAAAAATCAAACATATTGACTGGGAACATCATCTGTGCATGAATATTCAGGAGCTGACTCTGTTGATTGGCCTTGTTATATACTCAGCATTTCTGGGTCACTCCGGGATCGAACTGTTCTCATACTGAAAGAACCACCCTAGAGGAAGCCTGGATCACCACACTCAGTCATTAAATCATTTGGTCATCCAGTTGCTCACTAATTTGGTGGAATTCAGCATGTTCTTTTCTGTTCACAGGGTCAATTTTTTTTTTTTTTTGGCAAGGGAAGTAACTCAAGTTGATCCACATTTTTCCCTCCACTAAACCACTGGTTTGGTTATTTGTTTATTTATTTTCTTCCCACAAAATCTAATCAGCCTAATTCTCTCCTTGCTTCAGAAAGGCTCCTGCAGGAAGGCAAATGAGTCTCGAGTCTTGCTGTAGTTCCATAAATTCTCCTGGGGCTTCTCTTTACAAGTTTATGACAGCCAGGAGTTGAGCCTGGAGCTCTGAGAGAAACAGCCTCACACTGATTTACGATGGCAGCTGCTGCTAAATCTCACCCCTCTTTCCTTCTTACAGAGCCATGTTACCTTGGGGTTACAAAATTCTTTTCACTGTTATTCAGGGGAATAATAATAAAGTGCCAGGTTGCAAGTATAAACATGATCATTCTGAGCCTATTATTGTAAATCAAATTTTACCTCGCATCAGAAGTACAGAAAACATTTTCTACTGTCAGCAACCTAAAGTCTTGGTAGGAGTCTGTCTTTAGGTAACCCCGAGGATGACCTGTGATATTGTTCAGGCCAAACTGACCAGGGAAGCTTGTCACACAGGCTGTGTGAGTATTTTTCCCTATAGGCCTGACTGACCACTTTCTTGCAGAAAGAGTAAACTTGGTCCTAGGGTAGCACTGGAGTCAATGACATTGGCTCAACTTCAATTACATGGGTTTAAAGCCTGGCTCTGTTATTTACTACATGTGAAAATGGCACACCAATTAGTTCCCTGTGACCAGTGTCCTCAGCTCTAAAGTGGGGTTGGTGAGACGACATCAGAGGGTTGCTGTAAGCTTGGTAGAATCAGTGTCACCATTGCCCTCATCGCTACTTTCTTCCTCTGTAAAACAAGACAGACATAATTACCTAAGTTATTTAAGTTCTGAAGATTTAAATGACACATGTATGCAAAGTATTTAACACAGTGGAAAGTTGGGCACAAGAGAAATTTCACTCCAAAAGACTAACCAGGAATGTGAACCAAAGACACAGAAGTCTATTATTTTCTTAGAGTCTAAAAACAAAATGTCCAACTTGAATGTGATTATTATGTATCACAAGACATACTAATAAAAATAATAATTATGAGGGAGAAAGATCAAAGACTTCTTGTAATTTTCTAACAGGCAAATGAATTAAGCATAATTTAAATTGCTCATAATATTCAAAAAAAGACAACAACTTTCTTTTCAGTACTGGGGATTGAATCCACAGCCTTTACATTGACCTACATCCCTGCCTATTTTTTTTTTAGTTTTTTAAATTTGGAGACAGAATCTCACTATGTCACTAGGTCAGGATGGGCTTGAATTTAATGATCCTCCTGCTTCAGCCCCCATAGAGCTGAGATTATAGGTCTGCTCTACCAGACCCAGCTAAAAAACAAAACAAAACAAAAAATACGTTTTTATTCAATCTTTTTCTGAAGAGATACTCTAAATTTTTATTTTTAACATTTAGCAAGTTATTAACACTGTTTTGAAATTCCCCCTTATCTCTCTGACCTGTGACTACTGACATGAGATCAGAACATGATGTCACAATTCAGCCCCTGCTCCAACTTTGTGAAAATTTTCTGAGTTGTTCCTGGATTTCCTCACTTTTTAAGACTGATCATTTCTGGGATAAATTTGGTCTCACCTCCCGAACACACAGAGGTAAGGCTGACACGCATTCTGCTCTTGGCTTTATTTCTTTGGCTAAACATGAATAATGACATTGGTAAAGAACTCTGGAGATTCTTCCTTCCTTTGCATTTTTAAGGAGCATGTTTCTGGTTTCTGTATCTATTCCAGGGTAGTTAGCTATCTCTCCTGTGACAGTTAAGATTTATAGTAGAGCCCAGCTACTCAGGAGGCCAAAACAAGAGGATGACAAGTTTGAATTCAGCCTGGGCAACTCAGGGAGAATCTGGTCCAAAATAAAAAGTAAAAAGGGCTTGGGGGGTTACTAGAGGAATAGCATGGCTGGTAGAGTGCTTGCCTAGCAAGTGCAAGGCCCTGGGTTCAATTCCTCAGCACCACATAAACCAATGATAGTGGTGCACACCTGTAATCCAGGCACTAGGGAGGCTGAGGCAGGAGGAGGCTAGCCTGAGTTCGGGACTGGCCTGGACTACAGAGTGAAACTCTGCCTCAATAGAAGGAGAGGCAGTGTGATTCAAAATAGTAGAGTGCTTGCCTAGCAAGTGTGAGGTCCTGGGTTCAATCTCTAGTACCAAAAAGGAAGGAAGGATAGTTGGTACTTCAAGTTTCTTTTTTATTGAAGTCAGGTAAGCACTTTGGGTACTCGCATTTACCCACTTGGTTTTTCCTCTCTCCCAGATATAGGACCAATATAATTTGAAGACTCCAGAGCGAAGTAAATATGCAAAGCATCTTGCTCAAAAATTAAAAAGAAATTCAAGATGGCAATAGCATAGCATCAAGAGGGGGCCCTTCTAAGCCTTGGCCCGTGTCAGTGCAGGGCCCTGTGGGCTTCATGGGCATCGATCATCTCCCTTAAACACTCTTTATCAATCACTTCTATACCATCCTGCTTAGCCCCTGGCAACCACTGATCTGTTTTCTGTGGCTATAGATTTGCCTATTCTGGACATTTCACATAACTAGAAAATAAAAAGCCCATATGTATCTTGCCTTCTTCTCCTTGGCATAATGTTTTCATAACTGGTTCATTCATGCTAGAGCCTGTATCAGTAATTCCATTTTTACTGCAGAATAATATTCCATTATAGGCATATACCACATTTTGTTTAATCACTCACGGAGGAAGAGTTTGAGTTGTTTCACTTCTTACTTGTGAATTCTACTGATCTGAACATTTAGTACAAGTTGTTGTGCAAACGTGTTTTCTGTTCACTTGGGTATACAGAGGAACAGAATTGCTCAATCTTATTCTAAGTCTTGTCAAACTTTTACAAAATGTCTCCATTGTACAGTCCAATGAATATGTGAGGCTCCAACTTCTCTGCCTCCTCACCAATTCTTGCTACGTGTGTGTGCGTGCGCACCGGGGATTGAAACCAGGGCCTTTACCCTGAGCTACATCCCCAAATGCCTCCTCTCTCCTTTTATGCTTTGAGCCAGTCTTGCTAAGTTGCTGAGTTGCTCTGGCTGGACTAACACCTGCAATCCACTTGGATCAGCCTCCTGGAGTGCTGGGATTACAGGTATGCACTATCATGCCTGGCTATTTTATTTTGTCTTTTTACTACAATCATCCTTTAGCTGTTGTGAAATGGTTTTAATTCGCATTCTGCTCATAACTGACAATATTGAGCATGTTTTCATATTTTTACTACTTACGTACCTTCTTTGAAGAACTGTTTAATCAGTGCCCATTTTAAAGTGGAGTTGTCTTTTGCAGTCGAATTGCAAGAATTCTTTATGCATTTTGGATAACAGAGCTTTATGAGTCATGTGATCTACACATATTGTCTATTCTGTGGATTGTCTTCACTTCCTTGATAGTGTCATTTGAGGCACAAAGTTTTAAAACTTTTTATAAATCCAATTTATCTGTTTTTTTCTTTTGTTGCTTGTGATGTCATATAAGATATTCCTACAGTTTCTTCCAAGTATCTTATAGTTTTAGTTTCCACATTTAGATCTCTGATCTACTTTCAGTTCATTTTATTATGGTATGAACTAGGGAGCGTACAACTTTAAATCCTGCTCAGTGTCTCAATCCTGTGAACGGTGGTAAATTCTTGAACCTAAGTCTTGGTTTCCTCCTTTGTAAACTGAGAGTGAAAAACGGTGCCCAAATCAAAGTTTTAGTGAAGATGGAGAAATGTACCGTGCTTGAAGCACCCAATCGCTCAATAAAGGTGGTAGTTCTGAGTAATGAGTCACTGATTTCACAGCGGAGGTCTTAGAAGGACCTGCAGCATCTCTGAGAAAGTAACCGGGCTGCGGGAGGAGCCTGTCATAGCCCACTAGAAGGGACAGGTCCGGGATGGTTACCGGAATCTCTGCCACCGACGGACCACTGACTCACGTGCATCTTAGGGACTGGTAAGAAGTCGAAGTTTTGGACCCCATCCAGAACTTCTGAACGGAGTTCGCTGCGAAAGGCGCCGGACAGCTGTGTCTGCACGAACTTCTCCACGCGCGAGCGCACGGAAGCGGGCCCGCCGGGCAGCGCGACTGCGGCGCCCTGCGGCGCCCCCTGCCGGCCGCGGCGGGCGAGGGCCGGGCGACGGCGCCTGCGCGGACGCCTCAGCGCTCTGCTGACAGCTTTGAAAACGGAAGGGGCGGCGCGCAGGTGGTGCTGGGCTTCTGCGGGCCTCGCGGGGACGGCCGCGCGGGATTCCTGGCCGTGGCGGAGAGCGGGACCCGCGGGCCTGCCACGGATGGCGGCAGGAAGGTACAACAGTGACCACGCTGTGGGCGCTGGAGACGGGGGCGCCGGCCGGGCCACGCTCGCCTCCGGGACGCGGGCTCCAAAACCCGGGCGGGGCGCCCGGCCTGGCCTGCGCTGCCCCGGCTCCAGAACCCGAGTGGTGGGCCGCCGGGGAAGAGGGACGGCCCGGGCCGCGGACCCGGCGGCCTGCGGAGCCCCCGTTCCAGCCGCAGCAGGTGGCCCGGCCCTGCGGTCCTGCCCCGCTGGTGGCGGGCCGTCCTCACAGCCGCACGCCGTTGGCCAGCAGCGGACCGGCGGCGGCGTGCCGGGCCGGGACCAGGACCGGGACCAGGACCGAGGCCGGGGCCGAGCGGGGCGGGCTGCAGGCCCGCGCTGGAGCAGCCGGGCCGCGGGGACCCTGGTGGAGGAGGGGCTTCCTTCCTTGGGGATGCTAGCGGCTTCTGGTTTGCTACAAAATATTAAACGTGAATTATCTCTTGGTGACAGCGCCGGAGTTCGTCCTTTTTGTTGTATTAAGAGATGAGGAGACCTGGCGTTGTCAGTCGATTTAGTTACAGTCAGCCGTGTCGCCTTCCGCCAGGTCAGCGTCTAGTCTGCGGATTTGCTCATCTGTGTAGTGAACAGAATAATAACTTGTTTCGTTGTTTCGAATGTTTGTGGGAATCTAGCAACAGTTACTCCAGGGAAAAGACTTGGCACGATGGCTGACACGACACCACACTAGGAGCTCAGTAATTGTTCCTGTTGCTAGCGTTATTGTGACGACCTGCCCAACTTCCTGCTTCGAGTGGCGTGTGGCCGAGCGCTCCCTCAACCCCGTACTCCTGGCCCCGCATTCCGGCACACTGGAAGTTCCCCATATTTCAGCCACAGTTTTTCTGGTGTCTATGGCAGGGCACTGGTAGGTGGTAAGGGCGACACAGACTGAAAAGACTTCATTATTGCCTGTGAGAGCTTAATCGGCCTAGTAGGAGAGGAAGTGCAAGTTCATAAACTACTGCATTGCAAGATGGGGTGTGATACCATCATAGGAAAGTTACATTTTAGCCGGATTTTAAAGAAAGACATGATGTCTGATTGGAAAGTGCTATGTGGAACAGGGGCTTTGGAAATGCACTTCAGAACTGGGTCCCCACTGGCAGCTTCAGAAGCTGGGGTCTGGCATGTCAGATCCTGAGAAACTATTGAAGAGAAACACTACTTGGGGTGGTCTCAGCCCTGGCTGCAGGTTGGAGCACTGAAAACTAGATCCTTATTTAATTCTCCCCTGGTGGTCTGGATATTAGGATTTCTAAAAACAGCTCTTGAAGAGATCCCAATCTAAAGTCAAGGTGGAGAATGCTAACCTAAAATCATAAGCTCTAAATTCACCTCTTAAACCTTCTGGGTCTAGTAGCGGGGTCCTGTAATCCCAGCACCACAAGGGGTGAGAGGCTGAGGCAGGAGAAAGCAAGCTCCAGCCCCACCTGGGCAACTTAGCGACTTATTGAGATCTTGTCTCAAATTGAAAACTAAAAAAACACCAAAGTAACTTTTTTTTTAACAGAAAGAAACAAAAAGCTTAATTCTGTTATTGCCACCCTGTGCTGCCACCTGGTAAAACTGCTGAAGATCAGATGAGGTAATAAAAATGACTAAAATGGTACATATGAGGTTCTCAGTAAATGTAAATTGATTTTGAGTATCATTCTTAGCAGATTTGAGTCACACATCTCAGAATCTATTTTTTAAATTACGGTTTCATGTAATATATATATATATATATATATATATATATATATATATATATATATATAGTTTAAAGATGTTCAATGGACTTTCCATAGCTCATCTGTGGGCCACATTTCTCTCATGAACTCCAGTTTAGAAGTCGAAAGCATTTACGATAAAACTTAAAAGTTTGTGCAAATGTGTTCTTTTTGTTTTTTTAAAGAATATTTTCCTGATGATGGATCAATGCCTACCATGCATGAGGCCCTTGGACTCAATACCCAGTACAAAAAGGGGGGCGGGGAAGGTTATTTTTTTTTTTTCCTAATTGAGTTAGCCTAACCTTGAGTGTCAGTGGTAAGGTTAGTTCATGGGCAGGATAAAGGAAAAACTATAAGGGGATGGGAAGGAAATGAAGGAGAAGAAAACCAAAAACAATGTTTGTGGTGGGATGTGACGTCCTGTTTTCTCATGTGACCCTGGCATCCCTCCCAGGGCTGAGGGCAGTCAGATAAGGCTTGTCATTGCTGGGGAATATGCAGTTGCCTCTTTGAACCTATGACTCAGTTTGTCCTTGGAGACTAGAAGGTAGCTGAAGATGAGACTTAGTCATGTATTAGGTTGAGTTTGACTTAAGTGTGAGAATGGAAATTTGGAGTTTAAATACCATCTCTCATTTCTTTTCTGCAGATGGCAGGATTTCCATAGAATATCTAGTATGAGTGTCACATCTTGGCTTCCAGCTTCAGCTCTCCCAGCTCCACTGACTGAAGAATAAATGGGCTTTGCACAAAGCCAAGACAGAACTGAAATACAGACTGTAGTGTTAATATCCCTTTCTTCTGATTGGCATTGACAGGTACTGAATGACCTCAAATCTCATGGGACTGTGCCTTAAAGGGGTGCAGCTCAAGCAGAGCCGTACTGGGGGAACACAAGGTTTTTGATAATGGAATAATTGTATTTTATTTATTTGAATATTTATGCACTGAAAGTTCTGAAAATGGAATAATTTAAATAGATATCATTAAATTTTGTAGTATCCCCTTATAATGAGAAAAACTACACCGTAACCTTTCAGTTTTATACATTTTAATTTTACAAAGATTGTAGTGGAGAGGGAGCAGTTGTATTTAAATCCAACATTTTAATTGACAGAATGGTAATATTTTTGTTTTTATTAAAATAGTTTTTATGGATTCTCCTGACATTTACTCCCTTTAAATTACTTGAAATTGTGCTGTTACCTTTCAGTCATTGCAATTTTAAAAAGTACTGGGGGCTGGAGGAATAGCTCAGCAATTAAAGCACTCTCCTAGCAAGCTCAAGTCCCTAAGCATGATTCCCCAGCATCACAGAAGCTGGATGTGGTGGTGCACATCTATAATCCCAGCAGGCCTGCTTGGGCTATGTAGTGAGTTCAGGACCAGCTTGGACAACAGAGTAAGACCTCGTCTCAAAAAAAAAAAAAAAGCACTGACTCATGGCTTAAAAGCAAGATATTTTGATTTTTAATGTTACCTAAAGCAAAACTAAATCTTAAAATTTATGATTTTGTACATTTGATGAAATTTGGTGTTCTTTTAAAATTTTTTGATATTATTTTGCTGCTTGCTCAGTTATCTAACTTTCTTACATAGTATCTGTACCTGTAACATCCTCTCAAATGAGATTTTCTTAATTTAGAGCAATTTTGCTTCCCATCTAGTGATATCTCTGAGTTACACAACTCTGGGGGGCCCCATTGGCAGCTAGTGAGTACAAGCCAGAGAACGCTGCTGAATCTCCTGCAGTGCACAACGATGGCTCTCCCCTTGATGAGAAATTTAAGATGTATATCAGATTACTTCCAGTTCTTTCTTACAGATGGTCCCTTGCTGGGTCCAGTGGATAAGTTAAGATAATTTGTGATTTGCCCCTTTAAGTTGTGCTTTATTTTTTAAATCAATCATAATACCTTGATTGATAAAGTCAGCAATTAGGAACACTGTAACTACCTTTTTTGAAAAAGACCTACTACTGCAAAGCTAATGGAATGCTAAGTATGGCTGCCCTTTTTTGTTTAGCAGAAGAATGAGAATACTGATTAATCCCTTGCAGTTTCTTGCGAGGGACTTTCCTAACTCTGTGCATTTTTCTCTTCTTCACTGACTTGGATAATTATTTTTAGTTCTCAGAAAAGTAAATGTCGTCCGAAGACCGAGAAGCTCAAGAAGATGAATTGTTGGCCCTGGCAAGTATTTATGATGAAGATGAATTTAGAAAAGCAGAATCTGTCCAAGGTGGTGAAACCAGGATCTGTTTGGATCTTCCACAAAATTTTAAGATATTTGTGAGAGGTTAGTTAATATTCTTTTACATAGGTTTATCTAAAAAATTATTCTCAATTTTCTAAGTGTACTCTATTTGTCATTTTGTGTTTCTATACATTAGTGATTGGTGGTAGTATTGCAGAGTTAATGCACGTTTCTGTTTTAAAAATTAAGAAAATTAGAATGAGAAGTGGTTTACAATGTAATTCTGCCTTTTTGACCACTGGACTAGGAAATTTTCCCCCAGACACTGGTATCTGATCTTCTGACTGGCACTTCATCAGGCAGAAGTCTTCTGTAGTTAAATGGAGATGATCAAAGAGAAAATGAAGCAATGTACATTTCTGAAAACACTTGGAAAGCCTTGAATTATGTAGTAGTTGATAATACTATGTAGTTTCTGTGTGATTTGGTTTCCCCAATCCTAGCAACTACCCCAGGGCATTACTTTGTGACCTCTGGCTTCAGGAAAGCACAGAAAAACGAAACTGCTGCTTTTGATGCAGAAGTTCCCAGGAGACCTCCATGGACGATTTTTTCATAATGTTTCTGCTCTAGAGACATTGAGTAAAGATGGTGAAAGCATTGAAATACAAGTGTTTGTGTCTCCTGCGCTGGTGTGCGCTGTCCTCAATCCTGAGATCATTGTGCTGGCACAAGTTCTCCTGGCTATGATTTCTGGGTAGTTGACACAAGCAGGTCAAAATAAGTTACAGTTGTTTGGTAGAAATAAACATCCATTTTTCTAGGTTGTGTCTTTTAATCATCTACTATAAACCAATAAAACAAAATGTGTATTACTTGGTTATTAGTGTTAGGCATTGTACTGATATATATATGTGTGTGTGTGTGTGTGTGTGTGTGTGTGTGTGTGTGTAAGAATACAGTTGTTAAAAAAAGAAAAAACAGTTGTGTCTTTGTTTTACATTTCATGGTGCTTATAAGATTTTTCAAGGGCTTATAAGATTTTTTTTTAAGGTGGTGGCTGTGATGTTAATTAGGGAATAGAAAATGCTTTGGGGAGGTTTTTTATTCCCTCTACTAAAGCATTAAGTCTTTTTGAGCACTGCTCGACAATAATGGACACTCAAGTGTTGACCAACTGATCCTTTCTAATCTTTGTTTTTGGTTCAGGCAATTCAAATGAGTGTCTCCAGAATAGTGGCTTTGAATACACCATTTGCTTTCTGCCTCCACTTGTGCTGAACTTTGAGCTGCCACCAGATTATCCATCCTCCTCCCCACCTTCATTCACACTTAGTGGCAAATGGCTGTCACCAACTCAGGTAGACCCAAAACTTAATTTTTCCTATCCATTTTTAGAAACTTACAAAATCATCTTTAATTGAAGACCACTTTGATGATCTTGAATCTAGTGCATGAAAACCAAATGGCTTAGATTTTGTAATTTTTCTTTTGCCTTCATGAATCCTGATGTTAATGAAAATGTTTTGTATTTGAAAAAGGAATGGCAGTGACTGATTATTATGATTAACCTGTGAATGTAACTTTTAATCAAGTATCTTGTTTCTTACCTTTCTTCCTACTTTCTCAATCTCTGTTGTGTTGGAGACTAAGGGGTTGTCCTCATTTTCCCTGGATGCTCACAGTTCCTTTTTCCTTTAGTTTCTTATCTGTTCCTTAAACAAAAGCTTTAACTACGATTAGGACTAAACATTGAGCTAATGTAGCCATAAGAAGTGAGTTTCCTGAATAATTGTTTGTTTCTCTTCATAAAAATCCATGTATTAATGGCATAATTGTTGGCTAGTGTCACTTAGCTGTAAATTTATATAGAAAGGTGTACAGTTCTTGACGATGTCGCCTTCCTGCACTCTGGGTTACGTATCCTTTTCTAGTAAGGACTCCTTCCTTTTTGTTACTGTGTAATAATCCTGCATACTCATGTAGAACTGTGTCAAACCAAGGCGATTAGCATTTTATCTCATTCATATTGGAGCCTTAGGTGCCTCTCTTCAACCTCAAGTCTTGATTGAGACATAAATACAACTTGAAGCTAATATGAAGTATTCAGGGATGCAGTGGATCAATAGCAGCTACTTTTCTAGGAGTCATGATGAAGATTGATAGGTCGATGTATGTTAAGACAAAAGCTGTCAGTTTGGCTGCCCTGAAGGAATCGCTGATTAGTTTTCCCCTTTAATCACATAGCATTTATTCCCCCACTCACCAACCTGCTCTTTTAGATGAGAGTGCTTTTGCAAAATTGAAATTATGGTTTAAAAAGTAAATTTTAAAAAAGGATAACACATGTAGAATAAAAAAATTAATTGTATCTCTAGTAGTGGCAATAGGTACTAGACACCTGAATATTTGTCTAGGAATATCAAGACAATTTGACTTTTTTTTCAGTACTGGGGATTGACCTGGGGCAAGTCCTCTACTGTGGAGCTACATTCCCAGCCCTTTTTATTTTTACTTTGAAGCAGAGTCTCACAGAGTTGTCCAAGCCAACCTCAAGCTTGTCCACCTGCCTCAGCCTCCTGAATAGCAGGGTTATAAGTATGCACCACTGTGTACTGTCACTAATGGTTGACTAAATTATTTAGATATATATAGTCCATTTCTCTGAGAGCTCTTGGTATTTTATATCCATGCATGTGTGCATGCACTCACATGCACATATCTAGGTCAGATTAATAGGATGTGTGGTTATAGTGTCAGATTCTAGTATCTATTTAATGCAGTCTTATGGGGGTTGTGTGGGAGAGGAAGGTTGTTCATTACTTTATGTTCATTATTTTATGAATACAGCAGGGCTCTTTATTAAATAAATTCATAAGCATAGAATTGACATTTTCTTGACCTTTTACATTTCGTCTTAGTTTATTGTTACTTTACTCTGTGTTGTTGTGAATTGTACCTATTGATAGTTAAAATGACACTGAATTGGGATCGATAGATAGGATTTAGAAATAAATTTAGTTTTCTAGTACTTACTATTCCTCCCTGGTGGGTGGATATGCACATGTATATGCACACACATGCATGTGCGCACACTGCTGTCCTCTGCCTTCCTTCCCCTCCCCTTCCCATGTAACCTGTATTCCCGCTGCCTCTTGAGAAGGGATTGGAGAAGAGGCAGTGGAGAACAGCGGCTTTCGTGCTGGACCTGGTGGCTTGTATGGCAACACGGATCCCTTTTAAACTATGTATTGCATTTTATAGATTTAGCAGGTTTCTCTAAAGCATAGTTGATACTATAAGCATCTTTAAGCAATGTAGAGAAATTGTTAGTTGTCCAGTCTTGTCTTGTCAAAAATATTTCAGTTAGTGCCTGTGTAGGATTTAGTCAGGAATTAGTACCAGTACATAGAACAAAGAAGAGAAAATGTGGGCTTTTTCACTTGGTATTTAAGTTTACAAATCTGTTTGCCATCTGGAAAGCTTATTTTTGGGTGTTTACCTAAAAAAGAAAAGCAGCTTATAAATCCTGAGCTCTACTTACAAATATGTTATATTTCTAATGGAAAATCCTCTTATATTTGCCTTTCAAGTTGAATAGACCCTCTTATCTTATTCATATTATTTTATCTTTTTTTTTTATGGTGTTGGAGATTGGACCCAAAATCTTTACACTGAGCTACAATCCCAGGCTATACTCTTTTGTCTTATTTTTTATTCTACTTTTATTTTTTTAACTTTTGGATATACATAATCTATAGATTCATTAATATGTTGATAACACACATCTTGGAAATTTGTGACCATATATGTCTTGTTGACTGCTTGTTTTTTATTCTAAGACAAGATCTTACTAAGGTGCCCAAGGCTATCTTGAACTTGCATCCTCCTCCCTTACCCTTTCAGAGGACTGGGATTGCAGGCATGTTTCACTGTGCCTAACTCCCTAGTCCTTTATTTATTTACTTTTTTTATTTTGAAACAGGATCTTACTAAGTCACTGACTTACCCGCATTGTACTTGAACTTTTCTTCTCCTGCCTCAGCTTCCCAGAGAGCTGGGATTACAGGTGTATACAACTATGCTTGGCTGAACAGACCACTTCGATGAAGAGGAAATGTCAAAATAGTTTAACTTTGGTTGGTTGGTTTAGAAAGTGTGTCTCTCTGCACAGCAGTCAGAACATGTTGAGGGCTTATAATGTTCAGAGTCAGTATCAGTCTGTTTCCCTCTGTTAATCAGGGTCTGGTGTAACCAAGGCCTTAAGATGCTAGGCAAATTCGCTAGCACCACATAAGCTGGGTATGGTGGTGCACGCCTGTGATCCCAGCAGTCAGGAGGCTGAGGCTGGAGGATTGCCATTAGTCCAGGTCCAGCCTGGCCTACATAGTCAGTTCAGAACCATCCTGAGCTACAGAGTAAGGCCCTGCATCGAGGGGGGGAGGGGGGGGAGGCTAAGCACCACTAGCCTGCCTGCTGTTATTTGGGTTTGTGGTGTTTGTTTCTTTTTGCCATTGAGTATTTAAAGTTCCCTGTATATTCTGGATATCAGCTTGTTGTCTGATAACATGCATTGCAAGGATTTTCTCTCATTCTGTAGGTTGTATCCGCATCGCTGTTTCTTTTGCTGTGCAGAAGGTTTTAGTTCTAGGTAATCCTATTTGTCTATATTTGCTTCTGTTTTCTGTGATTTTGGAGTCTCGTCTAAAAAGTTGGTGCCCATTCCAATGTCCTGAATCATTTCCTCTGTTTTCTTCTAGTAGTTTTATAGTTTCAGGTCTTACATTACATTTAAGACTTTAAAGTTTGAGTTAATTTTTGCAACTGGTGAGAGGTACAATACAGTTTCTTTCTTTGTCAGGTGGATATCCAATTTTCCAGCACCATTTGACAAAAAGACTTCCTTTTTTCTTTCTCTCTTTTTTTTTTTTTGGTACTGGTGATCAGACTCAGGGCTTCATGTATAGTAGGTGAGTGCTGTACTACTGAGCTACATTCTCAGCCATGATGGTAGTTTTTAAATGTTGATTTTCTAACCATTATTCCAGGGTACCTACAGAGCTAAAATTTCTGAAGGGAGATAAGTAGTTCATCTTAGAGGTAGATCTCTTTCTCCTACATCAGATGTAGACAAAGATCTGAAAATGTAAAGCAAACGAACAGAAGATGTCCTTCATTTGAGAAGCTCAAATGTAAATCTCTTCATCTATGTTATGGAGTTTTGCCATTTCTCCTGTTTGCATGGTACTTCTAGTTTGTCTTCCACTTAGGTTAACGTTGTTGAATAGTTCAGGAAGTACTTCAATGAAAATATTGGTATTTTGTAGCACAGTTTATCTTATCAGTAAGAAATAGTGTTAGGACGTGTAAGGGACTAATTTAAAGGTCAAAAAGACTCCAAGGGAGATCAGGAGTTGGTAGCTTCATCATCTTTCCAAACTCATAGCATCTTCATGTGCTTTTTTCTAGCTCTCTGCTCTCTGCAGGCACTTAGACAACCTGTGGGAAGAACACCGAGGCAGCGTGGTCCTGTTTGCCTGGATGCAGTTTCTTAAGGAAGAGACCCTAGCATATCTAAATATTGTCTCTCCCTTTGAACTCAAGATGGGTTCTCAGAAAAATGTTCAGAGAAGGACGTCTCAAGCCTCTTCCGGCCCAGAGCTAGATGGTTGCGGAGCTGCTGGATCTGATACAGACCAAGAAGAAGTTGTGGACAAGAGAGCTGTGCAGGATGTAGAGTCGTTGTCAAGTCTGATCCAGGAAATCTTGGACTTTGATCAAGCTCAGCAGATGAAATCCTTTAATAGTAAATTGTTCCTGTGCAATATTTGTTTCAGTGAGAAGCTGGGTAGTGAATGCATGTATTTCTTGGAGTGCAAGCATGTGTACTGCAAAGCTTGTCTGAAGGATTACTTTGAAATCCAGATCAAAGACGGCCAAGTTCAGTGTCTTAACTGCCCAGAACCGAAGTGCCCTTCAGTGGCTACTCCTGGTCAGGTAACTTTCCCCTGTACATAGTTGTCTTCGTATTTTCCTTGTATCGTCTCAGGAGCTCTTGATGGAGCTCACTGGGAATCTAAGGCCTCGGAGCCGGGCTACAAGGTGTTTTGCCACATCCTTCAGGAGTACCGTGCTCTGGTGGCCCACACCTATAATCCCAACATTCCGTAAGGCTGAGACAGGAGGAAGATTGCGTTCAGCCTGGCAACTTAGTACGACCCTGTCTCAGAATAAACAAAATAAAAAATGTTGGAGGTGTAGATCAGTTCAAAGACCCTAGATTCAATTTCCAGTATTGCCAAAGGAAAAAAAGAAAAAGAAATGAATGTTGTGGTCTTACTCTATTATTTAAGCAAGCATAAATACCTCCTTTGGTGGCTTTGGAATAGGCAGTCCTAGACTAGACAAGGAGGAATGATAAGTAATTATGAGATAAGGTGATTCATTTTGTATGTCTGCTGGGTTCCCATCAGCCTTGGGTAATCATTGGCCTTTTTTGATGTGCGTTTGGGACCTGTAGAGGACAACCTTTGTAATGGTGACTAACATCATGTATAGGCATTAGAATAAGTATAGCCTACTGGGTTTTATTTATTTATTTACGTATTCTTTTTTTTTGAGACAGGGACTTGCTTTGTAGTTCAGGCTGGTTCTAAACTCACTATGTAGCCCAGGCTGGCCTCAAACTCATGACAGTCCTCCTGCCTCAGCCTTCCAAGTTCTGGGATTATAGGCATGCACTCCCATACCTCATTAACTTTTATGGGGTGCTGAGGAATTGAACTTAGGGCCTTCCATATGCTAGGCAAACCCTATAGCCATGGAGCTGTACCTCAGCCCTTTAAATCAACTTTATTGCGGTGTATTTTTGCTTACAGTAAACTGTACCCACTCAGAAGATTAAATACATCATGGTTTCTCTAATATGAGAAGCCGAAAGTATAAATACTTATTAGAGCTGAGCAGGAGAGATGATAGGAAGCAGGGAGATGGATGTTTTTTGCCGAAAGGAGAGGGGTAGAGGGAAGGGGGAAGGGAGTTGGATGTGAAGTTGAAGTTATACATATGTGCCCGTTTCTCAAGTTTAATGTAACTGTTGCATATTGCAAAAATCATACTAATATATAGTAACCACTGGGGAAAAAAATAACCTGTGTCCACTTAAACTATACACTTTGCTAAGTTTTAACAGATGTGTTATGCAGTCACCAGTTATATTCAACCTCACACTGGGAATTTTTGCCCCCCTTTTCAATGTAAAAAAATTTTTAAAAGGAAATTTTATTACCTAGGTACATGAACTATTATTATATACTTTTTATGTGGCCCAAGACAATTTTTCTTCACTCATGAAAATCAGGTAGCAGGCCACAAGTTGAGCATAGCTGAATATTGTCATGGCTTGATTCTAAAGTGAGACTAGGGATTTTAATTTCTATGATTATCTGATTTACATTACCTCCTAAGGATCTTCTCAGAATCAGAGCTGGTTGGGAGCAATGAAGCATATGATGTTTTGTATTTCTCTCCAGGTCAAAGAGCTAGTCGAACCAGACTTATTTGCCCGTTATGACCGTCTTCTCCTCCAGTCTACCTTGGACCTCATGGCAGATGTGGTGTATTGCCCTCGCCCATGCTGCCAGCTGCCTGTGATGCAGGAGCCTGGTGGCACCATGGGCATCTGCTCCAGCTGCAATTTTGCCTTCTGTACGCTGTGCAGATTGACCTACCATGGGGTCTCTCCATGTAACGTGACTGCAGGTATGTTGTAACTTTAGGAACCCAAGCCCCTGTTTTATACTCTTCTCCCACTAAGACTTCAGCCCTCATACTTAGAGGTAGTCATTCAGCACATACTTCTGTGTCAGTTAACATCCTGGACTTTTTTTTTTTTTTTTTTTGAGACAGTCTCACTCTGTAAGTCTCACTATATAGTCTAGGCTGGTTCTGAGCTCACAGTGTAGCCCAGACTGACCTCAAACTCACAGAAATCCTCCTGCCTCAACCTCCCAAGTGCTAGGATTACAGGTGTGCACCACTATACCCAGTTTATGAGGTGCTGGGGAATCGAACTTGGGTACTCAGCTCTTACTAGGGAAGCCCTTTAACTGCTGAGCTGTTCCTCCAGTCCCAACATCTTAGATTTTTGAAATGTAGTAATGACAGGGCTGGAGGAATAGCATAGCAGTTAAAGCAAAGCCCTGAGTTCAACTCCCCAGTACCACATAACCTGGGTGTGGTGGCACACATATGCAATCCCAACACTTGGGAGGCTGAGGCAGAAGGATTGCTGAGAGTGGAAGGCCAGCCTGGGTTCCACAGTGAGTTCAAGACCAGCCTGGGCTACCAAGTGAGACCCTGTCTCAGAAAACAAACAAAGAAACAAAGGTAGCAGTGACAGAAGAGATAAAATCTCTGCCCTCATGGAACTTAATTTTATGGAGGTGACAGGCAAAGTAAAGATAGTAGGTAGGGGTAAGCACTAAGGAGGAAGAGAAGGAAGTAGGGTGAGGGTGTGAAATGCCCTAGCTAGGGGTCTTAAGGTTTCAGTTGGGCAAAACAAAGAAGGCTTCACTGGCAGAACGGTTTAAATAGACTTGAAAAAAATAAGAAAATCATGCACATATAGGGGAGCATTCCAGGAAAAGACATGGCGAGGTGATTTCTGCCTATGAATGAGAAATAATCCCAGGTGACGAATGTGGAGTATCTAAGATGCTGCACACTCCTGTGGTGCTGGTGTCTAAGCAGTCCTCAAATTCTTCCTCATTGAACCCAGGGAAACCTCAGAAACTGTCTTAACGTGATACCTCAGGGAGCTGGGGGAACGACAGAGGGGTTAAAGCACTTGCCTAGCAAGCATAAGGCCCTGGGTTCAGTTCCCCAGCACCATTTAATCTAGGCGTGGTGGCACACGCCTGTAATCCCAGCACTCGGGAAGCTGAGGCAGGAGGATTGCCATGAGTCTAAGGCTAGCCTGGACTCCATAGTGAGTTCAGGACCAACGTGGCCTACAGAGGAAGACCCTTCTCAAAAAAAAAAAAAAAAAAAAAAAGACACCTTAGGAAGCCATCCACTTTTGGAGTGAGTACAAAAGGCAAAACTTGTTACAGATTCTGGAAAAATCAAGCCTTTGTCTGTTTAAATGGTGTCGAGTAGCTTAGTTTTTCCTCACTTTAATGGAAATGATAAGAATAGCCACCAGCTACTATTACTCCTGTAGCCAGGTTTACTGAAAGGACACAAGAATTAATGCAGTGTCCCTTGGAGTTATCTTACATGTGATACTAGGTCTGTGACAAGGTGAGTGTAAGAACTGAGAGTCAGGATAAGAAATTTTTGTAGCTATTTCAGAGAATTTTATCTCAGCCAAAGCTAATAAAAATTTAGGTTTGAACTTCATTTTTTTCCAATAATTCATTTGATTGTATTTTATAGAAATATTGATCCTGGACAGATGGGAGGAGGAAGAATCTGTTCCTTTACCGTAATTTGAGAAATAGTGGCTAATACACATAAAATGCAGAATGCTAACTATTAATGCTGTCATTATGACAGTTACTATTTGCTAATGTAAATAGCAAAGAGAATGTGATTATTTCCAAGAAAGTACCTAAGAGGAGAGAATGACCAGACAATCCCAGTTGCCTAGCAGTCCTCATGGAGGTCAAGGCAATTGTACTTTGAGTCATATTAAAGTATCATATAATCCTTTACATCTGTGACCTTTGGCTGAGAGGCTGGAGTACAGCTCAGGTGTGTCACAGCATTTAGAGAAAAGGAAACTGAAGCTAGGCTTGGGCCTTCAGCAGATTAGGAATCTCACTGTACACGTGCTATGATTAGAATACATACTGCATAAAATATGAAATGTGAATAGTTTTATTTCGAAAACATGAGAGCAGCAACTTTTGTCTTTAAGATGTGTGGGAATGCAAAATGCTTTGAATTATTGGAGGTATACGGATTAAAGGGTTAAAAGATCTCTGTTACGACAGAATAGGCGTGGCCACCTTGGGAGTACACAGCAAAGTGAGCATGCCTCGGTGGAGGGAAAGAGTGCAGAAAGGATTACGTCTCCAAGATGGCTGCTGCTGGAAAGAGAGATAGACTTCTACCCAGTGTGAGGAAAGTAGACCAACTGCAGCAGTGTTGAGAGAGATATTTATTTGTGTTGAAAAATAAGGTAGTAGATTTGTCAGCAAACTTCTGTTTGTCTGTAGACAAAGCCTTTGTGAATTTTTGCTTGGTTTAATTTGTTCATTGTTAGTGCTGTAGAAGCCAGGTGAAGAACGGGAAGGGAAAAAGTTAACCAGAAGAACTTTCTAGTACCTATAGCAAAGCATTGTATAAGCAGAGGCTGAGGATAGTGTATTTAATTCATTGATTATTTTATATGCAGAACTGGTTAGTTTTTACCCTTAAGCTAAAGGTGCCTGTGTATTTGTTAAGCCGTATTCATTATGAAATAGTGAATGATACTGGCTCAGTGGAAAATCAGCCTTTGTGTTTTTTAGATAAGTTAGTTTTTAACTGTATGTTGCATAAACATCAACATTAAGAAATCAAAAGAAAGAAATAGCTTACTATCTTTAGCAAGTCCAGCTTTTCTAGTTGGGAGATTCCTTTTCCTCCTCTTTCATTTATGATAAGCAGTTTTTATCTAGTTGTAAGTCTTATGTGGATGCTGCATTGAATGTTTGAATTGGGTAGTAGACATTGTAACTATAAATTTTTATAACTGTTACTTGGCGTTTTATGCATATGTAACAAACATTACTTTGGATTACTTCCTAATGATAAGGTTCCAGGAATACCATTATTGAGTGTAGTCAAAAACTCATGGGTATTTTAAGTGATTTTTGTCATCATTTCAAAGTTGTATCAAAGTTATTTTTTTTTCACTTTCTAGAAAAACTAATAGAGTTACGGAATGAGTACTTACAAGCTGATGAAGCCAGTAAAAGATTTTTGGAACAGAGGTATGGTAAGAGGGTGATTCAGAAGGCCTTGGAAGAGATGGAGAGCAAGGAGTGGTTGGAAAAGAACTCAAAGAGCTGCCCGTGTTGTGGGACTCCCATTCAGGTGCATGCTTCAGAACAGACTTGGAGGCAAACACATTTGAAAGCATGTCATGATTACCTTAAGTTAAGAAGCCTATTAGTCATTTTTATGACCTCTTTAGAAAACACATTTTGGTATTTATTAAGAGTTCTTTCTTGGAAAATGTGAAATTTCACCATTAAGTGTTGTTACTGACCTTAAATATATATAGACTTCCTTTCTCGAAGTGCTTTCATGCAGAGGCAATTCTCACATATCTACCTTACAACTGAATGGGTTGTGCTTGGGCCCATTTTCTGTTGCTAGTAACTCACTACTACTGGCTGAATGACTGAAAGAAGACGGTTATTTTTTAGCTCATGGTTGTGGTGTGAGGTTGACAGCCGCCTCTGGTGATGGCCTTCTTTCTGACAGAGTCCTGACATGCAGAGGATCAGATAGAGACAGGGAGTGCTTGTCTCTGTGTATGCTGGTCTCTCTACTCCTTATAAAGCCATCAGTTTCCAGTCATAGGGGCCCCACCCTACCCTTGATGGCCTTATCTGATCCTAAACTTACCCCCAAGGTACCACCTCTAAACACCATAGTTGTATTAAGTTCCTAACTTCTTAATACCTGTCCATGGGGATTCAACTTTAATACGTGTTTCAGAGAAGACAAACCATATTCAAACCATAGTATGTCAGAGAACAGGCACAGTAGAGCTACTGTCAGCTATCAGTTCAGCTATATAATTTTAAAAAGCCATATTTGACTTCTGAGAAATATGTATCCTAAAAAGTAGCATACTTGTTTGATAAGTATATATTCAGGAAGTAGAGACATTTTTCTTAATTTGAACTAAATAATCTATTGCTTCATGCCAAAACACATGTTTTAAAATCAAATACATTTTGCATTTGATTCTGCTGTTTCAGTCTGTTATTTTTAAACTAACCCTAGTATTCCCCCATTACTGAATTAAAGAAACTGGCATCGTATCTAATTCCAACATGCCTTATCCCTGTGAAGTAGTGGAGGACTTGATATAAAATACTCACATGTGTATCAAATTTAAAACTCAAGCATATTTAATTCAAACATTTTAATAATGAGCAAAGTACATATTATAGTTATTTGTTTGATTTGTATCTACTTATTATGAAAAGAGACTTTTCTAAGTTATCTAATTATAGAAACAGATGCTAAATATTTTCTGTATTTTACTTGCAATACAAAATAGTTCCGCATTAAGCAGTTGTCGTGTTACTTGTCTATTTCAATCTTGCATGAGAAAGGAAATAGAGCTAGGACAATGTCGTGCTGACTCTTCTGGGCAGGTGCATTTTTCTTTTGCCTTTACAGCTTTGATATTTTTTCCTTTCTATTCTTCCTACCAGAAATTGGATGGATGTAACAAGATGACATGTACTGGCTGTATGCAGTATTTCTGCTGGATTTGCATGGGTTCTCTTTCTAGAGCAAACCCTTACAAACACTTCAATGATCCTGATTCTCCTTGTTTTAACAGGTATGTGTATATAAAATTTCCTAGACTCAACAGCAATATTTGGTATTTGATTTGCAGACCATAAATCTAGTGCTTAAATTTAGAGAATTCATTTACATATTAATATTTTCCCACATATGTGAATTTTTATATGAATGTCTTAAAAATGAGTTTTATAATGGAAATACATGCTATCTGAAATTTTGTTTTATCTTCCGGCTTTTTATAGTTAAAATTTAAAACATACACAAGAGTTGAAAAGATTACACTATGAATGTTATGAGTGAAAAATACTTTGCCTTTTTTTTTCCTTTAACTTTTTGCTGAACTTCCTGAAGATGTTGGAATTACAATAGTGCTTCAGTTCTACTTCCACGTGTATCTCTTGAGACAGGAAAAATCTCCTAGGGGTAGAGGTATGGCTCAGTGATAGAATATACACTAAGGAAAGGGAAGGAAGGAAGGGAGGGAGGGAGGGAAAGAGGGAGAGAGAGGAGGGAGGGACAGAAAAGAAAAAGAGCAAGCTTTTATATAATGGGAATACTTCAAAGTTTTTGGTGAAAGGGCTGGGGGCCTGCTCAGTGGTTAGAGCACTTGCCTAGCATATTCAAGATCCTACGTTTGATTCACCAGCGCCATATAAAAAATTAGCCAGGCAACATGCACACCTGTAATCTCAGCACTTGGGAGGCTGAGGCAGAAGGATTGCTGTGAGTTCAATGCCAGCTGTGGCTACATAGTAAGTTCAAGACTAGCCTGACCTACAGAGTGGGACCTTGTCTAAAAAATAAATAAAAAATTTAAAAAGGAACTTTTGATGATATTATGGCATGCTTTCATTTAAAAAACATTTAAACTTCCCAATTATCTTCGAAGATTCCTATTATTTTATTAAGTGAGGATCTATCAAGTTTCCAGTTAGTGTAATTTGTTCTTTTTTATCTCTTAATATATTGTAGAAAGGTTTAGGAGTACTTTGTTGAGGGGGACATTGACTTTGGAGGCTCCAGGCCATTTGTCCTATCTGATGTCTTCTAGAATTTTCTTTCTCTATGATCTCTTTTAGCTTATTTCTCTATCTTTGTTATTTGTCGTTAACTGGGAGTTAGGTCTAGAGTGATGTTTGATTAGGTTTAGAGTAACCATTTTGACAAGGATATATCACAAGGAGGTGATACATACTGATAATGTGTAACAGCACAATGTCAGGGTGTACCTCTACTAGCATGATCCTCAGGTCTTTGATTTGCCTCCTTGCACAAAGCAACTTTCCTCTTTGCGCTAGTAAGCTGTGGGATGCTTTCTTGGCCCAGTGTGAGCATTCTGTTCTCCAGCATCTCTAATTTCAGCATCATTCAGTGATGTCTCCTAGGAGGTTTCAGTAGAGTACACTCGTCAGTGTTGTGAAGCTGTAAGAAATTGAAGGAACAAATTCTGCATAAAGATCACTGGATATTGGAAATTATGTAAATTTTAGGTAATATAAAGAAAGGAAGATAAACTGACAGCTGCATAGCATTCCACCAGTGGAGCATATGAGCACTTGAAGCTAGTGGAAGTATTAGCATATAATAGTGTCTTGAAAGAACTCAGCTTCTTCCAAACTACCTAACTCCTCCGGTCTTGGCCTAGTTTACATATGTGTGCATCGATCATAGGTTTTGTGACAGCTGTCCCCATTTTTGTTTATCCTTGGGCCTGGAGAGTTTGTCTGAATTCTATAAGGACTGTTCTTATAAATTTAAGGCAGCTTGTGTGGAGGGACCCACATTTCAGCCTTCCTCAAAGAAATGATTACGGGAAAAGAGGTGCAAAGATACCAGAAGAGTACATAAAGTGTTTCTGAGAGAAGGAAAAACAGATGATGTTCACTTTTATCCAAGTGTAAACATATGTACCTTATTTTATGGTTCCAGGTTATTCCATGCAATGGATGTTAACGGAGATGTTTGGGAAGATGAGATTGAAGACTAGTTAACTCCTGCTCACAATATGGAAGTGGAATGGTTTGCTCTTACCTTTTGAGGACACAAAGTAACCTTACTGGATTTATAGGGTACTCTGTATTTGCTCCATTTATGTAGAAGATAAGGAAAAACAAAACTTCTATTTTCATTTGATACTACTAAGACACATGCATTTTTCCATGTAACACAAATTGATAAAAGTTATAAGCCAAAGGTGCAGAAAATGAAAACTACAGAATATTAAATGCTATGTATCATGTCCAACACTCTGAATAGTTAAAAAAAATTAATTTTATTCTCCAAACTGTGAGGAGAGGGTCAAGAGTTAAGCATTCAGACCCGTCTCCAAGAAGCATCCCTCTGAGATACTGGATTGGAACCCCCTCAGTACTACTTTGCTAGGGGATGGGGGGTTGTGGGTAGAAGCCTTATTAAAATTGTACTGAGAGCCTTCTCTCATTCACTGCCTGTTCCATTCCTCGCAACCTAAATTTCTGCTAAGTTCTTTTTGAAAGGAGCTTTCTATTCTATAACTGACTGGATGGCCCAGTGTTACTTTGATCTACTGTTTTTCAGAAGAGGAATGTATAATACCTTTTGGGCTAGGGACATAGATCTGCAGTTAAAGTACTTGCCTAGGAAGTGCAAAGCCCTGTATGTGATTTCCCAGCACCACATGAGCTAGGCGTGTTGACACATACCTATAATCCCAGTAGTTGGGAAGTTGAGGAGGATTGCTCTGAGTCTGAAGCCAATCTGGGCTACATAGTGAGTTCAGGATCAGCTTGGACTACAGAACAACATCCTATGTTGGGGTTTGGAGTGAGGGGGGAGAATATATTTTAATACCAAAAACATGGTAGGTCACGTGATACTTAGGAGTAATATATTGATTCCACTGATGTTAAGCCAAATTCTCAATATATTGATACTGTCTCTGAAGGATTTCAGCCCTATTCTACTTTGTGAGTCAGTAGTGCTTAGATTTCAAGCCTTTTCTTCAGCTTCTGATGTGTCTGTGAGGATTCCAACCTTCCTGTGTCATCTTTAAATTCCTGGGTCTCACCTTTCTCTCTTAAGTTGAATAGGCAATTTTTAACTATATGTCAGCTTTCTGAGTGAGCCTACTAGGAGTAGACATTGCGCAGTTTTGTTCCATGGCCACCATCTTGCCCATAAGTTTGTTTTCAAACCTTTTGTCTATATTTTCTGCATTTGCTCTTCCCCTGCCTTCTGTTGGTAAGGACAGATTTAATATTGTGTCTAGCAGCACAGGTTTTTGTTTTTTTCTACTGGAAAATGAGACAATATATTCCCAAGCGGAACACACTAATTTTTTTTTTTTTTAAATATGTGGCTTTTGACCCTATACACAGCCATCTAGTTCTGGTCCTGTTGTCTGACTTTTTCAATTCTTTGAAGTCTTCTTTTTAAGTTCTTTAATAAGCTATGGGAATTTCGCTTTCTACCTTTTTTTGCATCAGCAGTGTTTTGGATGATAATTTTGCCTTGATGCCCTAGGCTCCTATTTCTGGGGTGGGTTGGCTTTTTGGAAAATTGTTTTTCCTTTTGGTTGGTGAGTGGCTTGATAGCAAATTAATTTTTTTGAAAGAGGACAAGATTTGACTGCAGCTTGTCAACTTTGTTTTTCTACCTGCTCACTGAAGACTGAAGAATCACTTTTAACTGTTTTAGGTGTGTTTGTCCAAAAAATAAGCAAGGATTGTTTCTAGATTGTCAATGAAGATATGTGTAAAAATAAAAATAATTTAAAAAATCATCTTAGACAAGAGTTTCTGCTGCTTGTTCTGTCACCAAGCAACTGATCTCATGTTTAAAAATTCTGCATCTTTGTTTCTTTTTTATTTATTTTTATTTGTTGGTACTGAATATCAAACCCAGGGTATCAGGCATGCCAAACATGGGCTTTAGCACTGAGCTGTGCTCCCTGCCATGTAACATTCTTCAAAGTGAGAAGAGTCGCACAATAATACTTCCTCTTTTATATGAACTTGTGGCTGAGCTCATATTTTGTTTAAACAAACACTTATACTGTTTAAGCAAGATAATTTTATGTACTTTCAATCAGTATGGTTTATATATGAACTGATATTAAAATATAAATTGGAGATAAGAAATTAAAGTTAAGACTAGGAGCCGGAGGAATAGCACAGCATTTAGAGCACTTGCCTAGCATGTGCAAGGCCCTGGATTTGATTCTGCAGTGCCACATAAGCTGGGCATAGTGGTGCGTGCCTGTAATTACAGCACTTGAGAGGCTAAGGCAGGAGGATTGCCATTTGTTTGAGGCCAGAATGGGGTACATAGTGAGTTCAGGACCAGCTTGGATATAGAGCAAAAATAAATGAATAAGCACGTAAAGTCATAACTATTATTCAGTATACACCTGAGTGACTTCTCTGATTGCATTTCAATTTGGATTTTTTTCACAGTAACCAATTAGAAACTCTAGTTTATGAATTAGCTGATACTTGCTAGACAACATTTTAAAATTTTGTATGCTGTATTGATGATGTCATAGAAGTAGGACTTAGAAGGTATATAACTTGTAGTATAATTTTATGAAAGAAATGAGAGGCTTTTAAAACCCAACACAGGTGTTTGGTCTCAAAGACTTATTTAGTGACCTAAGTTTTTCTTTTCTTTTCTTTTCTTTTAGGTGCAGAATCTTCATCCCTCAATTTTAACAGACTTGGGGCTTGTGAAACCTTTTTATTTTATTTTATTTATTTATTATCTGGTGTTATAGTGATGCAGGTTTATGGAAAGAGAAAATACATTGCATAGGATGGGAATGGGTTGGAGAGACAGGTCATGACCAGAGTAAAAGGCAAAATTCAATTTTTGAAGGATGAGTTACAAATTTTAAGATGGTATATTTTTGTTTTGTTTTTGAGACGTATATATATTGAGAATTTGGCTTAACATCAGTGGAATCAATATATTACTCAGTAAGTATCACGTGGCGTACCGTGTTTTTCAGTCTGTAGTCCAGGCTGGCCTAGAACTCACAGCAATAACCATCCTGTCTCAGCCTTCCAAGCTCTGGGATTATAAGTATTACAGGTGCGTTGCCCAGCTTAAGATGGTATAGTTTTGGAGAATACTCTGCCTAAGTAAAAACAAAAGATTTGATATCTCCCTGAATGCCCTGTCTCTGCCACTTTCCCATCATTGGGTGCAGTACCTGGCACCTGCAGCCACATCTTCACATCTTGACTGGCTCTGAGGCAGAAATGGCCTGGTGAAAGGCCTGGCGGAGTGCTTTTCCAACCCATGGCACCAGGAAGCAGAGAAGGGGGAGGCTCTGGGACAAGAATACCTGCTTCTAGGTAACACCCAGTGGGTCATCTCCTAACAGTGGTGAAGCCACTGCTGAGTAGAGCAACCCCATGATTTAGTCACCTTCCCAAACCAGGAAACTCAGGCAGCACTGTAGATCCTGACACCTTGTACAACCAGTAATGGGTTTGTGGCAGGTTGCCATGCCAAGAAAGTGATGGGTGAATTTCAAGAAGGCTTTATAAGTGAGCTGAGATTTGACATGAAGCATGCAGTTCTTTTTGGTGGCAGATTGAAGAGGCTGTGTTACTTGATTTTACATAAAAGCCTTGTGTATCTAGGGCTGATAAATGAAAATAAGCTTCCAAGTAACTTTCTTATGTCAAAATCAAGACTGACTTTTCATACTTTGGATTGAAGGTTGAACTAACTTTAGGGCCTGCATCAATTCTTTTGTTTGTTTTGAGACAGGGCCTTGCTCTGTAGTTCAGGCTAGTCCTGACCTCACTGTGTAGCCCAGGCTGGCTTCAAACTCATGACATTCCTCCTGCATTATTGTCCCAAGTGGTGGGATTATGGGCATGCATCATCATGCCCAGCTTATATAATGCAGCATAACTGAACCCAGGGCCTTGTGCTTTCTAGGCAAGTACTTTAGCCACTGAGCTACACAACAAACCCCATATCATTTATTTTTTTAAAAAAACTTCAAAGTTGTAGGCTTATAGAAAAACTACAAAAATAGAGTTCTCATATATACCACACCCAAGTGCCCTTATTAATACTGTACGTTATTATGATATATTTGTTGTATTAGTGAGCCAATATTGATTTATTAAGTAGAATCCATATTTAACTCAAATTTATTTAGTTTTCCTTATTTCCTTTTTTTCCTCTAAGACCCCATCAAGGACACAATATTACTACCTTTGGTCATCATGTTTCATTAGACTCTTGGCTGTCAGAATTGCTTTTCTACTTTTATTACTAATGTCATATATGCATTCATTATGTCTTTTTTTTTTTTTTAGTACTAAGGATTAAACCCAAACCTTTGCACTGAGCTCGCTCTTCTATTTATTTTCTATTTTTTATTGCCCATGCTGGACTCAAATTTGTGATCTCTTTGCCTTAGTCTCCCAGAGTGCTGGGATCACAGCTATGTGCAACCATGTTTGACTTACATCTTAGTATATCTTGAGGCACTTGGATGGGTCAGGAGCTGAAAAACTTCTTAAAGCTGATTCATTCTCTATTCCTAGCAGGTTCAGCAAATCAGTGAAGTCTTTGTGTAGCTTCAAATCGGTTCTTTCTCAGGACACTTCACTGGTCGCATTTGCAGTTTTAAACCATTTACCTTTTATGGTCATTTCTCTATTAAGCTTCATGGAAAAAAATTAACACTGGACAGGTTAGTCACACTATTCTGTGTGTCTACTGGATCCACGGGGTCTTGCACTGACATGAGATTAGCTTGCCTTCTCATCCAAATCCTGAAGAGTGTGAAGTGCATCTCTTCCTGTCCAGAGATACGGGAAAGAAAAGACTTGGAAACTTCTTTATCAGACCTGGTTAGGAAGGTCATTTTTTTAGTAGTATGGGCTGTTCTACATTAGAATTGCCTCAGTATGCCTGCTATTTATTTTTTTGTGACGAATAATAATCAGATAACATGAAGCTATTCAGATCGTTGCTACTTTGAGAATTTCATTTGGATTTCTCACTGTTTTGTCTCATGCATCACCACCAGGTGGCGGTAGTTCTCGTATTATAAAAATCGAATGACTGGCCTTTTGGGGCACTCTGGCAGTCCCAGCTACTCCCAGCTTGGAGAAGGATCTAGCTTGAGCCCAGCAATCAGCTAACCTCAGATACATAGTAAGGCCGTGTCTCAAGGAACAGCAACAACAACAAAATAGAAGTGCTTAAGATAGTAAGTGCTTCTGTATTTTGTTACAGAAGCAGATTTAATTTCTGGGAATGTAATTTTCCTCATTGTGTTTCATTTTAGCGTCTTGTGCCTTGATTAGTATAATGTGATGACACCAACAAGACAAAAACAGTATTACAAAAACTTTGAGACCTCTTAAAACTACTTGTTAACATCGTAGGCAGTTGTCGTATAACAAAATGTCAGGCCAAGTAGTTGCACTCATCTTTAGCCACTGACACAAGGAAGTTACACATGAAGCTCCTAAGCAGGACCAAAAATTTGTCATGCTATGGTACCTGCCCATACTGGTGAGAGGAGCCAAACGATCTATCACCTAAATTTTTGGCTCAAAAAAAAAAAATAGCACACCAAGCTGAGGATTTGTGATCAGACAGCTGGCTATGGGAACTTTAGAGATACTCTTCACAAATATATATAGTCATTACCAACTTTCAGCACCCAGAGTATAGTTTGTACAGTGACTCAGGTGGCCCAAAGATTTACCATTCTAAGGCTTCCCATGTGCTTTGGAGCCAAAGGAATCTTTGGAGAAGACCGTCAAAACAGATTTTGTTACCTAATTGACTAAGTACAGAATCAGCAGTTATTTCTTTTTGTTGTTTCAATCTCATTTTCCCACCTTAATTATAAAAGCAAAACAAAAAAGAAAAACACTAATACAACATAAATATATATAAATTCGCAAAGTAATTATATATCTTCATTTCACTATTTGCAGTCTATTACATTACTTTGAATAATTCATTTAATAAATGACCTATTTTGCAGTACTACAGATTGAACCAAGGACCTTTTCACTGAGCTATAATCACCAGCATTTTTATTTTTTATTTTGAGAGACGGTCTTGCTAAGTCACTAAGTTAAGCAGGCTGGGCTCAGACTTGAGATCTTCCTGACTCAGTCTCTCAACATGCTGGGATTATAGGCATGTACCACCACACCTGGCAAGAAGACTACTTAATGATAGTCCTTAAAGAAAGGCTTGGCCACGTGGAAATGATCCTTGTAGTCACCTGGGAAGAATTCCAGTCAGAGGGAGACCCAGGGGAAAGGCCCTTGCTATGGGAAGATGTTATGACTTCGTAGAATTAATGTGATAACACCAGTAAGACAAGAACAAGAACTCTTTTTTCAGATCTATCCAGGAGGAACATAGCAGCCAGTAAGGGCTGAAGCACACTGAAAAGGAGAGACTTGTACAGAGTTGGAGTAAGAACAGATAATGGAACAGGCCCCACAGGACCTTCTGTCAGCTTCGCTTTCTTCTTGAGATGAGTCTTTAAAGGGCTTTGCACAGGGGAATGATAGCGTCTGGCTTCCATTTTCGGAGTGGACAAGGGTGGGAACAGACCATTAGACCTTTTGTAGTAACTCAAGGAAGAAACACAGGTGACTTGAACCAGTGTGCCAGCAGTTGGAATTTTGGGAAATGGTTTGATCCTTTATTTACCCGGAAGGTAAAACTAACAGGATGTGTTCATAGACAGAGAAAATAAAGCACCCAAGTTATTTTCTAGGTGTTCTTGTCTGAGTAGTTGTGATAGGTAAAACTGTAGGTATAGTAAAGGTTTGCACGTGCGGATCTGTAATTTAGTTGTGGACAGTAAGTTCGAGATGCCAATATTTATCCAGTGGAGATGTAAATAGGTGTGACTCAGGCTAGAGATATGATTGGGAGACAACGTAGAGCTCGTCTTTAAACTCATGAGACAAGATAAGATTCCCAAGCGCGAGGTTGTATATAGAGAAAGGTCTGAGGACCATGTCCTCGTCACTCCAAATGCTAAGAGGTCAAGGAGCGGAGGAAGAAATCAGCAGACAGGAGTGGCTGAAATGGTAAGAAAATGAGCAGTGTGTGACACCTAGGAAGCTACCTTGGATGGGTGAAGTAATCAACTAACCGTCAGGTGCAGCACACAGGACGAGTAATTGGAGCTCTAACAGTCCACTGTGTAATCAGTGTTAAGATCACCGAGGAATTTGGCAAGAGCTGTTTGAGTGGACACAGGTGAAAATCTGGAATGTGAGAAAGAATGTGGTGTCCTTATAACCGGAAAAAGTGAGATAAAGGGAGAACCAGCCCCACTTCTGTTGTTGTAGTTTTGGTTTTTGAGACAGGATGTAGTCCAGCCTGGCCTTGAACTTACTATGTAGTCCAGGCTGACCTTAAATTCACAGCTATTCTCCTGCCACAATTCCTGAGAGCCGGGATTATAGGTGTGTGCCACCATGTCCCACACAGCTCTTCAGATCTATTGGAAAACTGATGCCACAGGTTAATCTCCACCATAAAAACTGAAGAGACAGGAAATGCACATCAACTTACCCAAGGCAGCGGCTGCTGGATCCAGTGATTAGAATTTAAACAATTGCTGGAGACTGAAAGTTGGACCCACTGGAGAGTTTATAAAATTAGGGGCTAATTGAAGTTGCCCTTTGCACTTATTATTATTATTTTTTAATACAGAGTCTTGCTCTGTAGTCCAGACTGGTCCTAAACTCACTATGTAGCCCAGGCTGGCCTGAAAGTTAGCAATCTTCTGCTTGAGCCTCCTAAGTGCTGGGATTACAGGTGTGCACCACCATGTCTAGTTGCCCTGCACCTTTTTTGTGGGTTTGCCTCCAAGAGCCCTGCTATGTTCTCACTTTGAAAATGGCAGAGAAAAACCCTGTGCTTTGGCCATGGGAAGGGGAAAGTAGCCATTTTGAAATACAGAAAGAAAGCGGTCTCAGACTGTTTTGTTCTCCAAGGCATAAGCCTGCCTGAAGGGAAACCTACTTTGCCAGAGCCTACTCTGACCTAAGGGAAGGATAATTGTATGTCTCAAGTACCCACTGCTTTGCTGTTTCATGTAAGAGGAAGGGGGTTGGCTAAAAATTCTTCTGAAGGTCTCTTAGCCCAAGGACTGTCATTCACTCAGAGATTTATCATAAAATTCTAAATACTGCTCCAGAGTAACAGTGGGTTACAACTGAGTACTGCAAGATTTTAAGAAATTCCTAGGGAGACATTTCAGTGACAAAAGGGAACGGAAAAGAAAAACAAGGAAACCGAAGCTTTGGACATTTACAGTATAGCAAACATTAAAAGTAACATTTAGCCAAATGAACACACTTCACCCTAAACGCAGCTCACCCCAGTTCCTACTAGCCAATATGACAGGTCCAGTCCCCAATTTAAAAAAATACAAGATGTGCTACAAGGGAGAACGTGGAGACAAAGCCAACATCAGAATAGACTCGGATATGGAACAGATTTGGAGTTAGTGGACTGAGAAGTTACATGTAAGTATAATTAATATGCTAAAATCTTTAATGGGAAAAGAAAAACATGCAAGAAAAGGAATGTGCAGGTATATAATTCCAGCACCCTGAGAAGCTGAGGCAGAGGATTGCAAGTTCAAGTCCAGCCTAGGCAATTTAGCAGTACTGTGTCTCAAAATCAAAACTAGGGCCGGAGGAATCGCATAGTGGTTAAAGCTCTTGCACAAGGCCCCGAGTTCAGTTCCCCAGCACAACATAAACTGGGTGTGGTAGTGCACACCTATAATCCCAGCACGTAGGAACCCAAAGCAGGAGGATTGCCATGAGTCCAAGGCTAGCCTGGGTTTCAGAGCAAGACCTTGCCTCAAAAAAAAAAAAAAAAAGAGAGAGAGAGAGAGACTAAATGTGTAGGCGATTGCTAATATGGCATTATTGCCAGCTGGTGTTGAGAGAGCTCCCTTGAGATCCAAATTCTTTACCTTTGCTTACCCACTGTTGCATTACTCAGTCACCGTGGGACACCTTACTTAAATTTACCCATGCTTCACTAGCATCTTGTCATAGTAAGGTGTTTTGTTCTCAGGAAAGAGGCATCAAATTTGTAAGGTTAGATTTCCTAGTGGACCAGTCATCTACTCCATCATCATGCACGTAATATGCTATTACTCTCCTTGGGTATTGTGTGTGGTCGCTGGGAGAGCTGTGAGGCCTGCTGCAGCAGATGGATGCTGCCTGGCGTTCTGCTGTGAAGGCTGGATAGAGCAGTACTTAACAAAGCCTCCCTCCATGGTGGCAGACATGCCTGTCACGTGGCAAGTGGTTCTGAGGAAGGAAGAGCAGGCAGAGAGGATGGGGAAGTAGGAGGTGCTGCTTTCTACCGCAGGGTCAGGAGATCTGGTAAACAGTGATGAGCAGAGACCTAAGGGAAGGAAGCAAGCCAGCCTAGGGCAGCAGTGAGCTGGCCTCTTGTGCCTCCCTCTGCTTCACCAGCCAGTACTACTAGGAGGCAGGTGCACTTATTTGTCCCTCCCCCATACTGAGGCTTGAAACCAGGAAGCACTGAACTACGTTAAATTTTGAGGCGTGACCTCACTAAGTGGCCCACACTGGCCTCCAGTTTGCAATCCTCTTGCCTCGGCCTCTGTGTAAGATTACAGGCCTGGGCCACTTCACCCGGCACTCCCATTTATGTCTGGGCTGCCCCTTTTCACTAAATGTAGTGAAACATTAAACGTTTTAAATACAGTTCATAAAACACAACTCTGTGTACCTAGTATTTTTTCCCCCTTCTGAGTATCAGACTTGACTTGGTGTTGCACAAATTCAGCTTGTCCGTACAAGCTGAATTTACTACTTTTTGATCAGATTATGACAATCTGGCCTGAGGGAACCCCATTTAATAGGCTGCTTTGTCCTCAACACTGCCTCAGACATCTTTAAAAGCTCCCTTACTTTCTAGCAACAAGATATTCCAGGCTGTGACCTCTGCCCGAAGATATAACAGTTCTCCCCCACACTGGCCCCGGGGACACACACCCCATGTGATCTGCAGAAGCACTGGTCAGAGCAGGATGGCCTACTGTCAAACCATCAGGGAAGCAGGCTTGAGAAGAGATCAAATTCATACAGATGTCTCGAGTGTAATTGTTGCTACGATGTCCTTTCTCAGTTCATTTTCATATAGTTTTCTTGTACTGTTCCTACTTAAAATTTAAATCCTTCTTGACCGGATAAGCAAAATGTATAATGAAAGAATACTAATCAGCAATGAAAACAAAAAGCCTATTGCTCATGTTATATAGCTGGACTTCAAAAATGTGCTTGGGCTGAGGACAGAGCTTAGCACTGTGGGCCTGGAGTATCTTGTTGCTTTAGTGGCAGAGTACCTGCCTAGCATGTTCAAGGCCGCAGGTTTCATGTCCAGCACTGTAAGAAAAACGTTATGCATGGTACAAGTCAGACACAAAATATGTCATATAATTCCATTTATATAAAATGCCTAGTAGGGGCTCAATTGTAAAGCATGTATTTAGCATGTATGAGGCTCTGGGTTTAATCCACAACACACACACAAAAAACGTGAATCTATAAACCAAAATTAGTAGTCATTTTGGGCTGAGGGTAGAAATAGGGGGCTTTCAGAATAAAAAAAATGGAGCATGGTAAGGTATAATTCAACTCCATAAACATATATCACTGGATTTAAAATAGCTGGAATTTAGTAAACTATACTTCAAAAAATGGCTAAAAGATAAAACCCTTTTACTTGTACCTCCTTAATTGGTTTTATTAACCCAGAGTATTCCAGTTCATTGACTCTAAGAAAACAGCATCCATACTTCTTTTTGCAAGTTGCAGAGAATGGTTTTATTTTGAAAGCAAGGACATAGGGTTTAAAAGCTTCTGCTAACCAGAAGGGATCCTGAATAGGTTGCTTTTTCCATACCTTGCAGTTTTTATTCTTATGGTGCTCAGGAACAAATCCAGGGCCCCACAAATGCTGGCCCAGAGCCTACCAGTGAGCTATTAATATGCACTCAGCCCCTGCCTTATTCTTAACAGCTTTATCCCTGCTTAGATCGCAAGTATAATCAGAACATGGCATTGTATTGTCTGATCACTCCTGCCTTTTTTCACATAGGTGCTTCATTTTTATAAAATCGTTTTCACTGTGACAACTGAAGAGGCTCACGGGCAATCGCTGTGCTTGTGACCTTCCTGGAAGCCCTGTGAGGACCGACAAGTTAGAAGTGAGGTCTTATTCATCAGTTACTTCCAAAATTTTAGAAACCAAGTTTCAGAAGATAACCTGAGCCGGCAGGAATAGTTCAGCAGTTCAAGTGCTTGCCTAGCAAGCACTAAATTCCTGAGTTTGATTCCCCGGTACCACATAAGCTGGCCAGAGTGGTGCACGCTAGGAGAGGCTGAGACTGGAGAAGGATTGCTGTGAGTTAAAGAACAGTCTGAACTACACAGTGAGTTCAGAAACAGCCTCAACTACAGAGTGAGACCCTGTCTCAAAAAAAAGGACAATCTTCTGAACTCCGGGGGTAGAAATTCAAGAATGACACATTTTATTTGAAAATACTGGATTTAATAGAAAATATCACATTGTAAACAAGTCCAGTGATCCATTAGCTTAACACAGAATGGCAGCCCAGTCAAGTGTAAAAGCTAAAGACATAATGCTGGTACCAAACACAGCACTTAAAATCTTCCCCAGCGACAGGCAACGAAACAGGAATGAGTAGCCAGCACCTAGTTCACGACGGCTCAAGAAAGTACAAGGAGCAAAAGGCCCACATTGGGACTGAGAGCCGAAGAATAAACGAGGCAAGGGGTTGTATTTCCTGATGGTCCGAGAGCATGATACCACGACACACCAACTTGTAGGTTAGAGGAGCAGGGGATTCAACTGGGTAAACAACACTCGAAGCATCTGATACATGGTCTTGGCACTCTAAGAGTTTCAGGGAGCACAGCACTCGTGCCTCACCTAAATTCAGAAGCGAGCTGGTGCACACTGCAGCTGAGGGGTGTCTGATGACTTGGTGGGCCTCCTCACTGATGAGCACGTGAGAGAGCCTCTTGACAAAAAATACAGGGCTCGTGAGAAAAGGGCTTCTGCCTCCCTACTCCTGGGTCCCCGAGGAAGAGAAGTTTGACATGGCTGGGTCCCTGGAGGCTTTATCAACAAATGCCACCTCTTTAGCCCTATTCATCTAAATCCTCCCACAGGGAGTCTTCCCAGTTCACAGAAAGGCCAGCTGTGAGAACAGAAACGAACTGGCCCTTACTCCCTTTCCCTGGGCGATAGTTTTCTTTCTGCGGTACTTGTGACTGAGGAGAGAGACCACTTTGTATAGAATTAGATATTGAGTTTTCTCCTTCCTCTGGAACAGTGCCTCTCAGATAAAGGGCAGGCCTGCTCAAGGGGAGCTCTTAAGACTCTCCAGAGGGGCTGGATCCAAAGTCCACGAGGCTCTACCCCCACCCACTTGAGCATGGGGACACCTAAGGGTAGAAATTCCTGACAGGAGTGTGTTGTACATGTGAGCAAGGGCTGAGGCAGCACAAACAGCTCAGAGCCCTAACTTGGGTGTGGCTGACATCAAAATAATGGAGTATGCTGCTCAGAGAATTTTTTTTCTGATTAAGTTACGTATTATCCTCCCTAAAGCTTAACCCCATGATTAGGCTCCAGCTACATAGCCAAGAACAGTTAATTTTACCCATTTATCTTTAGTGACCATACTGGATTCAAGAAAAAATTATTCTGTTCTGCTAAAGGCAATTTTCAGAAAGACTTGTGTTCCTATGAGGTACGTGACACTAGGGCCCAGAACAGGCTAATCGCTGTATGGTTTCTTAGAAGACTGGCTTTTCTCAATTTCTTTCATACTGTATAGGGGGTCCACCAACTTGTTATGAACAAGCATTAAACCTAAAAAAAAAAAAAAAAGGCAAAAAGGAGTTACTGCAGATAGAGTTCAACCATTTTCAACAGTAGTATTTAGAAACTCTAATTTTGTCCTAGAACTGACATCTTTTTTTCTGTGAACTCCGAATGATAAACACTGAAGAATCTGCTATTCTCAGTGAGTACTAGAGTTCACAGAACTTGTGTGAACCCATCTACCATGGGAGCTGGCTATATAAAGGTCAGTCTTTTCACAAAGAACAAATTCTTTATTTGAATGCTTAGTAAATGAGGATTTTCACATAAGTGATTAAAGCAGTAGGTATCTTTTTGGGGGGAATATGGTGATGGGAATAGATCAAACCCAGGGGTTCATACATGCCATGCAAGTACTCTACCCTGGAAATAATACTCCCAACCTCCTAGTAGTTATTCTTATAAAAGAAATAAGGATCCCCATGGTAGCTAGTTCAGCACCTTGCCTGAGGGGAAAGAACGAATGAGGTCTAAACAGAGAAAAGCTGGGCAAAGTGTCATTTTAAGAACCCCACATGGATGCTCGCTTCGGCAGCACATATACTAAGAACCCCACATGGTCCTTGGACTACAGCTCTAAATTTCCTTTTTTTTTTTTTTTTTTTTTGAGACAGGCGTTTGCTCTTGAGTTCAGGCTAGTCCTTAACTCATTATATAGCCCAGGCTGGCCATGAACACATGGCAATCCTCTTGCCTCAGCCCCTACCAACTGCTGGGACTACAGGCATGTACCACCACATCCAGTTTGTGTTATATGGTGCTGGGGAATCAAACTCAGGTACACGAGCTCACTTGGCAAGTGCTTTAACCACTTAACTAACTATTCCTCCAGCCCCCAACTCTGTACTTTCTTGCCTCTTCCCTTAAGTAAACATCTCAAGAAGCAGATCTCTGTAATTATGGATGAAAGAGAAATTACCATATTATGAGGCAGGTTTTTCTTAAAATTAAGATCATGGGTGTTAATGACCCCCAGAATGAAAGCTATCTCCACTCGTCACTCTTAGTACACTGGATCCTGACCATCTTCCCCTTTTGCCCACCTTTCTCACCTTTGAAATACTTGACAGTCTTCACTTTCAGCTCTAAAGTGGCATCCTCATCACACACAAACACAGTGCGGGGATGCTGCTGGAAGGCAGACACGGTCCACATGTGGTTCACTCCCTCCTCGATGGCCTTGTATAGAGCAAATGCCTTGTGGGCACCTGTGATGAGGATCATCACCTAGGGACCAGAAAGCAAGGCTGTGCTGGAGACATCCAGCCACACCAAGCAGTGGAAGGATCACTTTCAGTGTCATATTGTAAGTAGTTACTGTACAACATACTCTGGACTCAGGGCCCCAGTGCTTTGTCATACAACCTCAGTAAGATGGATAAAGAACGGGACTCCAGGAGACTAGGAGCTTGCCCATGGTCATTTGAGACCCCAGAGGTCAAGCTCTTCACCACCACCTAACAGTTCCTCCCAGCAACTCTGACTGACTGTGAAGGTGCTGGGTGAACAGATATGCCATACAAAACTCCGTATCTCTTACAGCTAGACAAACTCACAATCTCTGAAAGGGACCCCTGACACAGGGACTTTGGAAGTGATGGTGACAATTATCTGTGAGGTCCTTGAGGTTGAATCCTAGAAAGGCTGCCCCTCTCAGTTCAGAGTGTATGCCACATGCATGGTACTGGGCTGTTCAGTGCCTGTGAGAAGCATGAAAAGGGCATGCAACAGAGGCTAGTGACCTGCAGCCCATGGTCAGTCAGCAAAAGGTTTTTTCCCCTACTATTTTTATTAATATACAAATGTAATACATAGTATTTACAATGAATTTGGGTGTTCCGTACATCTATCCATCACATCGACTTCAAAATCCCTTCCCATCTTCTACCCTCTCACCCCCTCCCTGTCCCTTCCCCCAGCTCCGGCTATCACTTCATATGGTTCCAAAGAATGTCTGTGTTCTGGGTTTTCCAAGTCCGAGAAACCATATGGTGTTTAACATATTAATATTCCGCGCCTAAGTCATTTCACTCAAGTCACCACTCTACCCCAGCTTCCTATTCTTCTAATGGGTTCGCAGTAGTCAAATCTTGATACCTCTTCTCTGAATCCAACCAATCCCTTTGTTGGGATATTCACCAAAAGTTTTTTTTTTTTTCCATATTTTCCTACATCTTTGTTGTTACTGTTAAACCTGGCCTTACCCACCAGTTCACACTAGAAAATAATTAAAAGCATGTAGTTCAAAAGACTAGTTAATTTGGGAAAGAAGAGAAAACAATAAATAAATAAATTTCAATTGCCTTAGTTGAATACTGGAAGGTGCATATTTGTACATTCACAAGCTTATCTTTACATCAATCAATTTCCTTAGAATAAATTTTCATTAGTGACCTAATAAGTGAATTGCTACAACGAAGTTAAAACTATATCACATTGCTACATTAAATGAACTTAAATCAATACCACATAAATATACTTAAAGCGACAGACATGAAGGCAAATCTAGTTATTTCAGGATTTCCTAACTTTCATATCTTATATACTCATATTTCACTGATTACTAACCTACTTTTTTCTCAGCTCATTCTCCTCTAGCTGTTGTCACTTTTTCTCTGGGGTCATTGGTGTCACTGGTCTCCCTTTCACTGTCCAAGTTTCCTTTAAGTATTTTCTGCAATACTGGCTCAGTGGCTGCAAATTCCTTTAAGCTGTCTCTGTCATGGAAAGTTTTAAGTTCTCCCTTTAAGTTAAAAGATAATTTTGCTGGATATAGAAGTCTTGGCTGGCATCTATGTTTTTTTAGTGCTTGGATGACATTGCTCCATGATCTCATTGCTTTTAGAGTCTGGATTGAAAAATCTGCCGTTATCCTGATGGGTTTATATTTGTCAGTCACCTTCTGTTTTTCTCTTACCACTTTTAGTATTTTCTCTTTGTGTTGGGTTTCTAGAATTTTAATTATGTGTGGGGATGAGGATCTCTTCTGATCAAAGTTATTTGGTGTTCTATATGCCTGCAAAAGTTCCATGTTCATTTCTTTTCTTAGATTTGGGAAATTTTCTTACATTATTTCATTAAACATGTCCTTTAAGCCTTTTGTTTTGTCCTCAGTCTTCTCGATTCCCGTAATTCTGAGGTTATTTCTCCTTGAATCATCTATCAGTCGTTGTAATGATTCACTTTCTTTATTTACTTTGTATTCTTCATGGCCTGTATGTTGCAACTTAGTCACTTTATTTTCTAGGTCTGACATACTATTCTGAAGTTGTTTAAAGTGGTTGCTTATTATTACCTACGTGTTTTTCATTTCCTGAATATCTGCATTCATTTTTTCTATATCTCTGTTGTGTTCTTCTCTTAATTTCTTCTGTCTTCATTATCTTCTGGTATATTTCTTCTCTGGTCTCCTCTAGTTGCTTTTGAAGGCTTGCTTTTTGCTTTTCTATGTATTGGTGTAGCTCTTCTGCTGTTTTATTTCCTGCTTTAATTCACTGAATTTCTGGGCCCAGAAGATGCCATCATTTTTGCCATATTCATCTTTATTTACCCTGACTTCATCTCCAGGGGGTTTCAGGTCTTTTTGGAGATTTGTGACTCTGCTTCCCCATTTCTTCTTTGGTCTCCTCTAATTTCTTTTCAAGGCTTGCTTTTTGCTTAGCTAAGTGTTCTTGTAGCGCTTGGGCTGTCTGTTTTATTTCCTGCTTTGCTTCCCAGTTTAATTCCTGCTTTAATTCACTGACTATCTGGGCCCAGAAGTTACCATCATTTTTGTCCTGTTTTTTGGGTTCTGCAATTTCAGCATCCCTTGCACCCTGCCCTGGGGAGTCAGATCTTTTTGTATAAGATTTGGTACCACGTTTCCCCATGGTTCTGCTACCTCTGACTGTCTCTGGTGTGCAGGAAAGAGAATGGCTCCAGCTGACGTCACTGCCTGTGATGGCTGTTGAGCCCCGTTTCTGATCTGGGATCCCGGGGCCTTTTCTAGGGGGGGCACATGCTGTGTTTGTAGTACACACACCCACGGGTTGGTGCTTTTGAGGTTGGGGCTGCCCGCAGCCAATGACTCCCACTTATTCGGATCTGTGCTTACCTCGGGCTGAGGTTCTGGCCTCCAGACCTTGTTTGTGATCTGTAGGTGCCGGCAGCTTGGGGCCGAGCCGAGTGGGCTGCTTCTGACCCGCCCACAGCCTCTTCTCCCGTTGTTGTGTGCTCCGTCTTCTCCCAGCTCTGTTCAGTCAGATGTTCAGGTCCCCATGAGCTTTCCTCTGGAAGCTGTTTGCAGCTGGCTGTGGCGGCTTTCTGGACTGCGGGGATTTTTCCCCCCCTCTGGTTTAGATAATCCTTCAGAGTTTCTGGCCTCCCGCTGGTTGCCTTTCAGTTTCTGGGGATGTTCCTCTCTTTCCTTGCTACAGGAAACATGCTTTTTCTAACAATCTTCTTGACTTTTTAAGTGAGTTGTTGAGAAGACATTGTGCAGTGCTGTTACTCAGCCGCCATCTTGACTGGAACCCCCACATAAAGAGTCTTAGTCTCTCTTCCCTGGGGGCTGCCTGGGTTTGGCTGTGTTTACCATCATGGTGGCAGCGACACTCCTGCTCCCTGTGGCTGCCGCCACCGGCTCCCATCAGCAGGGAGGACAGAAGGCAGACAGCCTGCTCTGCAGCTCTTTCCTCTCTGCTCCAGGAAAAGGTTTTTAAGAATGCTCAAAAGATTCATCTCACGCTGGAAACGATAGTTACTGTCAACAGGATAATGTTAGGACCAGTTGCAATTTTAGTCTTATTTTTAATGTCTTGATGTTTAGTAAGACTTGTCTTTAGAGGCCTAGGGATGTATGTTTCCCAGTGGTGCAGTACTTGTGTAGCATGCCCACACCCCTGGGTTTGATCCTCATTACCACAAAAACAAACAAAAAACCCCACAAGATCAAAGGAATGTATAAGTACCATACAGCTAAAATTAACAAAAACACAAGCATCACCCTAGCCCCCACAAAGGTAGTAGATTCCTTGTACCTTACCTCTCTAGCATCCATAACAGTGCCCACACCCACCGTCAGAGCCATGGTGGGCACCTTGGTAAGATCACCATCAAAGAACCGAGCGTTGGCCAGGATGGTGTCCATGGCCAGCGTCTTCACACGGGTCCTGGACACCAGACTGGAACCTGGTTCATTGAAGGCAATGTGTCCATCAGGGCCAATGCCTGTAGAGACAACCAGGGAAGCCTTGTGAGTCCCAGAGAGACAAAATTTCAAGAAAGAGCAATCTCTCCTATACTAACTAGAATCTAAAAACAACAACAAGAAAAAACAAAACAAAAAAACTTTGAAAGCTTATTATTTCTTTTCTCACTGTACCCCAGTTAGGTACATATAGCACCTATCTGTTCCCACCCTCCCACTTCTATCTGAGGTGTGTACAGACATTAACTTGCTACCATCATCAAAAAGCTCAGCAAGGACCACTCCAAATAGCTCTGCCCCCAAACTGTTAGGAAGGGTAACTTCTGTCTCTCCTGCCTGCTCTTGGGGTATTTATTGCTGCTGGAATAGAGTTGTAGTGAACAAAACACAGCACCTGGGCAGGGGCTTCCAAGTTAGAAAGTTTCAGTACGTGCAAGCCTTTCCCTCCCTCTCATCACTTTTATAGAGCAATAAAAGGCATCCAACTTTACACCCTGTAGGTAACTCCCAAGGTAGCAGCAAATGGACATGTAAGCAGCCAGGGCAGGAGTAACAGCGTAAATCTGAGCAGGTTTCCACCTTCTCCCACTGCTCCTTGGTGAGTCACATGACATCAGTGACTGTGGTGAGTCACATGACATCTGTAGGGTTCAACTGATTATCAATGGCACGCAGGGGCTGTATAGAACTTTCTGGAACTACACTGACTCTATGATTCTATGTTACACAACTGACCTATAAAACCTTAAGAACAGGGAATAGAGGAGGATCTCAGAATACAAATACAAATCTCTCAATTTACAGACAAGGCACCAAAGTGCCGAAAGAGGAAGTGTCCATGGAATAGTTCCTGAACAGCACAGCTGGGCCAGGGACGTATAGTTTCCATGCTACACTTTTCCCACAACCACATGGTGACAGATTACGTCAGTGTCACCAACACAGAGAGAGCTATGTAGAGATAGGCATGGAATGTGGTCTTCTTCCCATGACTCCAGCCGCTCCGGACTTGGCCCCGGATGCATGCTGAGGAGTGCGTGCATGCCTACCTCCAACAAACAGCTCAATCCCGCCGGCGGCCTTGATCTTCTCCTCAAAGGCATCACACTCAGCTTGCAGGTCGGCTGCATTTCCATCCAGAATGTGGGTGTTTTCTGGATGGATGTCAATGTGTTTGAAGAAGTTGTTCCACATGAAGGAGTGGTAACTCTCCGGGTGGTCTCGAGGAAGGCCTGTGGGGTCATGGGACATGCAAATATAAGAAGGCTAACAGAGTCCTTCTCCAAAGGTGGATGTCAGAACATCACCATAGTCCACAGTGACACTTGGGACTGTCCACCAGGAAGAGTCAGGCACCAGCCCTCAATCCCTAGCCAACAGGACAGGCTGAGCTGGGGTCTGTACATATCTACTCAACTGCTGCCATCACCTATGACCACAGGATTGGCTGAAGTGGCTACACACCAGGGGCCTGGGAAATCCTCTCATTCAAACTGTCTTTTCACAAAGGAATGACCATAGGCTGGAGGCCGGGATACCCACTATGGCCTTCTAGTGGTGGCTTGGCCACCTGGGGTAGGACTGGTTCTACCTGAGAAAGGAAGGAAGCACACACTAACTGTGTATTTCCCTCTCCCCTCTATGCCTGTTCAATCTGAACCCCAACTAAACACCAGGTAGCTGGAGAAGAGCTATCTCAGGGCTTCTCAAAATGGGTATTTTTCAGCCAGAAAGAAAAAGAATGTCTAAAGTAAATGTTTAAGGTTAGCATTAATAATACTTAATGTCAGGGTTGGGGATGGAGCACAGTGGTAGGGTACTTGCCTATTATAAGTGAGTCCCTGCATTCAATCCCCAGTATCACAAAATAAATAAAAACATATTCCGCCTTAAAAATGAAGTAATGCTAAAACATGCTACAATATAGATAAATCTTAAAAAAAAACATTTTTGTGAGCTACCTAGAGAAGTCAAATGGTTTCCAGAGCCTGGGGAGAGAAGGAAATGTAGAGTCATCTTGTACAGAGTCTTAGTTTTGCGAGATGAAGAGAATTCTGAAGTCTGAGTGCACAACAGCACAAATGTACTTGACACTACTGAACTGTATATGTAAAAGAGTGCTTACAGTGAGTTTTGGGGTTTTTTTTTTTTTTTTTTTGAGACGGTCTTGTTACACTATCCAGGATGGTGTTGATCTCCAGGCACAAGTGTCCTCATACCTCAGCCTTCTAAGCAGCTGGACTGACTGCAGAAGTGTAAACCATACCCAGCCTTGGAGAAGGTAAATTTTATGCTTTTATGCTTATGTACTTTATCAAAAAACTTTTAAAAAGAATAAAGTGAAGCCATTACAAAATGACAGCAGTGGGGAAGGGGGCAAAGGACACAGCAGAAAAGTGAGGTACGGAAAAGATACCAGCTTTCCTTCCTTCCAAGCTTCAGGATGCACACTAGAGAAAGTCCAGATAGGATAAGGGGATACGCCCTAGCTAGGATCTTATTTGCAAGCATTGATTCCATTTTTAAAAACAGCATGGAGTTAGAGGACAGGCAAAAAAAAAAGGGGGTACCCTGATGATTAAGTACTCTGTGGTACTGGGGATTGAACCCAGGGCTTCTGCACTAGGCTACATTCCCAACCCTTCTTTATTTTTCATTTTGAGAGAGGGTCATACTAAGCTGCTAAGTTGTGCAAGCTGGGCTTAAACTTGGCAATCCGCCAGCCTTAGCCTCCCAGGATGCTGGACTATAGGCCTGCACCACCATACCTTGCTAAAATCAGCCTTATTTTTTGTTTTGTTTTGAGATTTTGTGTGTGTGTGTGTGTGTGTGTGTGTGTGTGTGTGTGTGTGTGTGGTACTGGAGATCGAATCTAGAGTCTTTGTACTGAGCTATGTCCCCAGCCTATGTTTTACTTTTGATTTTGACACAATATCTTGCTAAGTTGCAGGCGCTGGGCTTGAACTTGCAATCTTCCTGCCTTAAGACTCCCATGGTGCTGGTATTATGGGCCTGCACAACTTGGCCCAGCTAATCCCATTTTATAGCTGAGTAAACCAGAGCCACAGGCAGTAAGTACTGATAATGAATCTATTGCCCAACATCACTGGCTCCTTGATGTGCCCCCATTCATTTCCAGGGCTGAGACTGTGAGAAGCATGATTCTCGAGCAACCAGGTAAGAACCCTAAAAGAGAAGTACTCACCTACATACTCGTCCATGTTGAAAGTCTTCACATATTTAAAGGACAGGTCCCCATTCTTATAATACTCGATCAGCTTCTTATAGGAGCCAAGTGGGGTGCTCCCTGCAAGAGAGGCCTCAGTCACGAATGCTACCCCAGCCATGAACACCCCTTGAGCCTCCAGCTCCTGAAATTCCAGAGGGCATCCAGGAATGAGTCAGGGATGAGATGAACAAGATCCACAGCTCTACTTGGGGCTCCAAGCCTAGCAGCCAGCTAGCCATTACTTTCTTGTTTAATGTCTAGTTTCTGACTAGACTGTAAGCTCCAGGAAGGAAGGGCTATATCTGCCCGGACGACTGCTGAATCCTCAGTGCCCAGCACACTGATGACTGAAATCATCGATTTGTACCTGAGTGAGCATCAGACTTAATTACTGATGTGCTATCCTCTGGGCAACTCAATTCCTGAATCTCAAGTCAACATCATAAAACACATGTAAAAAAACGCAGGAGGCCCAAAATCAATCAAAGGACTGAAGATGGGGCTCAGGGTGTGGCTCGGTGGTAATGCGCTTGCTTAGACTGCACAGGTCCTGGGTTCCATCCTCAACACACTGTTCACTACTGATTTTAAAAACAGCTGTCCATAAAAGAGAAATATGGATTAACCAGGAAAAAAATTTGAGTGTTGTTTGTATATTGGACAATATTGTAATATGGTAGACCTGTTCCTAGGTCTGATTGTGGAGTTGGGGTTATTAGATGAGAGCACCCTCATTCTCAGGAGACACGGGCCAATGTAAGTGTCAGAATATCTGGAAATTATTTTCAAGTGGCTCACAAAAAAAATGCATGTGTGTATGGATAGAGAACACGAGCTAGATAAAAATAAAGCAAATGTGGCAAGTAATAATTCATGAATCTAGGTGAATGGTACTATACTGATGTTAATTTCTACTCTTCTGAACATTGGGAATTTTTCAAAATAAAAAGATAGAAGAAAAAACTCCATCAAATAACACTACATCATTCCTCTTTTCAAAACCTACCAACAGCTTCTCATTTTACTCTCAGGAACAACCAAACCTTACTAAGACTCCACATAACCGGGCCCCTAGCTCTGTTCTCAATAACACCTCTTCACATCTTCCCCCAGAGTCACCTTCTCAGAGACTTTCTGTGCTACCACATCCAACACTGCAAACTCACCTAAACTCTCCCCACCCTTCTTTCCTGCTTCACTTTTTTCTTTCTAACTGGCATCTATATTTTGCTAATTAACTTGTTTATTCTGCCTTTCCTACTATAATTTAAGCTTTGGAAGGAAAAAGCTTACCCCTTTCTGTTTGTTTCTGTGTCTCTAGCATACTGAACTGCTTGGCTTAGGAGGGCATTCAACAAATATATTCTGAATGAATGACAGTAGTCAATCCCTCACCCTACTCAAAATTATCAAATGGTCCCTGAGAGAAGCCCTTAGCCATGCCTGAGCCACACACCTTACCATGTCCTACAATGTTACAAACTTTTAGCCTTCCCACCAACTCCATGAACGCCCCAACATTTAGCCAGTAAACCTCATGTCTGCTTAATTTAGCTGGGGCTGGTTTTTACCCAGAACCCTCGCTGGTGCTGCATCTAACAGAAGGAATATTCCAAGGAATCTGTAAGAAAATGCCATACTCGTTCAAGTGTGGCAGGCAGGGAGGGGCTGGGTTTTGAAGGACCTTGAGCGCCACTCTGTGGAGTCAGACCTATTTCTGTGGCAATGGAACAGGGGAGGACCTGCAGCCGAACCCAGACTCTGCCAGGTGGAAGATGGGCCACTCTAGTTAGGAGGCAGAATATTCAACACTAACCCAGCAGGGCTGAGACACATGTGGTTTCACAGGTACAGCCTAATTCCATGCCCACAATCTACCAGCACAGAGCTCACCAAACTTCAGCTCAAGGCCAAATCAAACCTCTGCCTGTCTTTCTGCACATAACTTAAGCTTGTAACTTAAGAATAGTTTTTATAGGGCTGGAGGAATGGCACAGCAGTTAAAGCTCTTGCTTTGCCAGCATAACACCCTGAGTTTGATTACCCAGCATCATATAAAGCTGGGTGCAGTGTTGCACTCCTATAATCTCAGCACTTGGGAGGCTGAGGCAGGAGGATTGCCCTGAATCCACGGCCAGCCTGGACTATACCAGTGAGTTCAGGACCAGGCTGGGCTACAGAGGGAGACACCGCCTCAAATAAATAAATAAATAAATAAAGGAATAGTTTTTACATTTTAAAATATTTTGTAAAAATCAAAAGCTGGGCTCAGTGATGTAGCCCTGAGATCCCAGCACTCTTGAGACACTGAGGCAGGAGAATCACAAGTTTGGGTCAGCCTGGGCAACTTAGCAAGACCCTGTCTCAAACAGAAAAAAGGGCTGGGAATGTAGTTCAGAGCAAAGATCCTGTGTTCAATCCCCACTGCAGAAAATAATAATATTTTGTAACATATGAAAATTGTATAAATTCAAACTTCAGTGTTGATAAAGTTTTATCGGCACACAGCTACATTCATTTACATATTGTTCATGGTTGCTTTCACACTCCAGAGGAAGGGTTGAGTGGCTCCCAACAGTAAAGCCTACCATATTTACTATTTGGTCATTTACAGGAAAAGCTCAGGGCCCCTATCCTAGTGTATGAGTCCCTTAAGACCACTGGAGCAAATCTACCCATCTGTGACAGAAATAACATTTGCCCTGAGGAGCTGGGGTCAAAATATCTTCCTTTAATGGCAACTTTCTGACCTTTTCTTAAGGAAAAAAAAAAAAAAAAAAACAACTGGGGCTATTTTTCACTTAGGCTCTGTGCAAACTTATACCTTATTTTAGTGAGTACCATCTTAATTCTCCTAAGGATGGTACTTAGCCAGTATCATCCAGAACAGCTGCAGAGAAGAAAAATTAATCCATTTCATAAAATGTATGCCTTGGGGCATCATGTCTTAATTTTGCGAAGAAACTTTGATTCTTCCTAAGAAAGATCACTTCTGTTCTAGGACTCTAAAGGCAAAAATGTACTCACCCATGAAAGAAGCTAGGCCCTCTGTTTTGTACAGGCAGGCAGCCTGCTGTTCTCTCCTGGCACCAGAACCTCAAGTCCCTGGGCTGAGTGAGCCCACAAATCTGACCCCTTAAAACAAAAAAAAACCACCTCTGATGCCCACTGTCTCCACTCCTATCCACGCAGGCAGGTATCCCGCAACGCACCAGTGGGCAGCCCGAGAGTGAAGTACTTGTCTGGTCCTGGGTTAAACTGGATGATGCGGTTCCTGATGTACTTGGCGGCCCACTCGCTGGCCTGCGAGTAGTGGTCCAGAATGATGAGCTTCATCTCATTCTGCAGGGGACAAAAGATGACAAGCGGAATCATGAGTCAGGGCAGACCGGAAAAGGGCGGAGAAGTTTGGGTGCAAGGAAGACGCCAAACTAACCCAGCATAAACCTTCACCAACTGAGAAGGGACGGACTTCCCAGTTCAGAGCAACTGGCTGGGGCAGAAGCCTCGGCCACCACCAGGAGGCGCTACCGAGAGACAGACCGGGGTTCTAATCCCAGATCCCCGTTTACCAGTGCATGGCAGGACCTCGCAAAAGCAGCTTCCTCCTACGGAAAAATGCGGACAGTGGTGCGGAGTACCCACCTTCCGGACTTCACAAAGGGCACAGTAAGTGCGGGCGCGAAGTCAACCGCTTGGCGCTGAATCTGCTGACTGAGTACCGACTCGGTCCCCTCCCACACCACGAGTCCGCTCGGCTCCCTAGTCCTCCTCATAACGGGGTGGGAGGGTGTCGCTGCAGCAGGTAGAGGGATGGCTCTGCTCGGGGGACGTGTTCTCTTTCAGGGGCGCCCCGACGCCCCCCCAGCCCGCCGGGACCCAGCTGGGTGGTCGGATCCCTCCCAAGCACAGCCGCCGGAAGGGGGGCGCTGGGCTCCGGGCGGGCGCTCACCGGCAGCCGAGAAGCCGAGCGCGGGCGGCCCGCCGCGGCAGCGGGGACAGCCGCTCGCGGGTCGCCCCCCACCCGCCGGGGCGGCCTCCGCGCCCGCTCCCCACTTACGGCGACGCCTCCCGCGGCGGCAGCTCCGAGCTGGCGGCCCGGCGCGCGCGGGTCACGTGGCCGCAGTCACGCGGAGCGCGCGCGCCCGCCGGCCTGGCTCCGCCGGCGCCCGGCCCCGGGGCGCCGGAAGCCAGTGGGCCGGGCCGGCGGGAGAGGCACCCTCCGGAGCGGGGTCAGAGGAGGGGACTTGGGTGCGCCCGAGCGCGGACGGCAGTTGCCGCCTTCGGCCGGAGAGTGAGCGCTGCGAGAGAGGAGCAGGCGCGCGGCCTCTGGGACGGCCCTCCAGGCCTGCGCTGCGTTTACATGCCAGTTAGTGACCGAGGTTTTGCAGCTTTCTTGATTTAAATAATTTTTAGGGGTTTTTATGTTATTTGGTAATGCCTGACTTCAAACTTTGCAACAGCGTAGAGTCCTGTGTCTTCCCCAGTTGCCCGCATGACAGTAACCATTGCTAACAGTGTACAGCAGACTAAATTGTCTTTCTATGAATGTATGATGTTAATAGTACAGAAGTGGGAATGCGCTGTGTACACGGTGTGCGTACACCAAGGGTCGCATACTTGACCTACATTGCTTCACGTCATCACCCAATGAGGTAGGTTTGCTATTATGCTTTCCTTGGTGGAGACTCTGAGGATTACAGAAAGTCACTTAGCCAAGGGTTTAAGTGACTTCCCTAAGACTTCAGGTCAGTCGGGCAGCCCTGACCAAATCCCAAAGCTATGCTTGCTTAACTGCACTCTACACTGGCTGTCAACTGCCCTGACAAGCAGAATTCAGACACTGTACATGTTAAGAGACCTGTCTTATTCTCCCAACTGACCATCACAGTGTATGAGGAAGGCCCTGCGTTGAGACTGGGAGGAAGGCTGAGTGATCTTCAGTAACATCTTTTACCATATAGGATTTTGCCAAGAGGTTTTTTTTTCCCCTTACTTTCTTCCTTTCGAGACAGCACCTTGCTCAGGCTAGTCCTGAGCTCTGCGTAGCCCAGGCTAGTCTTGGACTCACAGCAATCCTCCTGCCTCAGGCTCCCAAGTGCTGGGATTACAGACATATGGCACTATGCCCAGCTTTATGTGGTGCTGAGGAATTGAACTCAGGGCCTTACACTAACAAGGCAAGTGCTTTAACCACTGTGCCAATCCTCCAGCCCTTGCCGAGAGCTTTTGTACCTCTGTTTCATATGGTTCTTCCCAACAGGCAAGTAAGATTATTGCCGGTGTATAGATGTGGAAAACAGAGCTCAAAGGAACGTAGACTTATAGATTGTGGTCTCGTGTTTGGGACAGGGAGTGTGAAGAGACCTCCTTAGTCAGCTTCAGGAGGCCAAGCCTCCTGAGCCAGCAGGGAAAGGCCAAGGAGCCATGGCTTCATGTCCCTGCTGGCAGGGCCTTGCTCTCGGTCAGTGGGGCAGCCACATTCTGCAGTTCTCTTGACTTTTCTTACTGTGGACACTCCCGACACCCCCTCTCCCCTACTTAGGCCCAGCTCTGGCAGCAGACAAGCTTGTTAGAGGTGGGCTTTATCCCTGATAAACCTGCCAAAACTGATGACACGAGGGTTTCTCTCTGGGATGGTGGAGTTGGTACTTTGAATTTTGTGGTACTTGTTCTCTGGCCTCAATATTGGCCTGGCTTTTGCCTGTTTTAAATTGAATCAGAGATCTCATCTCAGCATGAAGACTGTATATGTTTCACAATGGAGTTCCAACTCCAATCTCCAAATACATCAAATAACCCAGGCCTGGTCTGCAAAGCTGTGTACAGATACTGGCACGAGTAACATCATGTGGCTTACATTGAGCCCATTTCTTCTGAGTTACCTCTTTAGGAGGGAATCAGTGTGGGGTCTCTGTTGGGCCTAAAGGCACTATAGTCAGACAGTTCAGGGACTAATCAGAAAGGCCTGGGTTTGAATCCCGATCTGGCTACTCTCTTATTTTTGAGGAGCAACTCAAGGAAATGATGAGCTTCTCCAGGTTTTGGTTTATTTGAAAATGGAAATTGAGTGGAAATGAAACAATACTATCATTGTATGGCTGCTGTGTTAAACGAAATATCAGCACAACATGATACCCATGGCCAGCCACGGTCCTCACTTATTTCCTCCTGCCCTCTTCACAGCCCACTCTGCAACCACAAGGACATGCTCCCACCCCTAATGTTTTGTCCTCTTGTGCTTCTTCCACTTTATAACTGTGTTTGAACAGTTACCCACATCCACTCTCTGAACCTCTTGTCTTGGAAATAAACCTGGCAACCAGAAATATCGTGGGCTCATACAGCAGAGCACTCTGCAGATCTTGCATGGACAGGTGTTTCTCATACCCACTTTTCTTTGGGCAAATACTCTGCCCCTGTTCCCCAAAGGTTTGCTTAGGTCATAGGGTTTGTGTAGAAGCCTGAATATACTCTCTTGGCTTGTATAGTTGGGTAAAGGAACGAATGCATAAATAAATATCTTTTATTCCCCTTAAAACTAGTAAGAGAAAAATCTGGAAGGAAATTTTATTAATTAGCTATTGTTGCATAGCAGATTACCTCAGAGTTTATTAGTTTCTGACAGTGATGCCTGGGACTTTAAATTATAAAGACTCAGCCTGGGGCTGGAGTCAGGAAAGCTCACTGACTCTCGTGCCTGGCACCGAAGCTCATTCTGGGCAAGAGCATTCCCACACTGTCTCTCCCTGCAGCCAGCACTCCTCACTGCATGGGTGCTGGCTCTGAAGCAGAGACTGAAGGGAGGTGAAGGAGGGATGAGAGGATTTCCTTCTTATCACCTAGTCTGAGACATGACATAGCATCACTTCTGCTAACCTCTCTGGGTTGGGGAGGTCACAAGCTGCCACTCAGACTTTTAAAAAAACCATATCCCCATCTATTTTTGTGTGGAGTTCAGTAACATAAGAAGAGCATGTTGGGTAAGATAAATATTCGGCATGGCCGTATTTAGGAAATACATTCTGACATAGAAACATACTAATTTTTTTTTTTTTTTTTGAGAAAGGTTCTCACTCTGTAGTCCAGGCTGGTCTTGAACTCACTATGTAACCTAAGCTGGACTCAAACACAGCAATCCCCCTGCCTCAGGCTCCTAAGTGAAATGCTGGGATTATGGGAGCGCACCAACATACCCAGTTTTTATGGTGCTGGGGAATTGAACCCATGGCCTTGGATGTAAGCAGAATATACATGCTGAGCTCCCCCAGTGTGAAACTGGAAGAGAGGGAAGGGCAGAGAGAGGCCGGGGGGCATGAAATGATCACAGTATGTATGAATTTACCTGAAGGAAGCCGGGGGCTTTTCTTCAGCAGTGGTAGTGCCTCAAGTGGAAGGTCTTTTCAACAGCCTTTGTTAAAGATTGCCAATGAAATTTTTAGTGCAAGAGTAATGAAAAATTCCAAATGCTAGTAGAATCATAAAAATACTGTAATTTCTCAGTTAAAACGCTATGAATGCTGAGGCAGGCAAACAATTTCATGACAGTTACTTCAGTTTCAATGGAAGTCATCCATGGCTATTTGTGAGCATTATGCAAAATATGGCAAGACAGCTGATGCTTTCCATAAAATCACTCATGCTTTGCTTCAACTTGAATAAACACTGCACCTTTATGTGAGCATCTATCAAAAGTTTTGTCTGTATTATCTCTAACAAAAGCAGTAAAAAATTTCTCAAACTGCTAACTCAATACGAGTTTCTGAAAAAATTGCTGTTGTTTTTGAAATTTTATCTGGCAAGGATTCTACTTTCAATAGACTCATAAGCAAACCTTTTACATAGCAAAAAATGAACAAGAAAAAAGTTGTTTCTGTATCGCGATACTTGTGTTTTGGTTACAGCCTATAAGATGAAGCATTTAGGTATTGAATCATTCATAATAATAAGCAGAGCTATTGACATTTTTATTCTGGCAATGGATTTTATCCTCGTATTGCACATGTGCATGCAATTTTAAAGCTAGAAAATTCTTGTTAGCAGGACATACAGGTATGTGAGCTAAATGATAATGACATGCAGTTCGGAAATCCATTACATCTCTGCTGCAGTTATCTTCATAATCGGAATTTCACTTAATAAAAAAGGTATGAGTTTATCAGTTTTATGATTTCTTCATCTATTACTAAGGGAATGTTAAGGAAATCGTGCATTTATGCTTAGCTGTCAATATGTTAGTTTACATGTGACTTTCCCCATTTTTAGATTAAATGAATAATTGCCAACTTCACAGAAAGTCTCAAACGAATCTTTTCCTCATATAATTTCTGTTGCTCAGAAAAGTTACACTTGCTTGACATTTGGGGGTTCAGATGTACACAACAAATAGGTAACAGAAACCACTGCAAGGCTGGAAGATATTTAATTCGCTAAACTCGCAGGGCCCGGTGCTGCAGGCCAGTAATCCCAGCACTCTGGAAGACTTGAAGAAGGAGGATATCAAGTTCCAGCCCAGCCTGGGAAACCTAGCGACTCAAAATCAAAAGTCAAAGTGAGAAATGAGCTAGGGATGTATAATAGATTGGCGTGAAAAAAAAAAACCCTGCATTGACAGACCCTTCATCATCTGTGCCAAGCATGAGCTCATAAAAACCATAAACGACTGTGTGCGGGTGCCCTGCTATTCAGAGTCACATTAAAAAACAAAAAGCAACAACAACAACAAACTTGTCATTTGATGCAAAAAATGAACTTCGGTCCACGTGCAAACGAGAATTGTACCGGTATGGCAGTCTCTCCAACACAGCAGAAGTGACTTTATATAAGCTTTGGGGAATCTTGGCGGCGAAGAACCACTGGGCTTTCCGAAACGAAAGCAAGAATCTAAACACTCGGCTGTGTTAGCACAATTCGCTCGTGAAGACTGTTTCCGACTTCCCTTTGCAACCGCCGTAACCGGAGTGAGGTACTTGCTGATTGGCTGATGTCTAAAGGGGTCGTTACTGATTGGCTGACTTTCCAGCAGTAGCGGATTAGCTTACTCTTCAGCGTAGGTACTGGAGTCAGTCTGCCGGTGACTGGCTAGTTTCCAGAGGGTTTGTACCGACTGGAAATTCTCTAATTAGCTGTGGTTACTGTTCGTGACTAAGAATTTCTGCCGACAGCAGCGTTTTTCCTTCCTCAATATGAAGATACGTTCCTTCATTCTAAGCTTCTCCTTGAGTTCTTCCCTAAGCCAACCTGCAGCAGACTATCCAGAGTTGTTTAGATCCTTATTTCTTAAGTCGTGATAGGTTTCTCAGCAAAGTGCTTGCTGTCACTTAAGCGCTTTAAGTGTCAGCTACTCTGGGGAAAAAAAACTGACGAGAATTTGAATTTACTGAAAAAAAAGTGGCCCATAAGACAATGAGAGCATTTCCCCGAAAGCCAAAATAAATCAGCACAAAAAACAGGCTACATTTTGCGTACACGAGCAACACTGTTGGGAAAGTGGGTGGGGGACGAAGAGAAACCAAAACTGTATAAGGACATTGATCATGACCCTATTTATTAAAGGAAAAATCCAAACGTAGAATATCCATTGATCAGAAACTGGCTGAGTATAGGGTTTTTTGCCATATAAAGTAGAAAATTTTTAATGCAGCCATTTAAAAAGACATCAATCCATAACCTTACTTAGCAAAACTATCGTAATAGCTAAGTGGTGGGAATGGCGATGCAAAGATGTGGGGCCCCGTGCATGGTATCATTTATGGTAAAATATTCATGAGGGAGGTGGGGGCTCAATGGAAGAGTGACTGCTTAACACGCTTGAGGCCCTGGGTTCGATCCGCCGAATTGAAAGAAAGAAGTAAATAAAATATGCATGAACGTCTAGGAGGTAAGAATAAATACATGTCTACAAAGACATTCGAGAAACGGGTCGTGGTTTCCTCCTTGGGGGAAAGGCATTTACAGCAGGGAGGACAGGGAGTCTTCTCCTCATGGTGTATAATTTTCGTTAATGTTAGATTTCCTTATTGTTTATGGTGCGTTACCCACCGCAAACAATTTTAATTATTCTTAAAATAATTATTTTTTAAAAATGTGTAATGAGCAGGAAGCATAGGTATGTTTGGAGGTATGAACAGGATGTTTCCTGAGCCTCATGACCCTCTGTAGGGGTGAGCCTGAGCTGTATGGGCTGTTTCCTATGTCTCAAAGTCTCTGACACATTGCAGAGCACAGGAAATAGCCTGGGTGAGAGAGGGGAGTGTCTTTTGCTGAGCAGGGTGAAGGCAGTGTCATCCCACATATGTGAATGACCGAGAACAATAAATAATAAATAGGCTAAGATTCACCAGCAGCCAAAGGAAACAGAAAGCATTCTCATTGTTTTGTGTAGCATTTTACTTCCTGGGAGCTCTGCACCACTGAGTGGAGATAAAAACCAAGTAGTTTCGAGAACCTCCTTGGAACTTCATAACAATAAACTTACTCAGTTGAGAGCCAGCCTGCTTTGAGGGAAATAGTTCCTTTCCTACCCAAAGTAGATATCAGTAGCACAACATGGATACTAAGACACTGTGTTAATACTTGTAAAGATGCAGGAGTTGGGAGCCCCAGGGCACCCTGAGCAGGAAATAACCTTCATCACAGCAGCCAATATTTATTGAACACTTACTGTATTCTAGAGACTGTTCAAAGTGTTTTTCACACACTATATTTTCACTTAATACTTAGAACAACTCTGAGGTAAACAGTTACTTTGATTTTTCTGATAAGAAAACCTGCCTCCAGGGCCCTGTGGTGTAGGCCTATCATCCTAGCACTCTGAAAGGCTAAGGTAGGAGGATCACAAATTCAAGCCCAGCCTGGGCAACTTAGCAATTTAGTGAGACCTTGTCTCAAAATAAACAAATAAATACAAAAATAAACTGGGTATGTAGCACCATGTAAAGATGTGAAGGCCCTGTGCTCAATCCCCAGTACAAAGAGAGACAGAGAGAGAGAGAGAGCGTGAGAGCGAATGAGAGCACGCTTGCATAGACGGATTTATAAACTCACTCAGTCACTAAGTCAACGGCTGACCCAGTTTGAGCCAGGCTGTCTGTACTCCTAGACATTCACCCTTATTGCCTCCAGAAAAGAAGGGTATCCACAGCACAGCTTAGACTACAACATACTAATATCCTGTCTCAAAAAACCAAAACAAGCAAAAATAATAACAAAAAAATCAGTTATGATTTGGATCTGTGTCCCCTAAAAGCTTCATGTTTGGATTGTAATCCAATCAGTTGGTTTTGTGTGCCCTTAAGAGGTGGGGCCTGGCTGGAAAGGGTGGAGCCCTGGGATTTGACCCAGAAGGGTACTTTCTAGCTCCACCTTTCCTGTCTCTCGGTCCGTGTGATAACGTGCTATGAGCAGCTTCTCTCCAGCTAGGCCTCCACCAAACTCTTTCACTGTTGCCAACCACCCATAACTAGACTGAGACCGTCTGAAACTGTGAACTAAACTATTCTGAACCTTTTCAAAGTTGTGGATGTTGAGTATTGTGTCCTTGCAACAAAAAAATAATGAAGACATCCCCATCCACAAAACCATCAAACATTCATTGAGCACCTGTTGTATTCCCCAGGATTAGGAGAAGATTTATGAGAAACAGTTGATGTTCCTGAGATAGCTCCTGGGAATTTTTTTGTTGTAAATATATATGACTTAAAATTTACCATTTTATGTAAAGTTCAGTGCCTTTGAGATCCTTGATTATCAGGGTTGGAGATTTATTTAGCTCAGTGGTAAAGTACCTTGATTTGTCCTCTGCATATAAAAAAAGATATAACGAATTTAGTCTTATTAAAATGAGCATTTTAGAATATGCATATTAAAATGAGCATTTTAGAACACAGGCATTTAGAACATGTATCATTTTATACAACCACTGTCTCTTTCATTGCAACCATTTTCATCTCTCTAACAGGAAACTCTGTGCTTGATGAGCAGAGTTTTTTGCCATTTTCCTCCCAAGGTCATCACCAACCTGTGTCCCTTCCCTATGGATTTACCTACTCTGGATATTTTAAATAACTTGAATTATGTAATATACAACATTTCCTAATTTATTTCACTTAGCATTTTTTGACATTCATCTGCACTGTAACGTGTATAACTATTGTAATCCTTTGTTTGACTGTATAAATATTCCATTGTCTAGATATATCACACTTTGTTTTTCCAGCCATCAGTTGATGGAGATTTGGGTGGTTTCCATCTTTTGGCTCCTGTGAATAGAGCTGCTATAAACATGCATGTGTTTGAGGATATGTTTTTACTTTTTGGAGTATATACTGAGGAGCAGAATTGCAGGTCATATGGTTATCCTATGTTGAATTTTTTAAGGAACTGACAAATCAGAACATGGTCATTTGACCTTAGAATCTTTTTTGGTACCTTGGCTTTCTTGTCTACAAGAAAAGGAGAGCACTTCCTTCCAGGGTGAACAGAAGAGACATAACTGTTGGATTGAAGAGACTCACAGGCCCCTGAGTTTGAATCCCTGCTCGGCTTGTTAATGGCAAGTGCTCAGGCTCAGCTGTGAGTCTCTTTGAAGCTCAGTTTCCTTATCTGTAGAAACAGAGATGACCCCACCAGTTAGTCATTCCTCCAGTGAACCTGCTGAGGGCTTCCTGTGGGCCAGGCAATGGGGATAAGACTAATAACCATGGGATTTATAGAATGAGGTGAGGGATGAATTATTTCACAAAAGGAAGTCTCCTTTTGTCATGGGAATAATCACTCTTTTGCATCAGAAGGGGCAATTTGATTCCTGTCTACCCCAGCACTCAGCAGAGGAGGCATAGAGTTCTAAACTAACTGGCTCAATTTGAGGATTATGGGAGAAAGACTTAAGAACAAAAAGAAGAGCTAAGTTGTCCTCAGAGGAGCCCAGAAGAGCCCACACAGTGACAAGATCCTCAACCACAGCAGGCTATAGCTCAGCCTCCCTTGGGGCCACCTCAGATAACCTACTCCAGCCTTCCCCCCCCCCCCCACACACACACCCTGAGGATGCCCAACTCCCAGTGCCTGTTTGCCCCAGCTCAGGGTAGAGGACACAGAGCTGTTGCCTACCACTGCAGTTAGGCTCACGCACCTCCAGGTTTCCCCACCATAGGCAACAGAGGCCTGAACACTTAAGATGATTTTCTGGCAGATAGCCGTAAAGTGCCCTGGGGAAGAATGTCTTTGTACAGTCATAGTTGGGCAGAGAGAATAAAACCCTAAGATTGGAAATGAAAATCGGCTTAGACTGAGAAAGGAAAAAGGAGGTTAGGAGGGCAGAGATGCTAACATAGCTGCCAACCCGACAGAAGACATGGCTCCTCCCAAAGTCAGACGCAGCTGTGAGATGTTATCAAAACCCCTCTTGGAGTAACCACTGATGTTTTTACCTTTGACAAAAGACAAAAGTAAAGGCCTGCCCTGCCCATCAATGGTGGTAACCAACTGCTCAGCTTTCCCAGCCCTCCCAACAACACTCAGTTCCTAGTCAAAGCCAAGCGTGGTGGTGCAGGCCTGTAATCCCAGCATTCTGGAACATCAAGGTAGGAGGACCGCTCAAGTTTAAGCCTAGCCTGGATAACGTAGTGAGACCTGTCAATAAACAGATAAGTAAAGGCTGGACATGTAGCTCAGTGTAAAAGCCCTGGGTCCAATCCTTAGTACTGCATTTAAAAAAAAATTGCCTAGTTAATCCCACATGAGCAACCCACCACTGACTCCCCGCTTCCCTTCTACCTTCCTTGGAATCCCTGATCATAAGCCCAAAGTTTGCCAGAGCTGCCCTGTTTCCAGGGGTCTTCTGGAGAGCTCTTCCTCACTGCACAGAGTTAGGAAGGTGAAAGTTGAATTTGTCATACTGTACGTTTGTTGGGGTTAGGTTCTGGAGTGTCCCCCAAAAGTCTCATGCATTTTAATGGAACCATGTGATATTGGTGGATTGGGGTCTGGTCTGGAGGGGTGGGTTACAGTTAAGTTAGGATTAACGGTGTGTAGTAGCCACACCTGGATGCAGGAGGGACTGGTTACTGGGCGGAGACCTGAAAGGATACATAAGCTGCACCTGCCTTCCTGGAGGACTGGGACTAGTCTCAACTAGCCTCAGCTTGTCTTCCTGTTTGTCAGGGAAGCTGCCTCCACCTCTCTCTCTGCCATGTACTTCGATTGTTGCTGGCCACCCCTGAATGGACTGTGACCTTCAAGACTATGAGCTAAAATAAACCTTTCCTTTCCTAAGTTTGTGAGTGTCAGGTATTGAGTCACAGCAACGAAAAAGTAACTAAGACAAGGTTTGTTCCTGGTGAGTTATGGCTGATTAGGCTTTAAAGGATCTGACAGGGGCTATAATAGCATTCTGTGACTGGCAACCCTACCAGGACCATGGGATGGGGGTGGAGGAGCTCCCCAAAGGCAAATGGAGCTCGGTCCTTTGTACCTGATGAAGACAGTGATACACTGGAGAAGCACCACTTACTAAGGAGAGGTTAGGAGTTCTTTATTAGTTGGTGACTGAAAATGGGCTCATGCCCCAAAGAATTCTCAGTGCTTAAGGGGATTTGGTAGGGATTATAAAGGCAAAAACACATGCTTTCTGAACAGGAAGAACGATCAGGCATGCGGGCATTGCAGGCTGCCTCACCTGGCAGAGGCACACAAATAGAACATGGCAGTTGCCTTTGTCTCTGGGCATCACCTCAGCCATTTGCTGGCCTGACGGTGTTCCCTACATCCTTCTGGATGTGTGAAGTCAAAAGTGGCTGCAAGGCAAGAGGAATCCAGGCTCAAGGCCAGTTGACTACATAGCCAACTTAGGGCTGACCTGAACAACATAGTAAGTCCTATCTAAAATAAAAAAAAAAGAAAAGAAAAAAAAAGGGAAAGAAGGAAGCAAGAAAGGAAGAGAAAAAAACAGGCTGTAGACCCAACTCCCCTACTGCAGGTTGGGAGGCTCACACACTGTGCTCTGGCAGCACTGATAATAGTAACAACTTTACAGCCTCTCAGAAACTGTCTCACTGCCTGCTAGAGTCTATGCCGAGAGTTTCGCACATATCATTTCATTTGATAATGAGGAAACGGAGGCCTGATGACTTTGCTAAGTTCACCTATCCTGACAGAGCCAAGACCTGAAGCAGAGGCCGCCTAGAGGTCACCTGCTAAGCTCCAGGCTGCATTGCTTAGCTCACCCGGAGCTATTTGCAAACACAGCTTCTTTGCAATGGTTACATGTCTGTCTATACACTCATATATGTAAATAAACTATGCACATACATTTAATGAAGTGACATATAAAGGATAATTAGCCAAGGACCTGGCCCAGTGGACTGTCATTGTTACAATACATACTCACAAATGGATGTGTCCCTGACAATTACACAAACCTATTTTTCTCTGTCCTTTTGGCTTAGGGTTCAGAGCGTGGCAGTGAATTTTGCCACAGCTCTTAAAGGTTCTCTGTCTCTTGGCTGAAATCTGCCAAACTTCTCCATCATGCCCTTAATGTGGCAAACAGTACTTAAAGACAAGTGCCTGAAAAATAAAATCACTTCTGCTTTTGGGAGGAGAATCCTGGTGTCACAGGACAAAGAAAGCATTACTTCCTGAATTTTCAGTTTAAAATCTCAAGAATCAGGGCTGGACGAATGGTACAGTGATTAAAGTGCTTGCCTAGCAAGCTCAAGGCTCTGACTCTGATTCCCCAGCACGACATAAAGCCCAGCATGGTGGCGCATGCCTGTTATCCTAGCACTCAGGAGGCTGAGGCTTGCCATGAGTCCAAGGCCAGCCTGGGCTACATGGTGAGTTCTGGACAGCCTGGGCTACAGAGCAAGGCCCTGTCTCAAAAACAAAGCAAGACAACAACAACAAAAAACCCAAATTGCAAGAATCTTCCCCAAAATTCTGGAGGGAAAAAGGGAAGAGAGGGAGATGTAACCCTTTGAGGGATTATATCAATTTGTTGAAACTGGGAAATGCCCAGAGTTGTTGCTTTGTGGACCAGGAAGTGGAGGAGGGGCGCCCAGTTCTGGATATGGGTGGCCCAACTGGCAGTTTGACTGAGTAAAGGAGAGAAGACAAAATATTGTAGGGCTCTCTTCGTGGGAAAGCTCTGGCCTTGCCTTGAGTCTCAGACATTGACTTGCTCCTGTCTTCACTCTGCTGATCTCCATTGCAGATCTGTGTCAGTCTCTGGTCTTCGCCTTGCTTTTTGACAATGATCTGTGCAGGCTCACACAGGCTGTCCTACAGTCTCCAAATGGTGTCCTTCTGGCACAAGTTTGAGTAGCTATTGGACCCAGTTTCTCACATGTGCATGTGGCCAATCTGGACTATCTCTCCCCAGATTTGTAAGTACTCCAAATAAATCCCCTTTATCTCTATAAATTCTAACTCTGCCTCTCTTAGAACCTAATCAATACAAGAGCCCATGCCACCTGTCCACACACTGGGAAATGTTATGAGTATCTCGTTGGTGCTAACAGTGGCCCGAGTGGCACAAAATACAGACTACCATTGGCTTCACCTTCCTCACGAGCAGTTGGGTAAAAATGCAGGCTCCTGGGCCCACTCCAGACCCACTGAGGCCACGTCTCTGGGAGTGTATCCATGCCCCTACATTTGACACATTTCTGGAACTTTAGTTATACTGATATAAGGGGTAGGAGACTGGGGCAGGGATGGAGTCATCCTTAAAGGAGAAGTGTATTTAAAAAGTACCTCACAGACATTTTGCTCCTCATTTGATATGGAGTGGGTTGAGAGAACAGGAGCCTGTTTGTTTTCTCTCCCAGGCTGGCTTCTCGGTGCTTCTTCCCAGGTTTGTTTGGTTTGTTTACTTCTTTTTTTCCCACTATTTTTATTAATATACAAATGCAATACATAGTATTTACAATGAATTTGGGTGTTTCGTACATCTATGTATCACATCGACTTTACAATCCCTTCCAATCTTCTACCCTCCCCACACCCTTATCCCTTCCCCCAGCTCCGGCTATCACTTCATATGGTTCCAAAGAATGTCTGTGTTCTGGGTGTTCCAAGTCAGAGAAACCATACAGTGTTAAACATATTAATCTTCCGCACCTAAGTCATTTCACTTAAGTCACCACTCTACCTCAGCTTCCTATTCCTCTGATGGGTTCGCAGTAGTTAACTCTTGATACCTCTTCTCTGAGTCCAACCAATCCCTTTGTTGGGATATTCACCAAAAGTTTTTTTTCCATATTTTCCTATATCTTTGTTGTTATTGTTAAACCTGGCCTTACCCACCAGTTCACATTAGAAAACAACTATAAGCATGTAGTTCAAAAGACTGGTAAGTTTGGGAAAGAAAAAAATAAATAAATTTCAGTTGCCTTAGCTGAATACTGGAAGATGAATATTTGTGTTTACTTCTTATCTCTAGCTACTCCTGCAGACTTCATTTATCAGTCTGGCCTGCTGAGGGTGCCCTTTCATGATGCCACTCTCTCCAGGTGGGGAGAGGCAAGCCCTGGAAGAGGCAGGCCTGTGCTACCCTTGCGTGGATGATGATTAACAGGGGACTCTAGGTGTGTGGGGGAAGAAAGGAATAACTGTATAAAACACTGTGCTACAACTCAACTACAAAACAAAGCAAAATGGGCAAAGGACTTGATCCATCATTTCTCCAAAGATAGGCAAATGACCAGAAAGCACATGAAAAACCGCTCAGCCCCACTAACTCTTAAGGAAATGCAAATTAAAATTGCAGTGTGATACGCTAATCCCAGAAAACAAATGCTATTGAAAGTGAAGGGAAACTGGACCCCTTGTGCACACTGTTAGTAGGAATCTGAAATGGAATAGCCCCTGTGGAAAACAGTTTGACAGTTACTTAAAAAATTAGAACTAGGGGGGAGGGTATAGCTAAGTGGTAGAGCACATGCCTAGCACATGTGAGGCCCTCAATCCTCAGTTCAATTCCTTGCATTGCAAAAAACATAATTTTTAAGGATTACTTTATTTTTTTAAAAAGCTAGATATGATGGCATATGCCTATAAACCCAGTGTCTTAGTTACTTTTTCATTGCTATGACTTAATACCCAACTCAAGGGAGGGAAATTTTATTTTAGCTCACACTTTCTGAAGATTGCACAGAGTCCATTCAGGCACAGCTGGTGGAGGCAGAGGAAAAGCCAGTCAGGCATTGCAGACCGGAAGCAGAGCAGTGAGGGAGGCGGGCAGAGCTAATGCACATGTTTCTGGCTCATGTCTCATTGATCTGCCCCTGAGGCTGAGGATTTTTTCCTCCCCTCCTCGTTTTCATTAGTATGTATGTATGTGATACACATTGATTTTGAGAATTTTGTGCACATATATATCACATCAATTTGACAGTCACTCCCCTCTCCATTTTTGGCTCTCCCACCTCCTCCCTCATCCCCCCGACTCCTGATATCTCACCCATTTGATTATATTAATTACCCATATTCGGGGTTTCTCATATTAGAGAAATCATGTGATATTTAACCTTCAGGCAGGAGGATGTCAAGTTTGAGCCCAGCTTGCGTGATTTAGCAAGTTAAATGAGACCATGTCTCAAAATAAAAATAAAAAATAAAAACAGATTGTCGATGTAGCTCAAATGAGAAGGCCCTGGGTTCAATCTCCAGTAATATAAACATAATTAAGAATTTGTAAAAAGCAGAGTTCTATCTGAAACCCAAATCTGGCCTCGATAAAGCCTCTGGCATAATTTCTGCGAGGAAGGACTTGGCTTTGATGATGTTGTTTCCTTACATAGAACAATGCCCAGAACATGGTAGGTTCTTAATCAAATTTGCTGACTGAAAGAATGATTCCAGAGCCTGTGTTCTTGACTCCCTTCCAGACGAGATAATACATAAAATCACTTTTGCCCAGCATATTGTAAACTATCTGTATATATAAGCAATTTTCATGAATGTTCTGGGCTCATCCCCGTGGTAGGGAGTTCTGTGGAAGGATGTAACTGCCACCTCTTCCCAGCCTTGTCCTGTGAGCCAGGTTAGGGTTTCATCCACAACTCAAGCGTTTACCTCCTTCTCACCTTCCTCATGCCTTTTTATTGCTTATGTTTTGCTCTGCTCCTGCTAGGCACCATCAAGAACTAGGTGAGGACATAGGGCTTTAGGCCACAAGGGCCCTGGAAAAAAAACACCGTGGAACCCAAAGTTTTCTGACATGGGGAAAAGGTTCTCTCCCAAGTGGGTTCTGAGGCCCCGTGGTAATCTTAAAGTTGGAACAAAAACCTTACTTTCTGCATTTCTGTGCGACTTTGACAACTAACTCTTGTATCTGAAGGTGGTTTTATCCCAGTTGGGAAGCACTCCTGTCAGAAACAAAAAGAAAAGAAATACTTTCAGGGCATAGATAGGAAAATTGAATTCTCAAAATTGCTAAGAGACTGACCACTCAAAGATAGGCTACAGGAACGTTATTTTTATTTGTTCAACAAATTCAGTATTCACAAGTGTGTCTTTCTCCATGGCTTTCTCTTTGTTGAGCATCAGCCTATCAGATGTCCCAGGCTTTGGTCAGTTCTACAAGCAGCCATTTTGTCTGTGGACAAAAGAGAAAGAGTCCATGTGGTGGGACCTGCTGAACAAGGATGAGCATGCTTTTGTGACGTCACCTGTGTGAGGAGTGAAAACCTTCCCATTTGCCCAGAATGAAGACAAATTTCTATTGCAGACATGTGCCACCACACCCGGTTTATGTGGTGTTGAGGAACCAAACTTGGGTACGTAGTTATCAACTTAGCACTTGCTAGGCAAGCGCTTTAACCACTGAGCCATTCTTCCAGTCCCTAAATATCTTGATTATTTTTTATTTAAGCATGTATTTATGAAGCTACCACTCAAATCAAGATGTAGTTCTGTGCTATTCAGTAAGTAGCCACTGGCCGCATGCACCTACTGAACAACTGATGTACACAATTCATTTTTGTTATTGGGGACCAAACCCAAAGGTGATCAGCTTAGCGACTTTTTTTTTTGAGACAGCCTTGTTCTGCAGTCCAGACTGATCTTAAACTCACACAATCCTCCTCCCTCAGTCTCCCGAGTTCTGAGATGACAGGCGTGTGCCACCATGCCCAGCTTTTATGTGGTGCTGGGGAACTGAACTCTAGGCAAGCACTTTCACCACTGAGCTATTCCTCCAACCTCAGTTTAGCAACTTAGACTGTCACAAAGTAAAAAATGGCTGATAGTATAGCTCAGTGTGAAGTTTAAGAAAAAGAAGAAAGAACAGCTTACCGTCCCATCCCAAAGGTTAGGGGGAAAAAAACTGCGGTAGAAAAGATATTGAATTTTCAAATGTCACAAACAGCCCAGAGGGAGTGTACTGACGGTATAATCTTGACACCAAAGCTTTGGCAACACGAAAGAAAAGACTGACAGATGTGAGCATGAATATAAATTAGACACTTTGGAGGAGAAAAGGCAAAAGACAAATGAAAGCTGGAGAGAAATATTTGCAATCAATAAGACAGAAAAGAACTAAGCCTTTAAATGAAGAGCGCTTCTAAAAAAAAAAAAAAAAAGCTCTTCCATGTATTTTGTGGAGAGAGAAAGGGGACGTGTGGGGTGGGGGACAAGAGGGTGGGAAGGTGAAAGGGAAGTAAAAGTGACCAAGAAGGAATCTGTACATGCACTCATTTCTCTACTTGAATGTCACTATTATATATCATAAATACATAATAATAAAAAATATAATTTCGGAACAAAGAAAGAGCTCTTTCAGTTTTCTGCATGAGAGAGCGGGAGCAAGTTCCAGTAGCGGATCCTTTCCTGCGTGTCCAGGCATCTGGAATGCATCTGGAATGACTCTGAAGCTCATGGGACGTTACAGGGACTCAGTACCCCGACCGAGTCTGTTGGTTTCAGCTCTGCAGCCCACTTCCAAAATGGCAGCACCTCTCTCTGTTGCTCACCTTCAAGTACTTTCCTCTTCTCTCACCGGAGCCATCTCATTAAGATGCTTCCTGTGCCGGCTGTGACTCACAGCGGGATGACGGCCCCAGCGGTGCTGATTTCAGCAAGAAGCCCTCCCCAAGGCACTGCCCACAGAGGGAATTAGGACTGGAAAGTCTTCCTATTCATTCAGGCTTCATTCTTAGGCTTTCCAGTGTACCTGGGGCTGTGTTTTTACACAGTTCGCGCTCCAGAGGACGGAGAAAGGGCGTCAGAATGGGAGAGGGGATGTACAGCCCCTGGGCCACTTTTCATCCTCCTGACCCAGGATGACTGCGTGACCCTTGCAGCTCAGGGCCTGAAGTTCTTCCTCTGCGAAACAAATGGGAGGTCGGCAGCGTCCCCGCGGGCTCCTCTAGCTCTGCCACCCCCATCCAGCTCATTCCCTCCATTTTAATGCGTGAGCTCGAGTATCTGGTGTGACCGTGTTTGAAAAGTGGTATGAAGCCCCTGAAGAGCCCTTCTCAGATTTTGAAACCTAAAGAGAATTACAAAGAGAGAGAAATGCTTCTAATTAGTGAAGCTATTACTGCATATTCTAAAACAGATCTGCTTCGTTTATTTGGAAAAAGTAAAATTGCACACTGAAATGCTAAAAGAGGCAGTAGTACGGCTAAATGACAGGTCTGTGCTGGTCCTGGTGTGCTGCTGGGATGTGTGTTCCCTATAATTTGAAAAGTGCCTGTTAGGTTTCTGGAGGTTCAGCGTCCTTTATTTCCCCCATGAGGCTGTTTAGAGCAAGGTTAGCTGCAGAAACAGACAGAGGAGGCTAAAGGGTTGATTTCGGGTCATTTCCACCCCCAAATATCCTTTGGCCTATCTGAAATTTGTAACTCTGGCATTTCTTTTCTGAATTTAGGCCTTTGGCAGCAATTATTTCTGTTTGCCCAACATATGCCTCGCATCCCCCAGCACCATGTATCCATTCTCCTCTGATCCCCTCATAGATATAGGTATGGATGCACTGTGGGCCAAACAGTAGGCATCATTTCCTGAACAGTAGGTTCATTGGCCCAGAGATGGGTGTGGCACACACAACACTGGGAGAGAGAGGCCTTGCCTCTGAAGTTATTAAGCTGGGAGTGATTCCAAGGCTTCTGTCAAACATCATTCGTATGCTAGGAAGAAACTGACCATAGTATGAGGACAGGCAGAGGCAGCAGAGATATAGATGAAGATGGAAACAGATGGAGAGAGAAAGAGAGAAATCGATTCTCTGAAATCTTGATTCCTATGACCCCCTTTTGGAATCTGAAACATGCCCCACCATCTTCTCAGATATATAAGTAAACAAATCCTCATTTATTGTTTATTTTGTTTCAGACCATTTGGATTTAGGACTGTTCTAATTAGTGTATTATTTTATCTGTAGGAAGTTCTTCTTGAACTGTAAATGTGTTACCCAGAAGAAACAGTGTATGGAACCAATAATGTGGAGTAGATTTTCACATAAGATACGACTAGTATGTAGAACAGGGAAGGTAAAGCAAGGGTATAACTAGAAAGGTAGAACCCGTGTGCATTGCTGTGACAGTCATTGCGGAAAATAGTTTGGCAGCTCATCAAAAATTATACATGTACTACTGTATGACCCGGCAATTCCACTCCGTCTGTGTATTCTCGAAAAGATTGGAAAATAATGCTCACACAAAACCTGTATGTGAATGTTTACAGTAACATTACTTACAGTAACCAAAAATGACAGTAGCTTAATTGTCTAACAGCTAAGGAATGAATAAACAAAATATGGCATATCCATACAATGGAATATTATTCTGCAGTAAGAAGAAATAAAATACTGATACATGCTACAATACAGGTGATCTTTGCAGGCATCTAAGCAGAAGAAGCCTGTTGGTCAAAGGGGAAATATATTTCATAATTCCACTGATATGAAATGCACATAATAGGCCCAGTTTGTAAAGACAGAAGGGCTACTGATTCCCAGTGGCTATGCGGAGGAGGCTGGAGACTGGCTGCTAATGGACACGGTAACTTTTGGGGAACAAAATATTCTGGGATTAGACAATAGGGTTGGTTTCATAATCTTTTCTGAAATTTATTTATTATTTTTGAGATAGATTTTGCTCTGTAGTCCAGGCTGATTCTAAGCTCACTGTGTAGCTCAACTGGCCCTGAACGCATGGCAATCCTCCTACCTCAGCCTCCTGAGTACTGGGATTACAGGCATGCACCACCACACCCAGCCTTGAAATTTATCTTTTTATGAGATGGTATTATGGTATGGATATGAAATATTCCCCAAAAAGCTCATGTATTAATAGCTTGATCCCCAGTACAACATTGTTCTCAAGAGGGGTCTTTGGGAGGTGATTGGATTATGAGGGTTCTAACCTCACCAATGGGTTAGTCTACTGGAGGTCCATAGCTTAAAGAGCTATTGGGATTTGGTGGAAGCTTTAGGAGGTGGGGCCTAACTGCAGGAATTAGTTTACCGGAAGACTATTCATCAAGGGTATCTTTGTCTCTGGCCTCTCTCTCTCTCTTTCCCTCCCTCTCTCTCTCTCTCTCTCTGTCTCTCTCTTTCTCCCTCCCCTCTCCCTCTCCTCCCCTTCCTAGCTAACCTCAAGTTAACTTTTCTGCACCACATGCTCTCTGTCACGATGTTCTTCCTCACCACAGCCCAGAAGCAACGCAACCAAGTGACCTTGGGCTGAAACCTCTGAATGTGAGAGTCAAAATAAACCTTTTCTCCTTTCAGTTGCTTGCTCTCAGATACTTTGTCAGTGACAGAAATCTGACTAAAACAAATGAAATCTCACAGCATGGCCCAGTCTGGTCTCAAACTCCTGGGCCTAAGTAATCCTTCTCCTTCACCCTCATCAGAAGCTGGAACTCAAATAAATGCCAGCACACTAGGCTTGATTGCCCAGTTTTGTGAATATACTAAAAACCATAGTCATGAACACCTTAAAAGGTTGAGTTTCTGGTTTGTGAATTATGTTCCAATTGTGTTCCAACTAAGGTCACAATTGCTCTTATTAGCCTGGTCATCCTCATTTTCATATCAAACCATGCAGAATATATTTCATGTTTTGATTCTGACTTCCCCTCAGACATTCTTCACCTAGCTGTCCCCTATCCCACTGGAGTCTCCCAAAGATCTTAGAATCCTTGGGACACTACCTGCAATGAGTAGGATTAGGGGCTGATTTCCCTTTCAAAAGAACTAGCTGTTGCTGTTATTTGTTTGTTTTGTTTTGTTTGCTTTTTTCTTCTCAGCTATTTTGCTAAGGTAAAGGAACAGTCTTATCAATTCAATGATGACAGGCAGCAGTACACTGAAACCAATTCACATTTTTTTTTTTTTTGAGATAGAGTCTCACTCTATACCCCAAGCTGGTCCTGAACTTTCTATGGAGCCCAGGCTGGCCTTGGACTCTCGGCAATCCTCCTGTCTCAGCCTTCCGAGTGCTGGAATTACAGGCATGGGCCACCACACCCAGTTTAAATGGTGCTGGGAAATCAAACTCTGGGTACATAGCGTTTGACTTAGAACTTGCTAGGCAAGCGCTTTAACTGCTGAGCCATTCCTCCAGCCCCTAACTCACAATTTTGTTTAAATTTACTTGTCAAAGGCAGAACTATCCAATTTCATGGATACTCCCAATTCCCTGCACTGGGAGCAGACTTCCAGGAAGCAATTATGTAGAACAAAATGTAATGGGTAACAGGGGGTGCCTGGTGAATTATTCATAATCTGATGATGATTTTAACCCATTTTTAACATGACCTACTATAGATGTTAGCTTCTGGAAGTTTCCCAAAATAAGCAACATGGAAGTTCCCTTTAGTCATGCTTATATAACTATAAGTAAGCCTCCTGCCTTGGATCACTAAAATCCAAAGAGCCCCATGATTCCTCTTCCTCCTGGCAGAGGTGCCAGCTGCTCCACAGACCGTATCTGACTCATCCATCGCACCTCATGACAGTCTGCTCGGGAGGTTGGTGTGGCTTAATGCCCAGCAGAGTGCCTGGCACTGGGAAGACACACAATACTTATTTGTTTTTAATTGTTGAATGAATGAATGAACCAATGAATGCATGGTGGAAAGAATGAGATATTTGTAGTAAGGGTGAGTGGAGCTAAGTAGCTTTGCTACTTACCGGTTGGATGGCTTACACAAGTGTCTTGCCCTTGGTTTCTTTATAAAAGGAAGACAGTAATACATGCCTTGCTGTTATGGGGAGACTTGAGAATATAATAATTGCTCAGTAAGCAATAGGTATTAGTAGAGTCTGCCTTCCTAGTAGCAACCACATAACTTCCCCAAGCCTATTTAAATACGAGGGAGTCTGCCAATGCTTCTGTAAGAGTCAAAGGTTCCCCAAGTTGACCGTGCAGCAGAATCCCTGGGAGGTTTTTCAAAATACAAATTTATAGGTTTTACCTCTAGAGATTCTGACTCAGTAGGAATTTAGTAAGGAGGGCCGGGGGGAGGGGGAGAAATATATATATTATATATATATATATATATATATATATATAATATATATATATATATATAGAGAGAGAGAGAGAGAGAGAGAGAGAGAGAGAGAAGGCATAGTGATGTAGAATAGTTCCATGATCTCAAAACATTTTTCCCTCCCATCTACTCCTATTACCCTGATAATATACATGCATGTGTGTATATATACATGTATATATGTGTATGTATATGTGCTTTGTTTTTTATTTAAGGTAAAGTTTACATATAATGAAATGCACAGATATTCAAAATATAGGTGAATGAGTTTTGACAAGTGTATTCACTTGTATATCAAACTTCCTAAGCAAGATACAAAACAATTCTGTCAGGTGTGGAGATACATGCCTACAAGGCTAAGGCATGAGGCTTGTGAGCTCAAGTCTAGCCTGGGCTACATCATGAGGCCTTGTTTTAAAATAATATATATATGGCATAGACTATTTCTATGACCTCAGAACATTTTTCCCTCCCATCTACCCCTATCCTACGTACATAACTACTGTTCCTATTTCTTTCTTTCTTTTTTTTTTTTTTTTTGAGACGGGGTTTCGCTCTGTAACCCAGGCTGGTTCTGCCTTGGACTCACAGCAGTTCTCCTGCCTTAGCTTCTCGGGTGCTGGGATTATAGGTATGTGTTACCATGCCCAGCTTTATGTGGTGCTGAGCTCAGGAAGCGAACTCAGGGCCTTGTGCTTGCAAAGCAAGCATTTTAACTGCTGTGCCATTCCTCCAGCCCGTGTTCCTCTGTCTGTTACTAAAGATTACTTTCGCTTGTTCTGGAACATTGTGTCAATGGAATAACGCAATATGTAAATATTGTATGTCTGGTTTCTTTTGCTTCTCATGTTTTTGGGATTCATCCACTACTGCACATATTATTTCTACATCATACCAATAATTCATTCATTCCTTTTTATTGTTAAGTATTACCCCACTATATGGCTAAGTCTTAATTTGTTTACCTTTAAGCCTTTTAGGGTTGCTTTTGGCTACAAGGACTAAGGCTGCTATAAATATATTTTTATTTCTTATGAGTAAATACCTAGGAGTGGTATTGCTGGGTAATAGCATATAAGTGTGTTAACTTTGTTTTTAAAATCCTTCATATAATTCTGATGATCAGCCCAGTTTGGACATTCCTAAGATAGTGAAGGGCCAATGTGGAGAAATCAATTGATAATCTGTTGGTCATTGTTTCACTGAGTGGATGTCAGACACCAATTTTTTCACTAAGGAAATATCTTCTATTCTCACCTTCCCCAGCTAGGGTTCCAGCTTTTCTCTCTTGCTTTTCAATTTCTTACCAGGGAAGAGAGTTCCCAGCCAAGGATCCCCATGAGTCACTTGGGTTGTGTTATCCAAGTAGGCCCAGGAACAGCAGGGGTGAAGGGAATCTGAGGAAGCTTTCCATCTGTGCAAGTCTTGCTCCACCCTTGGGATTCTTACAATATAGAAGAAGCTATAAGCTCTAATCACTGGGTAGGCAAGAGAGATTAGCCCTTTCCCCCTGGGCTGCAGCAGTACCACCACCATAGCATGCAGGCCAATTTGGGACAGAAGCCTCAGGCAGACCACATACATGCAAGCACCATGTAAGACCTCGGAAGACAGAGCAGGGGGCAGGGACCGCTTAGCCTCAGAGTATGGCAGTTGGAATTGCGTTCTATAATTGTGATAAGAGAGGAAAGAGAAAAGCTATCAAAGCACAACCGTTTTGTTCCAAGGATCATGCTGGCTGTTGGCTCAGCAATTATATATTTTTTTCTTTCTGAAGATGCTTTCCATTTTTGACATTATTAGAATTCACAGTAGGAGCAAAGACATTTAAAAGCTGAAGCAATCCTTGAGTTCTGTGTTTCCCAAAGATGACTCATGTGTATAGAACACAGCATGATTTCGGGGGTCATGCAGATGAATATGATTAAAAATACATATTTTTAGTGCATAGTAAAAAAAACCTCCATGTTAAATGTGTGATTTTTGGATATATTGTGTAACATGAAGCAGAGTTAAGGAGCTAATTCAATTTTCAGAAAATAAAAAGAATATAATAGTTCATGTGATACACAGGAGGGACAGAGTATGAAAGTGGGATTGGGGGTAGGGCCCAGGGGAAGAGGACTTCCTAGAACATGCCAGGCCCCGAGTCCCCTCCCCACCACCCTCCACAGGAACGAAGGTAGGTGAGAGTGGCTGAGGTTTTAGAAAACTGTCCGATCAAATCAGTCATTTAACAGAGAAAAAAACTAAGGCCCTGAGATGTGCAACTGACTCACTCAAAGTTAGATCTCATCAGAACTAAGACAAGATCTCTAAATTTACCTGGTTTCTGACCCAGGATTTATTGCAGTCTTTTTAGTTCTTCATTCCTGCAAAAAGCAAAAAGATCCCCCCAAAAGGTCTCATACAACCTCGTGCTCAGATTCAAGGTCAAATGCGTTTGAAAAACAGCCTACATTTCACTCAGACTAAACAACAAAGTCAGAAAGAGTCCACTAGAAATTTAAATTAATAAGCAGGCGGGGGTTGGGAATAAGCAGTTGGAGTGTGCTGGCCTGGAATGTATGAGGCCACAGATTTGCTCTCTAGCCCTGGAAAAGTGATGATGACAATGATGGTTGAATGATGAAGAACTAGATTTCTGAGGACTGAACACCAGTATCATGGCAATTCTCTTCACATGAAATCCTGGAGGGAAGAGAACAGAAGCAGAATTGTAGTGGTTTCTCCTCCTCCACCCCCTATCCTTCCAGCAAATTACAAATGGCCTCTTAGACAAAGCTCTAGACCTATTTATGACTGCCCTTGTGGGCCATCTAATCATGCAAGACTTATAGAGGTCACAAAGAGGGTTATGATTATTCACAGAAATTGCTTCAGGCAGCTAGAAATGTAATAGCATGGTTTCTGGGATGACTATCATCTTTGAATTCTTTCTTTCTTTCTTTTTTTTGAGACAGGGCCTCACTTTGTAGCTCAGGCTGGTCCTGAACTCTCACTGTGTAGCCCAGGCTGGCCTTGGACTCATCACAATCCTCCTGCCTCAGACTCCTGAGCACTGGGATTATAGGTGTGTGCCACCACTTCCAACTTTATGTGGTGCTGAGGAATCAGACCCAAGGCTTTGTGCTTGCTAGGCAAGTGCCTTAACTGCTGCACCATTCCTCCAGCTCTCATCTTTGTATCTTTAAAAACAATCTACCAAAGAGATTTAGAAGTGGTACCTTTTACTTTAATTTTCGCATTTGTTGATCTCTCATAGCGCCTAGAGTAAAAAGGATGGCCTTGAGAACGGAACTTGGACTCCCTCAGCTGGATGAGGTAACTGACAGGAGCATTTCCTGTTTCTGCATTCCATGTCACTCGTTCTTTTCCCTCAGTGGGACCTATGCCTCTCTTGCTGAGGTGCCCCACCTCCAGTCTATGCGCTGTTCACTCATCCTGTGCTTTATTACTGGTAAGATGTGATCTAATGTGTAACTTGCTAAACCCTTCCTAAAAGGAAACCTAAGGAATCTGGCCATGGGGCTCCAGTTTAACCCCAAAGGACACAGTGTGGTACACCATGTATAATTTTCCCCAACCAGCCTTACAAGAGCTCAGCACTAAGGAATACAGCAGTTTATCACAGACCCAAACCAGAGTCTATGAAGAACCCCTCCATCCCTACCTCTGTCCTTGTGCTTGCTGGGACCCCTAAGAATTTCATAGTAAGCTAAACAAATAGCTATAGTCCTAAAGCTTCTCTGATCCTTTAGGCTCAGAATCAAGAGTCCTGTTAGCAAATTGTCTTATTGTACCTTGGAAGACTGGGAACTTGATTAGGTAGAGGCTGAAAGCTGAATACTTCTATCTCTGTATTAGAAAGTGATGATGAATTTGAGAATGCGTGATTTGGGCGAAGATCAAGGAGGAAAGAGTGGAGCATCATTAGTCTGAGCACTGAGGACAGAGCCGGGAGGAATTATTCTGTGGGTAGAGAGCTGTTGGGTGTTCACTGATTGCTACTCCCACACCTTCAATAAAATGTGCTGTTCACGGCAGCCTGTCCTTGGTGGCAACTTGGGGTCCTGCACGTAGATGGGACTCCACACGAAGGAAGTGAAGTGAACCGGGGAGCCTTTAGGGCTAGGCCTGTGCTAGGGCACAATCCACGAGATTGCCTCTCAGAAGCAGAGGTGAGACTTTGAAAATAAGAAAGCAGCAGGGTGGGGAGAGGTGAGGGAGTGGAGGACACACAGCAGGGTGGAGGCGTGTCCAGGACTGTCAGCTTTCCCCAGACACAGAGAGCTGCGGGGACCTGCGAGCCCCCTTGTCTGGACTCTGTGATCCCATCCTTAGCCTTGGCTGAAAGGTCCTCTGTCCTGGAACAATGAGTCTCTTGCCTTGAAGTCTTGGTTTTATGCTTGGGAAATCCTTGCAGTCAGACTATGTCCTGTGAATGCAGAGTAAAATTCACAGGATATGTCAGCAATGATGCTTCCATGTGCTGCAAGGAGAGGAGAGGAAGAGACAGTAAGAGAATCTTGGGAACTTTAGGCCTCAGAGTCCCAGCAGTTTCCCTTCCTGGAGTGCTTTCCCCATTAACTGGCTGGAGTTCGGTGTCTGCCATTTACAATGGACACCAAGTCCCTCCTCCTCATTACCCCCATAGGACATATGATGCCGGAAGTAGGGAGCAGAGCAAGTGTTTGTCCTCGGACTAGAGCTCCCCAGCTCCTTGCCCTTCGCTTCTCTCACATGATCCAAAAGTGTATTTGTTTATTGGCTTGTTTATCTGTTTACTTCCTTGTCCCTTGACCTGCAGGAAAATGTAAAAATCCATTCCCTCTTGCCTAACACGGTATTCGTGCTGCTTTGGACGCAATGGGTGTTCATGTGTCCCCGAGTGAATGAATATACAAAGAAGGAGGCTTGGAATAAGGCCACTGCAGCCCCCCTGCTGGGCACTATTACCACAGAAACATCTCAGTGTGGGAGGCTGAGTCCAAGCTGTTTGAAGTTTGTGTGTCCAAACTATCTGCCCCGTGGGGTGTGTGCATGCTGAGTGTGGGGCTGGATACAAACTCGATGCTTCATAAGCCACAGATAAAGAGCTTGGGGCCGGGGTGGCAGGCAGGCTGTGGGGAAGAGAAGTTCAATACAGATCACAAAGGCTTCAGAAAGGAGCAGGGAACTGAAAGGCAGCTGTAATTAGAAAGAGTAGGCATTCAGAGCTGCCCGAGGTCAGAGGGGCTGGGCCAGCGGGCTGCGGAGGGCAGGCAGGAAGTGGGCCCAGAGGTCCTGCAGTTCAGGGCTGACATAATTGGACCGGAGAGCTGCGAGCCAGTTACCATGGTGACAACCAATCCTGGGGTCTACTCGTGCGGCGAGGAGTCAAGATTTCTAAAGACAGGGCTAAAAATGCTGCCTTTGTTCCCACTTTGAGCAAGTTGCCATCAAATCCCTGTGTGGGTGACGTGGCAGGGGGACAGAGCTATCAACTGCTGGCCACTGTGGTCCGGAGGGGAGGCACGTGAGGACCCAGAGGACCAGCTGGGTCTGGGGACAGGGATATCTGACTATGTCCTTCCGTGTAGTTACTCCTGTGTTCTCATACAGAGCAGCCTGCATTTCAGAGTCAGAGCCTACAGGGTTCAGGTCACAGCTGTGTGACCAGAGGAATTATCAAGCCTGTTTCCTCATATATAGGGAAGGATTACTAATACTTTTTTTGTACTGTTGTAGGGATTTGGGGAAGTGATGAATCTCACGTATTAACTTAGTGGGTAATAGATGCTCGTCATTATTTTGAAAAATGGCAGTAGCTCCCCTAAGGGGCTCTTGGCTGCTTGGGTGCAAAAGCCAGATTTTTCTTCTTTAGAGGAACAGGGAAGGTTGTCCACAGAGACTCAAGAACGCGAAGGTGACTAGATAGACTAACAAGGTAATATTTAGAAAGAAAACATTGTCGAGGCAAACCTGAGAGCTCTGAGCAATCAGAGACTCTGACGGCTTTGTTCTTCTGCCCAATTTGTGGGCCTGAATTGGGTGAAGAGATGAAGCCATTCCTCCCCTGTCCTTCCGCAGCGTGAGAGGCAAAACAGAGGAGAACCCGAAGGAAAAGTCTCCTCAGTTTCGCAGGAGGCGAGGTGAGCGTGGAAGGGCAAAGGAGGTTGCTTTGCTTAGGGATGAGGACAGGCCAGAGGTAGGCAGAGTGAGGGCACATCTGCAGGATGACCACCCTCCTCCTCCCCACCCGGAAATACTGGGAGATGCAGACATCCCTGTCTGGACTGCAATCCTCTGTTGCTATAGCAACTTGAAGGGCTCTATGGTGGGATGGGGAAGAAGGCTGCCAAATCAGCACCAGGGGCCACAGCTCTGCCCTTCTGCCGCCGCAATCGAAGCATTTCTGATGGGGGAAGTGAGGGAGATGTTTCCTTTGCCTTTCGGTTCTACATCTGCCCCAGAGTGAGAAAACTGCCTGCTGTATGGAGAGGTAGCTGCCTTGGGACCCCGCCCTGGAGTATTTCCTCAGCCTACCTGTCCTCCTGAGGGTCTCCTTTTCATTTTCCTCGTTGACCTGGCTGTGCTTTTGTTTGCTCATTCATTCAAGTATATACTGCATGAGGTGCTGGGCTGGGGCAGACAAAGCCCCTGCCTTCAAGGAGCTTATGCTGTGGATTTTGTTTGTTTGTTTGTTTTTAGAAGACAGTAGCAAATAATAGCGAGCAATACTGATGAGACATAGGATGGAAGGACCCTGAGGAGTTGTTGGAGGGCACGGGCCATTCAGAGTGTGGCCAGGGAGGGTCTTTCTGCAGTTGGAAAGAACTGCAGCGTGGAGAGTGGGATGAAGAGAAGGCACAAAGGCCAGAGTGGTGCTGCGTGGTGTTGAGGGAGGAGAAAGGCCACCGAACTTGGAGCTGGAGAAGCAGGAGTGGAATCTGGTAGAGCCGTGGCAGCCTTACCACAGCCAGGGTTTGCTCTAGAGGCAACAGGGATCGCTGGTAGCTTTTAAGCAGTCGAGAATAGTAACCCTATCTGTTTGTTTCTTTTTTGGTGGTGCTGGAGATCCAGCCCGGGGCCTTCCTCATGCCAGGCAATTGCTCTACCGTGGATCTGCCAGATCTCTCTCTCTTTCTCTTTTTTAAGACAGTCTTGCTTTAGATTCCAGGTTGGTCCTGAGCTCACCATGTAGGCTGGCCTTGAACTCACGGCAGTCCTTCTGCCTCAGCCTCCTTAGTGCTAGGATTACAAGTATATGTCACCATGTCTATCTGTTTTTTATGAGGTGCTGGGAAACCAAACCCAGGGCCTTGTGCACACTCAGCAAGCACTGTAACCACTGAGATAAGCTCCCATCCCCTGAGTTTGTTTTAAATGTTCACTCTGCTCACCTGCTGGGCAATGGGCTATCACAGGCAAGAGTCAAAAAGCAGGGGGACTTGTGCAGAGACTGTCATATGGATCAGGTAAGAGATGGCAGTGGCCTGGCTGGGAAATGTGGGGATGATGATAGTAATATGCAGATAAACCCAGCAGGACTTGCTGGGGGACTGAAGGTGGAGGCTAAGGGGGAGGGGGACCCCAATTATCTGATCTGAACTTGGGGTGAATGGAGGTGCCCTCTGTGAAAGGAGGGGAAAGCAGAGTGCACTGGAGATGATTCAGACTGCTCCTTAGCTCCGTGACCTGGGTGAAAAACAGGGAGTCCCAGAGGCTGCCATACATATAAAAATACTGAAAATATAAAATATACTTCTAAAATGTGTCCACTCAAATTAATTTATCATTTGAAGTAAAACTAATGCTCTGAGAAAAATTATGCAAGCACTAAATTCAATGTATAGGGTGCCCCAAAAGTCATAATATATAGGAAAAATTAACATTCAAGTTGTTTAAGAGTCTATGTTCACCACGAAACCTTTGAGAAATGGAGCATTCTACATGCAACATTTTTCTGTATGAACTTTCTTTCAACATGCACCATCTATAGATTTATTAATAGGTTAATAACATACAGCTTGGGCATTTGTGTCCATTATGTACCCTGCTTGACCAGGTTTCCTCTCTCTCTCTCTCTCTCTCTCTCTCTCTTGAGACAAGGTCTCACTCTGTAGCCCAGGATGGTCCTGAACTCACAATGGAGCCCAGACTAGCCTTGGACTCACAACAATCCTCTTGTCTTAGCCTCCTGAATGCTGGGATTATAGACGTGAGCCACCACACTAGGCTTATGTGAGCCACCATGACAGGCTTAGGTGGTGCTAGGGAATCAAACTCGGGTACTTAGCGCCTGACTCTGCGCTTGCTAAGCCATTCTTCCAGCCCCTCCCTTCTCTCCTGATCTCCCCCTCTTCTCCCCCTCACATTCTCAGTCTCTTCTCTTCCCTAGGTCACCCCTCTTTCTTCCCTCTCCCTAATGCTACGATCCTTTTTGTGCATGTATTTGTGGCAATCTCATATGAGAGACACAAACTGATACCCAATCCTTTGTGTTTGCTCCATTTCACTGAGCATTATTGACTCAAGGTGGCCCCATTTTCTTTCAAATGAAAAGCAACACTTCTAAGGAGTTAGGCTGAGAGGAAGTTTCCTTATAACACGGGAATGGAGAAGAAAGGTTGACTGGTTGTTTGATTGTGATGCTAGAGATTGAGCCCAGGGCCTTTACACTGAGCTATATCCTCAGCCCTTTTTTTATTTTTTATTTTGAGACAGTGTTGCTGGAGGTGGACTTAAACTAGTGGACCTCTTGCCTCAGCCTCCCAGAATGCTGGGATTACAAACCTATGCCACTGGTCCCAGCTGAAAATAATTATTTTAAAAGCTAATAGCTGGAGTGTTCAGAACAGTGGTGGGCCTTACTTTGGAGAAAGGACAGATTCTCTTGGACACGATATAAACTAACTTACTGCCTGTCAGGAACCATGCTCAGTGCTTTACATGTATTATTTAACCCTTAGTTACCTGTTAAGAAACTGGAGCTAAGAAAGGCTAAATAACTTTCAGGTCACAGAGGCAGCTAGTAGCAGACTTTTTCAGAAGAGTGACATCTGGCATTCATTGTTATGTTTCCTGTTAGGGCCCGCACTGTAACCCCTCTCAGGAGGTGACCAGAAACATAGAAACAGCTCTGGAATCTGTCCAGGGAGCTGCCCTTCACCGGAAAGGTTGGGAAACAGGGAAAGAAGCCCCCACGCCCCTTTGAGTACTGAGGGAAAGGGTCTTGCAAAACAGCTGGAGGACGTGACGACACAAGATCACTCCTGATTGCACTGCATTTCAAACCAGGAGCAGCGCAGCTCAGATAGAAGATCCGTGCCGAGACAGTGCAACTAGGCGTGAGCAGCTTGCTCAGCCAGCTTCCCCGCAGCCTGCTGAGGTTTGCGTAGCATTGTTCTGCTCCAGGCCTGGGGCGCTGCAGTGTTTCTGCGCGGCTTTAATACCCAGCGATGGACGGGTTGGGGGAAGTCCCAGGGAGGAGGGACCAGGCAAGTCCTGCATGTGCTCCATTCTTGCCCCTGTCCTTCATAACAGTGCAGAGGGTGCTTTATTTGTTGTATAGGGTTTGAGTTATCCTGTAGATATGCAGGCCTCTTTTTGCTTGTGAATAAGGACATCCGTTTCTCATCACTTCATCACAGTCTTCAAGGTCAAGATCACAGTCCTGTGTAACTTACACGCTTTTCTATGGAGACCCCAGAGCTTTCTTTCTGGAGTGTAATTTGAGAGCATCTCTTTAAAATTACCATTTTGTATTTTACATAAATTATTTTATGTCTGCATAGTTTTCACATTGTATAGAATAGCAAAGAGTTTGAAACAACCTAAGTACTCCTCAAGAGGAAAATCCTTGTAGTATATTCATAAAATAGTGATGGACATGAAAAACTAAGGAGGTCTATGTGCATTGAATGGAATAAGGCCAAGACAAACTTTTAAATGAGAAAAGCAAGTTATAGAGAACACTGAGTATGGTCCCATGTAGAAAACAGAATAAAACCAACAAATCCTCGCAAACACAAAGCCTTAAAACAGACAAAAATCCAGACTGACTACAGTGGATGCTTCTGGGAAGAGAAAAGATATAGGTTTGGAGAGCTCAAATGGACTTTTATTTCAACTATATTATTCAACATTTTCCCAGCAGGAATGTATTATTTATTCATTCATTCATTCGTTCACTTTTGCGACAGGATTTCAACTCTGTAGCCCAGGCTGGTCCTGAAGTCACTATGGAACCCAAACTGGCCTTAGACTCAGGACAATCTACCTGCCTCAGCCTACTGAGTGCTGGGATTACAGACTTGTGCCCCACACCCAGTTTATGTGGTGCTGGGGACTCGAACTCAGGGTTATGCACTTGCTAGGCAAGGGTTATAACTGCTGTGCCATTCTTCCTCCCCCAGGAATACATTTTTAAAAAAAAAACTTATGAGCTCTAACAATAAGCAAGAGTCCTGGTGTGCGTGCAGAAGAGGGTCCTGGAGAGATGTGTGGAGGAGGCTGGTGCTGGTGGACTCAACTTGCTTTGTGGCAAATGGTGAACTTCCAGGTCCCCCTGAGCAGATTGGAGTTCAACTCTGCAGTCTCAAGTCAAGAAGTTCCAGTTCAGGCCAAAAAAAATCATTCGACTGTTTAAGAATCCCAGTTAAAGTGTTTGCCTAGCAAGCTCAAGGCCCTAGATTTAATTCCGCAGCACCACATAAACTGGGCGTTGTGAAGCACGTCTGTAATCCTAGCACCAGAGAGGCTGAGGCAAAAAGATTGCTGTGTGTTTGAGGCCAGCCTGGGCTACATAGTGAGTTCAGAACCAACCTGGACTGCAGAGTGAAGACCTTGCCTCAAAAAAAAAAAAAAAAGCTTAAAAAAATCCCAACCATAGCTGGACTGGTGGTACAGACCTCTAATCTAGTGCTCTTGAAGCCTGAGGCAGGAAGAGCCTAAATTCAAACCCAGCTTTGATAACTTAGCTAGACCCTATCTCAAAATCAAAAATGAAAAAGGGCTGAAGATATAGCTCAGTATAAAGGCCCTGGGCTTAATGTCCAGTACTCCACCCAACACACACACACACACACACACACACACACACACACACACACACACAGCCCATGATAGCTTATAGAACAGTATGCAACAAGATGAACTGTTGAATGACAAAACAAGGTGGGGGGGGGGGGTAAAAAGGCCACAAGGAGGGCATTGTGAATAGAAATCTGCTGTTTCAATGGAAACAGAAATCCCAAACATGCAGGGGTATGCAGAGGCTATTTCTAGGAACTAGTAACAGTGATTGCTTCAGAGGGTGGCAAGGAGCTTTATTATAGACACTCTTGTACCTTTGGAAGTTGAAAATGATACTTGTGACCTAATTTGAAATAAGTAACCTTATTTTTTGTTACTTTAAAAGTAATTAAAAATTTTTTACCAAATATATTGGTTCAATATCGAGAGACTTTCAGAAAGGGCCCTTTAAACAGCAGACACATGTTGGGTGGGCAGCTCCCATAACTTGTGGCCCTATAGATAATGGCTGGGATGATACTGAGGTCTCAGGTTACTACCTTCGGTAATGACTCAGTGTCTCCTAATGCGACTTGGAACTGGAGTGGCCTCTGAGTGACTGCAAAATCCTGCCTATTCTGTGATGAAGCGCTTCTACAGGCATCTCATCACTTACTTTCTTTTCAGGAGTTTTAGAATAATGGGACACCATTTATTATTATTTTGCATTGCATTTGGTTCATGACACAGGACTGATGTTTCCAAAAAGCTTTCCAGAAAAAGCTTCTTGTGGTTGCTTGTCTGGGAAACATACTATTATATACCCAGCTAGTCCAGTTCTTTTGTGGATGAGCCAGGACCTAAATAAACATACATGAATAAATAAATACACCCTGCTGTGTAGCAAGTGGAGCTCATCCTGTGTTACGTTCCGGTTTAAATATTGCAAAACGGCTTCCTTGAGAGAGTGTATGCACATAAACACACTTTTCCACAGTAAATGCTCTTCCCGCTGGAACTAAGGACAACAAGCTCTGGAAAGGTTTTAAGGGAGAGAGTGACCACATGATCGCATTAGTGCAAGGTCTTTGCCTATAGGGCTCTTTGAGATAGCAGTGTGTGAAAGAGAGGAGGCAGGAGACATCATGGTGGTGATTGTGAGCTGGGTGGGTTTTCAGAATAAGAAAATTGCTTTGAAGTTTGCAAAATCCTTTCTTTTTGGGTTCACCATGATCAGCCTCATTCCCTGTCAGCCTTTTGCAATTTGGGTCCAGAGAGAGATGACACACTGTCCTTAGAGTTAGCTCAGGAAGCTGGACGTGGTGGTGCCTGCCTGTAACCCCAGCACTCAGGAGGCTGAGACAGGAAGACTGTCCTGAGTCCAAGGCCAGCGTGGGCTACACCAGGGAGTTCAGGACCAGCCTGGGCTACAGATCAAGACCCTCTCTCTCTCTCAGAAAAAAAAGTAGTGATTTTTCAGGCAGTGCTTCCAGTGTTGTATCGTGAGAGGAAGGAGTGACACTCTGGATCCTTCAATTCCCCCCTTCAGTGTGGATAGCTCTGCTCCTTAGTAAATTGAAATTCTGAGCAAGATTTCATGTGAGCAAATGCTGTCACTAAAACAGTTTGAAAACCCCTGTTACAGAGCATCTCTCACTAGGCAGTTCAGATATCTGATCTTAACCCAGGAAAGGCACGTAAATCAACAGTGGCATCCTGAGTTTGTGACAGACTTCACTAATCCACCACAGGCCCCTTTTCATTGAACCCTTAAAAAGCCTCAGCATTATTAGCAATACAATACAGCTTCTAGTTCCACAGTGGGCCTGGGAGGTAAAACCAATTTTCCACTCTTTTGATTTTTCATTGTTGATTGACCTTGAGTGCTCAGTTGAACTGAAGACAATAGTTGCTTTAAAACTTGACTTGAAAAAATGAAGTTTATTTGAAGTCTCTGCTTTAATAAATTTCTTTTATTATATATATATTAGAAAATACTGTCAGTTTCTTTTGGTCAGTCACAGTCCTTCTTCTTAGAATGCCTCATCTTCCTTTTGCTTGACATATGCAAATCATCTCCAACCTTTAAATCCTCACTCAAGTACTGCCTACTTCCAGGAAGCCACCATTTCTTCTGAGTTTTCACAGCATCCACTCTACTTTGCTTATAACATTTCATCCCTTGTATTATTCTGTTCCTCTATAAATGCTTTATGTTAGCAATGTTTATGTTATCTTAGGCTAGCAAAATACAGTACTCCAAAATATGCCAGTTTGGCATAAGAATTATTTTGAGCTGACAGCAGTTGAGAAGTAGACACAAGAGCTCTCTGCCATTCCATTTGTCTAAACACAGGACATAAACTGTAGAAGTGACCCCTGCACTCTCCACAGGTGAACAGGAGGGACAGATCTAATCTCCAGAGGCAGCTCTAGACCAGAAAAGTTAACAGAGGACTCTAAATAACAAACATTGTTAATTAGACCTTGTCTTCCCTTACTTCCTCCTACATCAACTTCCCCTGGATTTACTGCCCTAGAAAGCCAAAGTCTTTTTAGTTTGTCCTGTCACTTTTCTAAAAATGTATTTTCCTTCTGTTAAGATATTCTCCAAGCCCAGGTTCTAGGCCCTCCTGAGGTCCTCATCAAGTCAAACTTCAGTTTACTTTTCTCCTGTTAATCTGTCTTTTGTCAGTTTGATTCAGGAGCCTTAGCCAATGTACCCAATGAAAAGGCCTTTTTTCCCCTCCTACAAGTCCATCTGCACAGTGAAAACACGACACATTTGCATTACTTCAAAGTAGCCCAGTAGTTACCCAGTAAATATTTGCAGAATGAATGTGTCAACATTCAGGGTACTAGTCCAAAAGGCTGTTTGGCCTTGTAAAGCTACAATCTGCAGCACTCTCAGCACCGTTCCTTCTGTTGGTGAGTGGGAAAGGAGTTTCTAATACACAAATTCTGAGGGCATGTGATCCTGCTGTACTGATACATAAAACAATCTCTGGCCTATACTAGGCACTTCATTTATTTTAATTAAATGAATGAATGAATCATGATCTGAGAGAATCCTATGGCCTGGAAATGACTTCTGTTGTGCTCATCTCTCATGAAGTCAAGGAATAAATGATTAGAGAGGGTGCAACCATTTTTGAAAACAGCTAGACAGTTGCCTGGTGATTGCTACAGAAACTTGCACATCTCAGATTTCTCAGAACAGTAGGATGTGTCTGAAATATCACCACTTTAACCTCTAACTGAGAATTTGTCTTGAGGGAAACTTTAGTAGATGTGGTCCTTTAAAGATGAAAACATTCTATATACTTTTTCTACTTATATCTGTTAAGAACTCCTGAAATTCTGCAACTTACTCTGTATTTGGCAAATGAAGATTTCTGTTATCCAGAGTCATCCTGTCCAGAGGGGACTGTTGGATTTTCAATTCTTCTTTGCTATGGGGAATTGTTTCAGTTTCTATCAAGCAGGATTATTTGGTGATTGGGTGGCTGGCCTTACTACTACTACGTGCTCACTTGCTGACAGAGAAATCTACATGCAGAATGTGGGGTTAACATTTCTGATCCCCAGGGCAAATACTGCCATCATAGAGGTGGAATTTTAAAGCCTGAGAGATGTAATTTACTACCTGCTTGTAGATTCTGGAGCAAGTGTCAAATTCTTGCATTTAGTCATTCAACGAATACTTTTATTTTTTTGCTTTGCTCCATTTTTTTAGTATGTATATGCAATACACAATAGTCACATTAAACTTCAAAATTTTGTACATATATATATCACAGCAACTTCACATTCCTTTCTCATTTCACCTTCCCACTCACTCCCCCATCCTCCCTGTCTCCCAATACCTCACTTATTTGGCTCTATTATTTATTTATACTCTGGGTTTCTCATATTAAAGATACCACGCACTATTTAATCTGAGTCTGACTCACTTCGCTAAGTATGATGGTCTCAAGTTGTATCCATTTACTTACAAATGATTTATATTTACCTGTCTTTATGATGAGTAGTACTTCATTGTGTACATATAATCTATTTTTAAAATCCACTGGTTTATTGATGGTATTTTGGCATCTTCCATGATTTAGCTATTATTAATTATACTGCTATAAATATGAGTATGCATATATCTCTGCTGCTATATGTTGCTTTTAACTCTTTTGGCTCTTTGGGGAAGATACCCAGAAAAAGTATTGCTGGGTCAAAAGAACTGTCTATTTGCAGGTTTTTGAGAAATCTCCACACTGTTCTCTGTAGTGGATGTGGCAGTTTACAGTCCTACCAGCAATGTAAAAGGGTTCCTCTTTCTCTGCATCTCTCCAGCACCTGTTGCTTTTTGAGTTCTTGATATAAGCTATGGTCACTGATTTAAGATGGTGTCTTGGTGGCGTTCTGATTTGCATTTCTCTAACAGCTAAAGATGTTGAGCAGTTTTTCACATATTTGCTGGCTATTTGTATTTCTTCTGAGAACTGCCTCTTTATTTCACCTGCCCATTTTTAATTGGATCTTTGATTTTGAGGGGTTCATTTTTCTTCAGTTCTTTGTATATTCTAATTTTAGCCCCCTATCTGAGGTATAAGTGGTAATTTTTTTCCCATTCTGTCAGTTCTCTTTTTACTCTGCTAATTATTTCCTTTGCTGTGCAGAAGCCTTTTGTCTTAGTTACTTTTTCATTGCTGTGACTCAATACCTGACACCCACAAACTCAGGAAAGGAAAGGTTTATTTTAGCTCACAGTCTTGAAGGTCACAGTCCATTCAGGGGTGGCCAGCAATAATCGAAGTACATGGCAGAGAGACGGGTGGAGGCAGCTTCCCCGACAAACAGGAAGACAAGCTGAGGCTACTTGAGACTAGCCCCAGTCCTCCAGGAAGGCAGGTGCAGCTTATGTATCCTTTCAGGTCTCCGCCCAGTAACCAGTCCCTCCTGCATCCAGGTGTGGCCACTACACACCGTTAATCCTAACTTAACTGTAATCCACCCCTCCAGACCAGACCCCAATCCACCAACATCACATGGTTCCATTAAAATGCATGAGACTTTTGGGGGACACTCCAGATCTTAACCACAACACCTTTTAAATTTGATATAATTTCATTTGTTGATTCTGGGGGTGTTCTGTTGAGAAAGTTTTTGTCCATGCCTGTATCATCCCAAGTTTTACCTATTTTGTCCTCCAGGAGGTTCAGTGTTGTCATTTTAATATCTTGGTCTTTGATCCACTTTTATTTAATTTTAGTACATAGCTATAGGTGTGGGTCTAGCTTAATTCTACTTTATGTGGATAAACAGTTCTCCCGGCACCATTTATTGAAGAGGCCATCTTTTCTCAGGTGTATGTTTTTTGGCCTCTTTGCCAAAGATCAGATAGCTGAGGGTACTTGTAGATGTCTCTGGATCCTCTGCTCTGTTCCATTGATTCACCTGTTTTTGTATTAATACCATGGTGAAATTACAGCAAACCCTGTTGAAATTCAGAGAATCATAAAGAACTATTCTGGACCACAGGAGAATTCTGAAGAAATAAATAAATTTCTAGATACATACAAGATACCAAAATTGAGCCAAGAAGATGTAAAAACCCTGAATAGGCCCATAATAAGAATGGAAATTGAGGCAGTGATGAAATTTCTACCTATAAAGAAAAGTCCAGGACCAGATGGATTCACAGCAGATTTCTACTAGTCCTTCACAGAATTGTTGTCACCACTACTTCCCAAACTGTTCCATGAAATTGAAAGAGAAGGAACATTGCCAAATTTGTTTCTGGAAGCTAGCATTACTCTGATACCAAAAACAGTCAACAACTTAACTAGGAAAGAAAACTATAGGCTAATTTCCTTAATGAACATAGACAAAAACATCCTCAATAAGTACTAGCAAATAGAATTCAACAAATCATTAACAAATCGTATACCGTGATCAAGTTGGCTTCATTCCAGAGACAGAACGATGGCTCAACATATATAAATGAATTAATGCAATATAGCACATAAATAAAAGCAATAACAAAAATCATATGACCAGAAAAAGCCTTTGACGAAATCCAATATCCATTCATAATGGAAACCCTGAGGAAAATAGGTATAGAAGGACCTGGCTAGAAGTTATTTACATAAAACCTGTGGCCAATATTATATTAAATGGGAAAAAATTGAAAGCATTTCCCCTTAAATCATGAGTATGACACAGCTACCCACTCTCACCACTCTTATTCAATATAGCACTTGACACCCTAGCCAGAGCAATCAGGCAAGAGAAAGAAATAAAGGGAATACGTATAGGAAAGTGTCCTAGTTACTTTCTCCTTGCTGGAACAAAACACCTGACATCTACAACTTAAGGGAGGAAATATTTATTTAGCTCAGTTTCTTAGTCCATTCATGGGCAGCCAGCATCAGTGGAAGCACATGGCAGAGGTTAGAGAGCTGCTCACTCCACTGCAGACAGAAACCAAGTCAAGCAGGAACCAAGCCAATGTCTGGAGACTCAGGCCAGGCTAGAGCTTTCCTGGAAAGAAGCTATAACAATGTCTTCTTCCTTCCTTTAATTACATCAAGCAGCCTCTTGGACGCCCCACTCCAAATGGGTGCCCCTCCCTCACTTCCTGACCTACAAGTCATAACACATACCCACCTAAAATCTCCCCGTCCCAGGTACTGCCCACTCCCCTACCCTCCCCCGCCCCCCCCAAATCTCAACAGGTTGACACAATCCTTTCTGGTCAAGCTCCATGCATCTGCCCCTTCCAGCCAGGTCCTACCTCCATAAACGCAAGGTTCCACAGTCACTACATCCAAATACATAAGGCTTTTGGGGAACACTCCAGATCCAAACAAAAGCAGAAAGGAAGAAGTCAAACTATCCTTATTTACAGATAATATGATTCTTTACATAGAATATTCCAAAACTCCACCAAGAGACTCTAAGAACTGACCAACAAATTCAGCCAAATTACAGGATATAAAATTAATATAAAAAATCAGTAACACTCCTCTACACTAACAACAAAATCACAAAAAAACTTAGATGAATAATCCTGTTCTCCATAGCTCCTCAAAAAATTAAATACCTATAAATAAACCTAACCAAGGAAGTGAAGGACCTCTACAATGAAAATTATATTATGCTGAAGAAAGAAATTGAAGAGAACATTAGAAAGTGGAAAGACATCCCCTGCTTCTGGATAGGCAGAACTAATAGTGTCAAAATGACTATACTGCCAAAATTGATACACAGGTTCAATGTAATTCCTATCAAAATACCAACAACATTTTTCAAAGAACTTGAGAAAATAATTCTAAAATTCATATAGAACCAAAAGAGACCCAGAATAGTCAAAGTAACCCTGAGCAACAAGACAAAAGCAGGTAGCATTATGGTTCTGAACATCAAGTTTATTACAAAGCAAAAAATACTTTTTAATGCCTACCCTCTGCCTGAGGTTACTGGTATTCTGCTGGGTTCTAAGAACATTACTGCTGTGTGTCTCTCAGAGTCAAGCTGGATAATGAATATGAGCACGGTGCTGTTTTCTTTTCTGGCATAGTATTGCCAAATGGCTCAATTAAGGCAATAAACTGAAGAGGGCATGATCTTCCTTTATCATTTACAATCAACAGGGACTCAATTCTGTCCTCTAAAAAGATCTGAGTAGAGATTTTATTGGGCCTTTTGCCTATTCAAACTAGTACATAACCATTAACTAGTTAATCTAAATAGGCCCTCAGGGAGACCTGGCAGAGCCATTATCTCTGCAGTGCTGGAAGCCAGGTGGTTTGTTCAAGGTCTTTGGGGGGTGGGTCAGAGCGGGTTTAACATGAACTGGAATCCAGCACTTCTGTGCCAGGGTTGTTCAGTCACCTCCATCTCTTGGCACTTAAACATCTGTCTTTATTTTTCTGACACAAGACAAGCTGTTTCGCCATTTTCCAGCCCTGTTCACTGGTGACCTCATTCCTGACACCTCTCCTGTTCCAATCCCTCCCAGAATCCTCTGGTGGAAGGAAGAGCTGGCCCTGTGAAGCAAGGCTTAGATTTCAGAATTAACTCTGCATTTCATGCAGACCTCAGTGATTAAGATTTTGAGGTGGGACATGCCTTGGATTTAAACCTTGGCTTTGTTGCTTAGTTGCTGTTTAATTTGGGGCATATCACTTAATCTTTCTCAAACTTCAGTTTCCTTCTCTGTGAACTGGGACAGTTAACAATACTCATCATTGTTCTAGGAATTAAATGACACACTATCTGTAATTATTTGGCATTGTGCTGGTATATAAATGCTGAATGTATAGTAGCTATGAAATTATTAGGTACCTGTTTCAAATGGCCTCCAGAAGGAAATATGTGACTTCAACACTAATTACATTTGATCTTTGTAATAAAACTCACCTGGAAAATCTAGAGAGGCTTGGCCTGATAGTATAGACCTGTAGTTCCAGGCCTCTGGGAGCCTGAGGCAGGAGGATCACAAGTTTGAGCACAGCCTGGGCAACACAACAATTTAGAGAGACCCTGTCTTAAAAAAAGAAAAATGTCTGGGGATGTAGCGCAGTGTGAGTGCCCTGGGTTCTATTCCCAATACTACAGAAAAAAGAATGTGTAGACAAAATATAAACCAGACTCTCAGAGACAGACAGACCTGATGTGTCTACATCTGTGTTGTCAAAGTGTGGAGTATGGATATAGAAGATGAGAAAGCAGACATATTTTGAACAACTGCGTTTCTCAGTGTGGGGAGGCTGAGCTGTAGTGCAACTAACTAGCTAATATTTGGACACTTACCTATTTTCCTGATGCTTTATGGGCTCCAGGTAAAGCCAGTATACTGACCTTTCTTCCAAGCCAGAACAGTTTGCTGATGGAGCTGCAGGTTTCTGTGGGCCTTGTGTGCATGTGTGGCTTTAATGACATTTCTGGGATAAAGGAAACACAAAGGCATTAACTCTGAGGCCATCAAAGAAAGAAGCCTGTAATTACAATTTGGCTGCCAACATGCTTCTGCTGTGTGCTTGCTGAAAGCCAGTGATGATTCATCCTGCATGTTTCTTTGAGCCCAAGAGCAGACCCGCAGCAATGACAGCTGCATTCGGCCAGAGAATTGTGGTATCGATCGCTGCAGACTGGGCATGCTGTAATGCACACCGAGCAACACAAACCCGTTCTCACGAACTTTAGATCTATTTGTCTACTACACCAGCCACTCGTCCTGCGTGGCTACTGAGCATTTGAGGTGCTGCTAGTCTAACATGAGACATGTTACAAGAATAAAACACAGTCAATTTTTTTTCCTGGTACTGGGGACTCAGAGCAAGGGCTCTTACCACTGACTGGGCTGTAACCCAGTCCCCACACTGTACTTGGAAGACAGTATACATATTTTTTTTAAAAAATGTAAAAGATCTAATTTTTATATTGAGCACACATTAAAGGAATGGTATTCTGGTTATGATGACCTTAATGAAATGTTTCATTAAAATTAATTTCTCTTTATTTCTTTAGTATGTCCGCCAGAAAATTTAAAATTATACGTGTGGCTTGTATAAGTCAAAGGCTGACTGTGAGGTTTGCGTCTCAGAAGATAAGGATTCCTCTTTTTTTTTTTTTTTCCTTTTTGGTGACGCTTGTTTATCTGGATCGGAGTTGACTGCGGTCCTGGTTGCCATGGTGCGGGTTTTTGACTCAAGCCTGTCAATCAGATGATTCCTGTGGCATTTGCATAGGAGGTGGTGCCTGGCCTGCAGCGTGCCAACTGGAGCGCTCTGCAGAGAAGTGAAATGCCAGCCTAGGTAGAGAGGACCCAGTGGGAGGCGGGGAACCCTGCCGGGGTCTGAGTTTCTGGTTGCAGTATGTATTTGGTCTGGCTAGATTCTTACCCTTGGATCTTGTCATATACTCTGGATCCTTACCATAAATGTCAACTTTTCCCCACTCAGCCTAACTCGGAAGGGCCACTATCAACCAAAGGAGTCTGAGTAATTGGTGCTTCAGATCCTGTCTTCGCCATCTCACATCTAAATAGGAGTGGATTTTCTGTGTTCATGAAGCGTGCATTTAAACTCTGCTCACTTGGAAAACCCTCTTTCAAACCTCCCATTCTCTTTTCTCTCTCTCTCTCTCTCTCTCTCTCTCTCTCTCTCTCTCTCTCTCTGTCTCTCTCTCTCTCTCTCCTTTCTTTCTTTCTTTCTTTTCCGAGGAGTGAACCCTGACTCCTGTGCATGTTATGGAAGTCTCTACCACTGAGCCATACTCTCCATCCTTAGGATTTTTTTTTTTTTTCAGTACTAGAGCTCAAGCCTGGGGTGTTTACACTGGGTTATAGCTCCACATCTCCAGCCCTTTTTATAGTCTTTTTTTTTTTTATTTCTTGAGACAAGTTCTCAATATGTCATTAAGTTTTCTAAATTGTCTGTGCTGGGCTTCAATTTGCAATCCTAGTACCTTAGCCTCTCATAATGGTGGGATTACAGGCCTGTCTCATTGGTACCTACTTACACTCCCAAGGTGCTTAAGGTCTAGGCCATGCAAAGTGTGGACTTTCCTTGTGCATGTGTTCCTTCATGTCACTGTTAAGGCAAATCTTTGGTAATTTTAGGGAGATTTTTCCTCCATAACACCAAATGTGACATCAGACAGAGCCTTTATCAAGCCTCCCTCTGCCTACATGGCTTTGCTCCCAGATCTGGCTCCTGTGTAGCTAGGATGATAGGTACACACCAATATTCGGGCAAGGTCCCTTCTTCTGAATCAAGGTTTGCCTTTAATGTATCAGAATCAGACACATGATAAGGTGGCAAGGCGGATTTTATTCAGTAGTACAGCAGAAGAGAGAATGGTAAATGTGTGCAAATTGAACTGAGCTCACTAAACAAAGGGTCTTTTACTTATTATTTTTTTCTTTCTAGTATTAAAGGTGAAACCCAGGGGTCCTATACTATTAAGCTACATCTCCAGCCCTTTTTCTTTTTTTCCTTTTGAAACAGAGTTTCACTAAGTTGCTTAGGTTGGTCCTGAGCTCCCAATCCTCCTGCTACAGCCTTTTCTTTTTCGGCAATTTTTTATTTGTTTATGTATATATCTCCTCCTACTCTTTCTAAGACAGAAGAGCTGTAAGATCAGCAATCCTGCCTTTTTCCCTGAAATGGCCCAGCATGCTGTAGATTCTCAAGACACTTTTGTTAGAGTTATATTTATGTATCAATTACTTACACAGTGTCTTGTGTGCTAGACATGATTCTAAGATCTTGACAAGTGGATAAATACAGTTTCCAAGTTTCTATTAGAGTTCATACTCTAGGACAGAATTTCAATTCCTGATCCCTTTTTATGAGGAAGAAAATTGGAATTGAAAAACATTTATTTAGCTGTGTTCCAGGGACTGAACAAAATACTTGACAAATATTATCAAAATTGTAAGTTGGGGTGTAGCTCAGTGGTAGTGAAATTTGCCATTTAAGAGACGCTGAGTGTAATCTCCAGCACCAAAAACAAACAGCGTGAAAGCTACCACTATCTAAGTGCAATGTTTTACAGTAGCGCACCAACTCAGGACTCTTCAGCTGCATGTAACTAAATGCTGACAATGGCTGAACCCACTATGGGGTTCTGTCAGGTAGTAAGAAATCAGGGGGACTGTCGCTCAAGGTTTGTATAACATTCTGTGTATCCATCAAAGATCTGGTTTCTCTTGCTTTCCTAGCATGTTGTCATTATTGTTGGGCTGTAAGTGTCACACTCATGGTTGCTAAGAGAGCCGCTGCCACAATAGGTGTCATTTTTCTTTCTTCAGATAGGAAAAGGAAGAGTGAAAAGCAATGGCATGTATCAGCTGAGTGTCTCTCTTCTGACCAGGGATACAGCAATGTTCTGTAAAGGTCCTGACAACATAGAGGGATTTATCGTCTATCTTATTGACTAAATTGGGTCATATGGCCATCCTCTAGCAGCAAGGAATTATGGGAGCTGAGTTTTGTTTTGTTGTTGTTGTGCTGTTGTTTTTTTAGGGGGATGTTGCTGCCCTGCAGAAAACCTAATTTCTTTTAGCACAGAAAAGAGGAAAATAGATAGTATGTGGGAAATTATTAGGTGTATTGGCCATGACTAGGTTTTGTTATTACACCTAGGATATGAAGAGTGACCAGGCCACCCAGTACCTAGATCTGGTGCATTGCAAATGAATTTATCCATATCCCTCCCACCTGATCTGAGCTTTGCTGATACTTCGTTTTGTAGATTTTTTTTTTTTTTTTTTTTGCCAGATGTTGTGGGCCAAACTGAATAATCTTTGGGTCTGCAGAATTTTGAGTGAAGCAAATAAAATACGGTTCTTCTTCCTTTGGTCAAGGGGCATACCAGTCTTTAGAAAGAAGAGAGAGGGTTTCTTTTTCCATATGAGGAACTGAAACCCAGGACTTTCTATTTCTTTCTTTATTTTTATTTTAACAAAGGGTCTCAGTAAATTTCCCAGGCTGGCCTTCAACTTGCATTGCTCTTTCTTAACCTCTTGAGTCACTGGGACTTAAAGAGTTGTGCTACCACACTCCGTTCACCAAAAATGTTTTACCATCAATAGGGCAGGGATTAGCTGAGTGAAGTGGTACATAGCTCTAATCCCATCTCCCTCAAGTCTGAGGCTAAAGGATAGCATGTTCATTGCTAGCCTGGGCTACATAGGGAATTGAAAGCTAGCCCGGACATCAAAACCTTGTCTCAAAACAAATAAGCACGTATCTGTAATCCAGCTCTCTGAGAGACTGAGGCAGGAAGGTCGCAAATTTGAACCCAGCCTGGAAAACTTAGCAAAAAATCTCAAAATTCAAAAATTAAAAAAGAAGATAGGCAGGGGAAATAGCTCAGTGTGAATGCCTTGAGTTCTATCTCCAGGGTTGCAAAACAAGCAAACAAACAAACAACAATAACAACAGGACTGGGGGCAGGGGCTTGCCTACATGTGTAAGGCACTCAGCGCCACATTAAAAAAAAAAAACTGTAATCGCAGCACTCAGGAGGCTGAGGTAGAAGGATATCTGTGAGTTTTAGGTCAGCCTGGGCTACATGGCAAGTTCAGGAACCAGCCTGGACCTCAGAGCAAAATACTGTCTCAAAGAAAAAAAAAAAAGAAACAAAATTTAAAAAAATCCACTATCAACAACAACAAAATTGAGAGGGGAAGGCTTTGTTAAATAAAATAAATTAGATCACTTTCATATGGTGGAAACTCACATGAATGAATGAAGTAGTAGGTGGATCAGGAAGAAGCCAAAATGCTTTATTTAATCATAAGAAAGAAAATGTCAAGAAACAGAACATATCTTATTATGGAACATGCTATTCCCTTTCCCTACTTTTGGGTAAAATCCTAATATATATGGTCTGTTAAGGGACATAATTACAATAATTTAGTTTAATACTTTCTATTTGCTATAGTGGGGATTGAACCCAGGGTCTTTGCACTGAGCTACATCCTCAGCCTTTTCTTTTTCTTTTTTATTTATTTTGAGATAAGAGTCACTAAGTCACTTAGTTGTCCTGGTTGGGCTCAAATTTGGGATCTTCCTGTCTCTACCTCCCAGAGCACTGATACCACAGATCTACATCACTATACCTGACTAAAAAACTATTAATAATTAGGGATTGGAGAAATGGATCAGCCTAACAAACACTAAGTACCTGAGTTCAATTCCTTAACACCACATAAACTGGATGTGGTGGCACACACCTGTAATCCCAGCACTCTGGGATAGGAGGATTGGTGTGAGTCCAAGGCCAGCCTGGGCTCCAGAGTAAGACCCTGCCTCAAAAAAAAAACTATTCATAATTGAAAGTTGTTACCATTAATAAGAGGGAGGAATAGAAGCTACCAACTGTCATTATATACTTTCATGTTTAAAATTTCATGTTTAAAATAATCAGTCATTATTACTAACTTAATGTCATAATTATTATCCATCTGTACTTCTCCATGCTTAAAAATAATTAACTGATTTTTCTTCATTTGTTTGGTTTGGGTTTTGGCGCTTGGGATTGAATATAGGGCCTTGAGCATGTTAAGCATGCGCTCTATCACTTAGCTAAGCTCCTGAACTTAAATTTCTATTTAAAAGGTGTTTTTAGGGAGATTTACCTTCTTCTTGGAAGAACAAAGACTCTCTTATCTTACAGACTTTTGGTGTTAGGAGAATTCATAAAACAATGCTAGATGTACAGCACTCCAGAAGGTAAGGAAGGATTTTAGTAATTATGTAACTGAATCTGTTTTGGGGGACAGACTTGACTTGACTTTTTCAATAATACAAATCAAGCAAGACAGTTAAATGGTGCAGGTGAGTTCTGTTGTGGTGCGTACTGGGAGTGCTGTTCTGAAAAAACCCTGAGGTTGTCCTGGGCTGAGCTGTGGTCTGTGAGCCCCAGCTGGCAGTTTTTCTCATCTGGATAGTGAGCTTAAGGGGGTAAGAGTCACCAAGGCACACATTCCCCTAAGTCACTTCTGGCCTGTCCCACTGCAGTACGCCATCACTCCACGCTGCGCTCCCTACAGTATTCATACATCCCAGTGGAGGAAGCAAAGTCTAATGGAAACACAGGAAGCCTAACAATGCACGAAATTAGCAAGGAACACTGGGAAATTAAGTCACAGTCCTGTCTGATCTGGGATGGCGTGAAAATCACAATTATTTCACTGGAATAGAAGCTTAAAAACAGAGCAAAATTGGGTACCAGCTAATCAAAAGGATTCCCATCACCCTCTGAGGCAGTGGCCCTACTGCACACCCTGTAGGGGGCTCCTGTGGCTGGAAGCTTGGGCATGCATCACACCACCCTAGCTCAGACACTTAATCCTTAGGATCTCATGGTGTTATGAGATGCCAGGGAAGATGGCAACACCTGAACTAATTCCTAAGTGATACGAGGGGAAGCCACTCAGGCAGATCCAAGAAGGCTTCTTTTGTTGGGGGTTCAACTGTTGGAGCAGTGTGAGGTTTTTCAGGCACTTGAAGACAGATTATGTCATCTCTGCCCTGGTCTGTCTACCACGCTTTATAACTAATGAGGGTAAAGTGGCCAAGAAGAGCTTTTTAGCCCTTTCTCCCCTTTGTCTTCAATGAGTCTGATAGTAAAAGGCCATCTGGTCCATAAAGGCACTACCTGCTCCAAGCCCACTGTCTGCTGTCTGTATTGAAGGACTGACCTAGTGCTTAAAATAGCAGCATTGCCCTTGTCTTCCCTGAGCTGCAATTAGAGGGCTCAGGGGTACTTCACATTTCTACAGCCACCTGTGGGACACGGGCAAATCGTTTGGATTCAGTACTAATTTTTAAAGCATTTTTTAATACAGTCTTTCTATGTAGTTCAAGCAGACTGTCCTTGAATTTTATTTTATTTGTGTGTGGTACTGAAGGCTGACACTGAACTACATTTCTGGCCCTTTCTATTTCTTATTTTGATATAGGATCCCATTATGTTGCTAAGTTGCTCAGGTTGGACTCCAATTTGCAGTCCTCCTGCCTCAGCCTCCCAGAGTGGTGGGATTATAGGCTGGCACCATCACAACCAGTCAGGAATTTCTATTGTTGATGCTCTCTGCCTCCTTTTCTAACAATGATTAATATAACCATACCTACCTCTTCCAACCATGCCTATCTCGGATAAAATGTGACTTCAGAATCTGCATTTTTTTTCCAAGATAGTGTCATGCTATGTTGTTTAGTCTGGTCTCAAATTCCTGGACTCAGGCATACTTTTGCCCCAGACTTCCAAATGTTAGAATTATAGGCACTCTAGTCACTATACCTGGCTAGAATCTGCCTGTACTGTGCCTCAGAATCAGGTAAGGCTGGGCTGGGTTCTGGAGGAAGTTGACAATAGGGTATGAGAAAGATAACATCTAGAAAATCTGATTCTTGACACCCTTTCCTCATTCTTTTATTTAACGAGTATAATGTCCTTACAGTGTTCCTGCTGCCCTATCACAGGGAAGACGTAAGCTTCATTCTCATAAACTCAGAGTCTAATATTACAGAAAATGAGACCCTTAAAAAAACTGTGTTTGTCCTATGTTTTGCTTCTTTCACTTTATTGAACCTTATTTATGGCAATCCTGTTAATGGCAGAAGTCATAGGCAAAATATTAGATGTTTATGCCAGTTTAAAAAATGAACTTCAAGTACATGAACAAATGATACAATTATTTTAGTACCATTTTCATTTTTGTGGCTCAGAAAGTGGCACCTTTGTCATGCTGAACTGAATAAATAGTCTCACAAATAAGGTCTCTGATCCTCCCTAACAATAGCCACCATCATCTTTTGATCATCTTTCATCATCTTCTGCAGCACAGAAAAGGGCTTTCTCTGAAAAATCCCTTGTCTACCTGAAGATTGGATCTGCTAAAGAACACAACTGTCTTTAAATCTTCCTAATTGAAATTTCCTTAAGCAAGGAAGAGTAAATTCATATCCTAGAGAAAGACTAAAAATGGGACACCACACCTACAAACAGGTAAACTTTGTCTTAGGCCATTGCTTTTTCCCAAGTTCATTCATTTCTTCTGAAAGTCATATCCTACCCTTTTGAAATGGATGCTAGACTCCCCACAATCCTATGCCTCTTTCTTTTCCCCTATGAAGAGGGGATTTAAGATGTAATCATATGAGCTAGGCATAGTGGTGCATACCTATAATCCCAGCTACTCATGAGGCTAAGGCAGGAAGATCACAAGCTCAAGTCCAGGATGAGCAACTTAGTGAGACCCTGTCTCAAAAAAAAGAAAAAAGGAAATGGAGATGTAGCCCATCATTTGATCCTCAGTACCACAAAAGAAAAAAAAAATCCAACCCTCTGATCCCTCTTCTTTTTTAAACTGTGCTGGCGAACAAACCCAGGGTCTTGTCCATGATAGGCAGGTCTTTTACTACTGAACTGTACCTCTAGAGCTGATAATGCCCCTTAAGAACAGTTTACATTCCACACAAAAACTTGTATGTGAAAACTTGTATTCATAGCAGCATATTTCATAACAGGCAAAAAGTGGAAATGACCAAAATGCCCATCAAGTGGTGAATGGAAATACACAGTATGGTATATCCATACATATGGTGGAATATTTGACAACAAAGAAAAATAAAATGCAGATACATGCTATAATAGGTATGAACTCTGAAAACATTGTACTAAGTAAAAGAAGCCAGTCACAAAAGGTCACATATTTTATGATTCCTATCCACATGAAAAGACCCACACAGGCAAATTCATAGAGACATAAAGTTCATGAGTGGCTGCCAAGGTTGGAGAAGAGCAGTGGGGAGTGACTGCTTGAGTATGTGGTTTCCTTTCGGGATGACACCAATGTTTTGGAACTAGCTAGAGATGGTTGCACAACGTAATGTAGCAAATGCCTCTGAATTATGTTCTTTCAAATGATTAAGTTCTTGTCATATGAACCTTACCTCAATAAGAAGAATTCAAGTGAAAACTTAGACACTATACTATGGGCTAACTTTGTAAATATGCTCCTAAAAAATTCAGATAACAAAAATCCACATAGTGTATGATCCCCTTACATGAAATGCCTAGAGTAGGCAACTGTACAGAGACCGAAAGTCTCTTAATGGCTGCTGAGGACTAGAATGAGTGGGAGGAGTCAGGGAGGGACTGTTAATTGGTACAGGCTGTCTTGGAAGGTTATAGAAATGTTCCATCAAAAACAAAATTTCAACAAACTATTTTTAAGGATCTAAGTAGCTTTTATTAACAATTCATGAACAGAGAAGCATCCAGTCTAAAAAAGCACAAGAAGCTCAGATGGGTAGGATGGATTGGTTGAGTTCTAGAGGCAATTAAAGGTAAAGAAAGGCAGTGAAGGAGTTTAGGAAAGCCACCAAAATAAGGTACAGCTGTCACTGTGGACTGAGGACACCTGGGGAAGAGGCGAAGGCTTTCTCTGAACTCTCCTTATCTGCCTAAAGAGGCATCCTCCAGAAGGAACTTGGTTATCATGAACCCCCTCTTCAGGAATCTCATCACTAGGAAAGATTAACCCATCACAAGAGAGGAGAGGAGGCTAGAGACTGGCTCCATGGGTGCCACGCACTGTCATTGATTCTTCTGTGGCTGCCCTGAACCAACTTCTATCAGCTGAGAGACTTTATCTGAATAGTGAGACAGATTTTTCTCGTCATATATTTTCTCTCCCTATCCTTCCCGAACTTGTGTTCCTACCATGGCTGAAAGCTCCAAGCTGCTGTTCTTTTCTGTATCAGGATGCTACATAAGCTTTGATCATGTGACTTTCTTTGATTCATGTATTTTTGGGAATGCTTATGTTGTGGCCGTGAATGTCAACTTGACTGGATTAAAAATGCTCAGGGGATTAGTAAAGCATAGCTCTGGGTATACCTGAGGGAGTCATACCTTTGGGTACAATGCATGGTCCTTGATCCCTTCCTGTCTGAGACTGTTTCCCCTGCTCTGCTTCCTGGCCACCATCACCTAAGCAGCTTTGCTCTGCCACATCCTTCTACTGTGACGTTCCTGCCCTGGAACCAACCAGCCATGAGCAGAATCCTCTGAAGTCATAAGCCAAATTAAGCTTCTTCTTTTATAAATTGTGGATGTCTAATATTATGTCCCGGCAACAAGCAAGTTGACCTAGGTAGATGTGTAGCCTTGTATCCATCCAATTTATAGCTCATCCAAAGACCTTAGTAAGAAATGGAGCTGAGAGTGTAGCTTAGTGGTAGATGATATGTTTCACATGTACAGGGGCCTGGACTCAATCTCTAGCACCAAACACACACCTAAATTGGTAGAGGGAAGCCATTTCTCTCTCATAACAAGAACAATGAATAATTCTATTGCTTCAAGAATACTTTTCCTAGCCAGGCATGGGGCTCATGCCTATAATCCCCACACTGAAGAAGCTGAGGCAGGAGGATTATGAGTTCAAAACCAGCGAGACTATATACTGAACTCAAAGCCAGCCAGGACTTCAGTGGGAGAACCTGTCTTAAAAAATTAAAAAATGGAATATTTCTCTTGTAGTAGTATAAAGGAAATCCTGCTGGCTGTTGGGGCTTAGTTTTCATCTGTCTCCTGATTTCTAGGAAAATCAAATCTTATAAGCAAATATCTTAGGTTTGATTTGGTGATACAAATCCTGCACAAAAATGATTCTAGTTTCAACCTGCTATCTTTTCTATAAATGTTCTGAAATTAATTGTGGTAAATGTACAATGGTGAATTTGCTGAAAGCCATTAAACTGTTCAAGTGCGTGCCTAGCAAAGTGCAAGGCCCTGAGTTCTATTCCCCAGCACCACACAGCCAGATGTAATGGTGCACACCTGTAATCCGAGCACTCAGGAGCATGAGGCAGGAGAATTTCTGCAAGCTGAAGGCTAGCCTGGGCTACACAGTGAGTACAGAACCAGCCTGGACCACAGAACAAGGCCCTATCTCAAAATAAATAAATACATAAACCAAACCTTTTAATTAAGTGAATTATATGGTATGGGAATTATATATCAATAAAGCTGTTAGAATAAAAAGAATATGTATGCCAGCAACCCAGAAGACTGAGGCAGGAGGATTATAAATTCAAAAATTGTAGGTTAGAAAAGGCAATTTTGTGAGACACTGTCTCGAAATACAATAACAAAAAGGGTGGGAATGTAGCCCAGTGCTAAAGTGCTTGCATGGAACTGGGCCAGGGATGTAACTTGGTGGTAGAGTGGTTGCCTAGCATGCGTGAAGCTGGGTTTTAATCGCTAACAAAACAAAAATATTATGTGTATATGCATCAAAAATGTCTGGAGGTAACATGATTTTAAAAATTTATGAAAGTTTTTTTTTTTGAGAATGGTGCTTATATATTACAGGTTTTCACCACTATGTGGTTTGGTTTGTTTTTGTACTGGGGACTTGCCACAGGGAGTGCTGAGCTACAACTTTAGCCCTTTCTTTAATTTTATTTTGAGACAAGTTCCTGCTGAATTGCTGAGGCTATATCCTTGAAGTTTTGTTCCTCCTGCCTCAGCCTCTGAGTACCTGGGGTAACAGGTATGTGCCTATGTTTCTGACACAGGCGTTTATTTTTATTTGTTTGTTTGGGTGTGTGGCAAAATAACTTTATTCCCTTTGGGGAGGGCTCGAGGCCAGTCCCTGAACTTCTGGAACCGCTTATTGATGCCTGCAGCAGCCTTGGCTATCTCGAACACATTGAGGCTCTCGGTCTTGTTCAGAGAACTGCACTCACCCACAGTGATGTGGTTGCTGAGCTGGACGTCCCTGAATTGAGAGGACAGGTGCACGGACATGTACACATGGCTGTGGTGCTTCTCAAAAGGACTGTACTTGTGGATGTAGTGGGGAGAGTCTCCACAGGTGACAAAGGTCCTCCTCTGCATCTTCGTCTTGGTTACTATGCCAGACGGGATTTGCCCTCAAATTGCGACATTGCCAGTGAAGGGGTATTTCTTGTCAGTGTAAGTGGCCTAGATAGCCTCTTTGGGTGTCTCAAAGACCAGACCGTCGGCATCAAGCAGCAGACCTTGTGATATCAAGAAAGCTTCTCCTTGCCAGCCTGTCCTGGAAGGATCTCTCCACACCCGCTTCTTGTTTTGAGAGACGGTCCACTGCTTTTGAATATCTGCAATCTTTGTGTGTGTGCACATGTGCATGTGTGTGTGTGTGTGTGTGTGTGTGTGTGTGTGTGTGTGTGCTTTTTATTTTGGCTCACAGTTTCAGGACACCTAAATATTTATGTTTTAATAGTGGAATTTCAGGTCAGTTTTATTTGTTTCTTCATCCCAACCTACTGTTTTCTAATTTTTCTGCAATAAATATTGATTGCTTTCACAGCCACTGTTAGTTTATACAAAGACTGTGTGAAGATTAGGAAAAATGCTTCTTTTGCCCGGGCATGCAGCACCACACCAGGAAGAAAGGTTTGGCTTTTGGGGAGCAGGTAGAACTGATCTCCCACTTGCTTCTTTACATGGGAACCTTTGCACTCAAACAGCATGCACAGCTGTCCCAAGGGCTCTAAAACTTGGGTAATAAGTATTTAAAATAGAAAAAAGGAAAAACAAAACAATAAAAATTTAAATAATAGGAGAGTTAAGGTAATAAGCCTTTTTTAAAAGCATGTGACATTTTTAAAGCACTTGTTTTGGATGAGCTACTGCCCCTTGACCCTGACTGACCATTGTGCTCAGACTCCTCCCACTTCTGTTTACCCACTCTACCCAAATCCAGATAAAACTGGTCCCTGCTATGGCCTCCTTTGCAGCTACTTTAGAACACTACAGCTATTTCCTCTTTCCCTGAACATCTGTTGAATTTGGTCAAAAATATTTGGATGGGAAGAGAAGGCGACCAGGTTGGCTATATTTCACTTGCCAACTACAGACAACTGACAATGACTCCTAAATGTACAGTACTGAAGAGGATTCTTGTTACATCTGACCTCAGTAGAAGTGCTGTGATGGATTACTGATGTCTGTCATGCCCGTGGGAAACAGGAATCACTTGCACTTTCTTTGCCTGGTGTGGGCCCTAACACTTCCGGTATCCACTTTCAGTTGAGAGTGTGGTAATAAACATCAAAAGCACAGGGAACACGTCTTACGTATCTTGTTCTTCTTCTGGTTTGTTTGCTTCTTTTTACCAAACAGGCAAAAGGTACTCATCTCGTCTGCTTAGTGATATGCTTTATTGCTCTTACATTCCCTCTCAATAAAGTGTGGAACTAGCTGCAAATACTGTAAAAATGCTACACAAAATTTATAAAGAGAAGCTGGGGGCAGTGAGCCTACCTGTAATCCCAGTTAATCAGGAGGTGAGGAAGGAGGATAGCAAATTCAAGGCTGGCCTGGGTAATTTAGTGGTAATTTAATAATAAAGAATAAAGGGTTGGGATGTTCCTCAGTTGTAGACTGACTGCCTAGCCTACAGCAGGCTATGGGTTTGATCATTAGCATCTAAAAAATAAAAATTAAATTAATAAAAATTTGAAAGAGTGCAATGATCTTTTAAAAAATAGTGTTTCAGCAGGATAATGACTCCCAGAAATATGTCCTCACAGTGACCAGTGGTTTATAAGGAAGACCAAAGTGAATGCAATGGAAATAGACACATTTTGGCTTTTTGTCTTTAAACAAAACTTGTTTACCTTCAACCTATATTGTATGTGGGCAGAAAACATCGCTTTTTAAACAGAGAAAGCTACCTGTGGAGTCAGAATGAAATACCTATTTATTGGTTGAGTCAGTACATGAATAAAAGGGCTAGGCAAGGTTCCGTGGAGCTCAAGCATGGTGTGACAGGGACAAAATGCCAGTGGGTGAGTCTCTGTATTAAGACCAGCTCCAGACTACCACACCTAGACAATCCACCCAGAGGCCTTCTCATGATGGAATATAGTTCTTTTCACCTCCCTGTTTCCTTGGCTTGCTTGAAACTCAGTTTTAGCTGGCGCGAACCCAGCCTCAGGCCTATTTTCTGCAGTAGTTCTAATCTCATCTTGGCACACAAGGAGTCGCCCACAGAAAGTGTGGGCCAGGAAAACTCCCTGGGCTTTATGGCTGGAAAGTATGTGTCACCAGAGGTGACACGGCGAGGTCTAGTGAAATCTCCCTTCTACTCACTGCATTTTTGAAGATACAGGAAATGGGGGCAGAGGCACACGATAGTCCTGGTATCTGCAGTTTGTGAGGTATTTTTATGTAACATTGTCCCATTTGGCTGATCTGTGAGAGGGAAAGGCTGGAGACCCCCACCCTTATCCATGGAGGCATCTTGCTTTCAAGAAAGCAATTTGGGGGGCCTAATATTCATATGAAAGGTCTTTTGAGTCTGGCAAGAGACCCTCTTCTCCTCTCTTTAAGTGGAGAAAAACACATTCCCTGGATAGGGAAGGAAGGGTCACACACTCTCTCCTTGAATAGCAACAGCTATGTTTTAGATGGTAGAAGGGAATGACATTTTTAGGATACAAGCCTTTTCCATGAGAGATGGGAATGGATCTAGTTTTAGGTATGTTTTCTGACACCCTAAGTTACCTGCAAGGATAACCAAGTACCTGAACGTTATCTTAAGAGAAAAGGCAGTCAGGGCCAGGGAGCTTCTGTGTGCTCTGAGTTATGTTTGACTTCACCAGTCTTATAGAGAGCATGATGGTGGTTTTTGAATCACAATTTACTTGTACCAGAACATCTGAGTGTGACACAAATCTTCAAATCATGGAAATCTGGGCTGCAGAGTCACAGGTAGCAGGAGGCCACAATGGTATGCCTGAACCCACAGCTGTTTCCTGGCTGTGTGATTATGAAGAGTGTTATTTAACCTCTCTGAACTCAGTTTTCTCATCTGAAAAATGAGGGCATCACCCAACAATTTCTTTTAGCCCTAAGGGTAAATCTTTCTCTCATACACACACACTACACACACAAATTAACCTCCACATGATCGATTACTTTATCCATACAATGAGATGGATATACACTCTATCTTATGTGTTTATTGTGAATGGTGAGAAAGATAATAAATGTAAATTTCTCAGTTGGGCCCAGTGGCCCAGCTCTGTAATCCCAGCACTGGGAGGCTGAACGAGGAGGACCACAAGTTCAAGCCTGACTGAGCAAGTTAGCAAGACCCTGTCTAGAAGTCAAAAATAAAAAGCAGGCTGAGGATGTAGCTCAGTGCAAAGGCCCTAATTTCAATCCTCAGTACCACTACCACCAAAATAAAATAAAATAATATTTTGTATGTGTGTGTGTGTGTGTCTAGTAAATAAATTTAAATGGCTCAACACAGTCTCTGGCAAAAGTGCTCTATAGATGTGTTATTAAAGCAGTGCTTGTTAATTAATTAATTAAATTTATATTTTGAGATAGGTTCTCACTATGTAGCCGAGGTTGGCCTTACACTCACAACAATCCTCCTGCCTCAGCCTCTCAAGTACTGGGATTACAGGTGTGCACCGCCACGCCTGGCTTTATGTGGTGTTGGGGAATTAAACTCTGGGCCTTCCGCTTGCAAGGTAAGTGCTTTAACCGGTGTGCCATTCCTCCACCACCATGGAGTGCTTGTTATTAAAGCAGTGTTCTTGGGGACATGGACATCAGAGATACCTTTGATAGGGTATTGGACAATAAAAAATGTGCCTTGAAACTTTTTATTGTGGAATAGCTGTGGGAATGGAAGCTGGGTTGTTTTAGTTACTTTTTTTGTTGCTGGAACACAATACCCAGCATCAGCAATTTAAGAAAGGGCAGTTGACTTTGGCACCCATTCTAGGTCTCAATCTGTTCATGGTCAGCTGGCAATGGTAGAAGGGCCTGGCCATAGCCAGAGAGAAGCTGTTCATGGCATAGTCTGACAGGAGGCTGAGCAAGTGAGGAAGGGTGGGACTAGAGTTTACCTTTCTAGGTCAGCCCCTTTCCATCCAGGCCCACATCTTAACAGCACAGCAAATCAATGGATTAAACTTGGTGATTGAATCACCTTCCACACCTGAGGCTTTTGTGGGACATGCTAGGTCTAAGCCATAACAATGGTGTTCTGGATGAGCTGTATACTAGTAACTTGGCCACATTTACTTATGGAGTGCAGCTGGTTTACCAGTAAAAGGCAGAAAAGAGATAAGGCAGGGGGAGGTTATTTTGACACATTCAACTCAGCCATGAGGCTGGTTCCTACTGTACACTATCCAGAGACAAAATCTGAGGTTTTAGTGCCTGTGTTGTCACAGGTCTGGGAAAGGCTTCATTCCTAGGTGCTACTCTACCTTGTACCACCACCCGAGTGAGCTTTACAGTACTCTAGCAAATATCTATGATAACTTAAGAAATGGAAAGTTTGGGTTGTGGGCATAGCTCAGTGATTAGAGCCCTTGCCTGAGAAGCACAAGGCCCCAGGTTCGAACCCCTAACACCATGTACAAGCTGGGCAAGATGGCATGTAATTTCAGCATACAGGACGATGAGGCATGAGGATTGTCATGAGATCTAGGCCAGCCTAGACTGCACAGTAACCAGCCTGGACTATAGAAATGATATCCTGTTTCAATAAAAACAATAAATAAGGCAAAGAAAAGAAGAAGGAAAGGTTTATTTTTGGCTCACCATTTTACAGCTTTTTGGCCCAAGGTCTGTTGGCCTCATTGCTTTTGGGACCATGGTGAGGCAGCACATCATGGCAGAACAAAACTGCCTATCTCATGACTGGGTCCCCTAGCTCCCTTTCAGGGAACCCTTCAATGACTCAAACCCCCAGTAGCTCTTGGTCTCTCTTGCTCTCGCTTGCTTGCTCTCTCATTCTCTCTCTCAAGGTCTCACTTTGTTGCTTGGGCTGGCCTAAAGTTCCTGGATTCAAGTGATCCTCCTGCCCCAACTTCCTGGATAGTGAGACTATCAGTGCACATGACAATGATGTTAAGGCTCTACCCCTTGTTAGTTCATCAGTTCCCAGTAGTGAGACTATACCTTTGCCATATGGTCTTTTGGAGTACATTTAAGATCCAAAGAATAGCACAACCCTGTTGTACCACTGCTTACCCCAGAAGAGGAACTTAGCATCAAAGGGGACCTGTCTTGGACCCTACCTGTAGACTTCAGGCACTTGAGATGCTGTGTTGAATAAACAGCCTTTACTCAGAGTTAGTGCTAAAGAGTGTCTTGAATATTTTGTGCAGAATTTCAACCCTACTTTTTAAACTAAGGTATTATTTCCTGGTCCCCCTGTGGCCTTATTTAGGGCTGGAGATTCACTCTTGCACTTAGCGTGAGGCTTGCTCTAAGTCCCCCGGGCAGAGCTCCCTGGAGACAGGTAGCTATGGGTGTGCATACCCACAAGCTGCGGAAAGGTTTCAGCCGCCATCAGCTCCTTCCAGTGGGGACCCTGCAGGTGGTTTCCCTTATGTGTCATAATTAACACATATTGTTTTCTCCCTTGACACAGCTCAGGAGTGCAGAGCTCCAAGTATTAGCATTTCCCTTGTGCAATTTTGTATCTTATGATACTCCCTAAATGCAGGGAGAAAAGTACCTCTTGGGAAATGTGAGAAACCTTTGACTTACCTTACAAAGCAGCCTGGGGGCTTAAAGGAGCTAAGCGGTTTTCTTACTCCCCTTCTTCTTCACTCAGGAGGCTTCCTGCACTCCATTGGTTGGAACATTGTGTTCCAGGATGAGGCTCAGAGACTTGATTTCCTTGTGGATGGACATTTAGTTCTTTCTCATTTCTTGGCTACCCATGATACCCTGTAAGTGAGAGAAAAACAATTTTCCCTCTTCTCTTCTAAGGTCTAGGGGGAGGCACCCCAACAATGAAGGTCAGAGAGCAAGAGAAAAACAAATGGAAGTTTACCAATGTGTGTATCTCACATATACCTGGGAGATACACAGGGGAACTAGTGACTCTCAAAGAAGTGACTTAAAATTCAGATTTAAATACCATCTTCACCCAAGACAAAGAAGGGGTCGGGGAAGTAAATTATAGGAAGGTGACTGGAAAAGTAGGATTTAAAAAAAAGGAAGATTTGTTATGCTAATGTAAGAGGGTGCCTTTATTAATAGGAGTCTCTTGTGATTGATTGGTTGATGGATTGATTTCATAGTCCTGCGGCTCAAACCAGAGGCCTTCACATTGAGCTACATTCTCAGCCTCTTTATATATATATTCTCCCAATTTTTATTAATATATATAT